>JAOTNS010003983.1:0-107367 GCA_028476615.1 Culter alburnus | reverse complement strand
AATAGAACTAACTGGGGTTTCAAAAGAACTAGAGATGAAAGTTATTTGAATCTTCATATAATAATATCTAAAATATTAAATGTACAGTGGTTTACGTATCATTCTGGCTATAAAATGAGAAATTGCATATAAAATTTCCATCCATTTGAATTACACAGTTTTAACACAAACTAATAAACTTAATGTGATGCATATTTGTCAGCGTACATGAATGAATCGGTTTTCTATAATAGTGCTAAAGTGTTTTTTTTTTTTTTTTTTTTAAATTCACAATAACCAGGTTGAAACAGGTTCTGACCTGTTTTATTGATGTGTGACTGACAAATATGCATCACATTACATTTATTAGTTTAAGTAAAAACAATGGATGGAAATTTTGGTAACACTAAGGTACACTTAAGGTGAAAATCAGCATCCCCACAACTCTGGAAAAGTGGTGTGGAGAATGGATGGATGGATATTAGAAACATTTCAACCTACCCAATGGCCAGTAACTAATCTGACCACTCAAACTGTTGATTACATCCATGGTGTAACTCTTCAAATCCAGTTCATGTGCTTCAGCAATTCTCAGTCCTTCCAGACGACTTTGGCCTCCAGAGAGGTCTGTAAAAAGACGGGACATGTACATTAGTGAGTTCTTCTTATTCTAGTATGTGTATCTTTTTTGTATTTCATAATTGTTTGAAATTTTGCAAAAATAGACTGTAATATATAAAAAAAAAAAAAAAAAAAATTTAATCATTAACAGATGCTTTTATCCAAAGCGACACTTACAAATTACACATTTTAAATGCAGATATGATATGAAACATGGCCTTTTGTATTTTATACATTTTGTTTTTAAAGTTTCCTTCTCAAATCTAAAGGCCTGTTCACACCAAGGACAATAACTATTTTAGAGTTCACATCCAGACCAACACATGTCATTCTGTTTATTAAAGGGCTAGTTCACCCAAAATGAAAATTCTTCTTCTAAACCTGTATGAATTTCATTATTCTGCTGAACACAAAAGAAGATATTTTGAAGATTGTCTATAACCAAACAGTTGATGGGCCCACTGACTTTTTCTACTATGGAAAATCAACTGTTTAGTTACACACAATCTTTAAAACATCTTCTTTTATGTACAAATGAAAGAAACTAACTGAGGATGAGTAAATTATGACAGAATTGTAATTTCTGCCTGAACTATCCCAGTGAGTCCAACCTCAATTTTTAAAACAAAATGTAGCACTTTATTTACAAAATATTTATCTTAATATTAATATTATATTTAGGTGAACTAACCCTTTAAGCGCAAGCTGCAGTTTTGTCATCTGTCACTTTAAATGCTCGAGCTCTTTAAGCAGGATGGATTCTGATTGGCTGACAATGTTTCTATTGTTCATCAGCTGGAAGAAATCATTCTGAAAGTGATTCCAATGATATTGTTTCTCTGCGCCGTTACAGTTGTGGTGTGGACTCTGCTATTCTTTCATAGTGATTTTAGAATGATATCTTATCTTAGAATTATCATCCTTGGTGCAAATGGGCCCCTAAACTTTCATTAAGACGTGAACACAAGGCTGTGATGGACATACAGACCAATCAGTGGCTTGTTACCGTTCAGTGTCCTGATGGATTCATCAAAAGCATAAGGATCTTCCTCAGTCAAAGCAGAGAGATTCATGTCCACGAGGTTCATGAGCTTCTGGTAACACTCCTCATCTGAAGCTGGAGCAGTTGGATCTTCTTGTCTGAGCTCTGATATGTGCAGTAGTTCTTCTCCCCTCCTAAGTTTGAATCCCGCCGCAAAGATGTCTTCCGTCCCTGTTCTGCTCTCCAATGCTTCCAGTCTCTCTCATGCTGTTCTATAAAATTTCAATTTCAGCATCATTACTCCAGTCTTCAGTGTCACATGATCCTTCAGAAATCATTCTAATATGATGATTTGCTGAAGAAACATTCTTCTTCTTCTTTTTTCTTTTATAATATTTTTTGTGAAAACTGCAATGCACTACTATTCAAAAGTTTGGGGTAAGATAAAATGGATACTTTTATTCACAAATGTGACAGTATAAACATTTGTAAAGATTTCCATTTCAAATAAATGTCGTTTTTTTCTATTCATCAAAATCCGAAAAAAGTTATGATTTCCATAATATATATAAAAGAAACTGTTTTCAACATTGATAATAATCATAAATTGTTTCTTGAGCAGCAAATCATCATATTAGAATGATTTCTGAAGGATCATGTGACACTGAAGACTGAGTAATGATGCTGAAAATTCAGCTTTGATCACTAAATTACATTTTACTTAATATTCACAAAGATATTAAAACATTTAAAAATATTACTGTTTTTGCTATAATTCTGATCAAATAAATGAAGCCTCATGAGCAGAGAGACTTCTTTTTAAAAAAAAAAAACATCAAATCAGGCTGTTAATAGTTAAATGAAATTTATAAATAAAGCCTAAGAAATGCTTTACCCTTCTTGATTCCTGAAATATTGTTTCCTTTTGTTGAAATAAATCTGAAAAACAAAACAAACAAATAAAATCAAATGGATGGTAATGAAAAAACTGTTAATTTAAGCCGAATTCAGTCCTCAGAACCTTTTCTTTTGCCAGAGCTGTTTCTCAATCTCCACTTCATCAGCTAAAGCGCTTCCACATAGAGCTGCAGAAAAACAGAGAATATCAGCCAACATGAAGTTTACAGTAAAACAGTGGACACCCTAACACATAACATAAATAGTACATATTTTTATGCCATAAGCTAATAATACAGACCTGAGATTTAGGTCAATGACATTACATATATTAAACTCCCCTTTAACAGAGTTTGTTACCTTGCAGGTACAGCATGTCAAATTCATCCTGCTGATTTTTCTTGGAGCCTTTGTGAAACTTGCTGCCAAAGTTGGAGGCGTCCACAAACGCTCCAGTGAGAGAATAACCTGCTTCATGAGGAGTGATCTCAAACCAGGGTCTGTGGACAGAAACACGTCTATATAACAGCTGAAACAAACACATTATCTCTCTCTCTTTCAGACAAACACAGACCTCCGATACTGAGTTGTTTGCACTTCTTGTCGATCACGGTGTAGATGGGAAACGGGACTTTACCATCTTTACTGTGCTGGCTCCACTGCTCTGTGAGTGTGTGTTCGTCGATCTACAGAGAACACAGTATTCACAGCTTCATGTTATTGTAGAGACCGGGGACAAATATTCAATTTCTTCAATAACCAACAAGTTTAACTTAAAACTTGTGCAACAACAGTCCTCTTGACTCAAAGTGTGTCCTCGGCTTAAGGGAATGCAACTGTTTTGCTTATTAATATTCTCAAATGTCTATGTCAGGGCATAAATCCACAAGAAATATGAATTATTGCTTGCTTCGGTGTTGTCACTCCTCATAATCCTCGTGCCATGCTATAAATAATTTTCTAGATCTGTCCCGGGTCAGGAATAGGCTATTTACAGACCTCTTTCACAATTGTCGTGATGACCATCACTGCCCAGATGTCAGTCAGACTGAAGTGGTCTTTCGCATAATATTTCTTCAGTTTGGCAAATGCTTCTTTCCAGCTGACTTCAGGACCGCTGAGTCTCTTGATGATCTTGTTTTTCACAGTCTCTAGTTTGGTGGACCAGTCTGGTTCCTGATATACGGAGGCCATACACCTTCAGAGGAACAACATATGCTGTCAATTTTGACATTCAACCCATCTGTGTGTGTGTGTGTGTGTGTGAGTGTGTGTGTCTCAGTGTTCATACCACGTGGATCCAGAGACTCCGCTCAGATAAAGGATGGAGTCCAGAAGACCTGTTTTCTGGAGCTGAACCAGGGATCCCAGCAATCCCACCATGGCTCGTTGTCCTCCTCCAGAACCCAGTAAGGCAATGTTTGGCACCTCATCCTGAACACACACACACCATTCAAAGCATTATTATCCACCTTATTTTTAAAGTAAGAGCCCAGCTAACAGGAAACATTCTCATAACTTTAGCGAACGTTCTGGCAAACGTTCCTCATAACGTTAATAGAAGTCGTTCATGTTGTCTGGTCTTTATGTTCTCAAAACGTTAGCATAAAAAGGTTATTTGTACATCGTTCATGGGATTATTTATTTTCTAAAATGTTTAGTTAGATGTTCGACCAACATTTTTAAATGTTACTAAAATCCCCAGAGTTAAATCAACTCTGCTCAGAGTACATATGGTCCCTCTCTAAATAGTGTTAAAGTAACACTGAAGTAGAGTTAAAGTTAATGAGATAATTAAGCAATTAATAAGGTTGACTGAAGTCAGTTGTAGTTCTTGTGTTTCTCTTTTCTTTAGTGATTCTGCTTGTTAACAGCAGGTGTTCATCACTAATTCTCAATCATCACTTAATTAATTGCTTAATTATCCCATTAACTTTAACTCTACTTCAGTGTTACTTGAACACTATTTAGAGAGGGACCATATGTACTCTGAGCAGAGCTGATTTAACTCTGGAGATTTGTTAGCAAAACTTTCTTAGAACATATTTTTGTTTGGTGGGAGTGTCAATGAGTGTAGACCAACAATTTTTTGGTCCTGAGACTTCCACAGAAGATTTAAAAAAAAAAAAATAAATATTTAGACCAATTCTATTATTGATTGCAATCAGGATGTGAAGAGAGTTTCAACCAGTATAAAAAAAAGTGTTTATGAAAAACATTGCCTACCCTGAGAATTAATTTTTTTTTTTTTTTGGAATCACATAAAATTGACTTCTTTATTGTATGCATTAAGAAGTGAAAAGAAAATAACTGTGTTTAAAAATGACCTTAACCATTTTTATAAAGAAATTTACAGTGTTTTTCTGTAGGATAGTAATATAAAATGTGTAACGGTCAGGAATTTGTTGACATAGCATTGAAGTGTAGTTTGTACGTTTCATTGTTATCTGAATGTGCGAAAGTGACGATGAACTAACATCACTTTGTAATCAAATGCTATTAAAGGATTAGTTCACTTTCAAATGAAAATTACCCCAAGATTTACTCACCTCAAGCCATCTTAGGAGTATATGACTTGGATGTGGATGGAGACACTTTCTTCAGCTCATACTCATTGGTATTGCTTACTGCCATTAAAATATCTGTGATTGTGTTCATCAGAAAGAAGAAAGTCATATACACCTAAGATGGCTTGAGGGTGAGTAAATCTTGGAGTAATTTTCATTTGAAAGTGAATTAATCCTTTAATGTTGATGCATCATTGTTGACTAAGAAGTGTTTCAGGGTTGCTTGCTAAGAATGGCATAAAGAAAGTGATGTGACGTGATGTTCATCGGCCACAGCACCATTCACAGGTCATCTCAGATATATGAAGTATAAAATAAGGTGCTTTACCGACGGCACTTTATCTGAAGTCTTCAGGCTTTGTAGAACAGATTTTCTCCTTCTGTCTATAAACTCTGCTTCATTATTCAGAGAGGGTTCGATTTCACCTCACCGCTGCAGCGACAGACAGAACAGTCCTGAATTTAACTTATTTGATATTTAGATATTGAATATTCTAGATTTCAATGCAATTAAGTCTGCAGTTTATTTTGAACAGTTATTCTCAGTTAGACTTTAATTGTGTAAGTAATAGTCAAAACTTATTTTAATGCTTCCATGAATCTGAGCAGGATTACACACTTTCCTGGGGTTTGGATACACTCATCTGTAAAAAAAAAAAAAAAAAAAAGAGTCCACATGCAAGTCAGTTTCTGTTATTTGAGATTATATATATATATATATATATATATATTAATATATATCTACTGTCTAAATACAGCTGATTGTTTGGGACGTCATGCAAATTACATCCTTATAGTTTTTATTCTAATAGAGTCAGATAATAAAATTAAAGGATCAAAATAGCAGCTCTGTAAAAAAGCTATGCTGAAAACAACATTATTTACTTTAAGCTTAAAAAATATATACTTACTATTCCTGTAAATCCTGAGTCTTCACCAGCAACACCACAGCAGCTGTTATCTTGACATAAAGACAGAAGATGCTCTTATGGGCTCTGAACTACACTGCAAGTCCAGAAATAATCATTCTAGAAAGTAATTCATAGAAGTAAGTCAGTATAATGATCCATATATACAGGGAGGCAGATGTAACTAGAATACGAACACTCGCTTAACTGAACGTTACGAGTTTTCCATATAAAACCATTATAATAACTGCTGCTTATGCATTAAGACAGTGATTTGAGGACCAAATTCATTCCACAAAAGGTTCTTTTAGATTTTTAAAAGTTCTTTACACAGAGAAAAAAAAAAAAAAATTAAGAACAGTTCACTGGGAAAACAAAAATGGTTCTTCTGTGGTATGCTTAACATTATGTTAAGCATTTGAGATCCAAAACCAGTTTGATCTGGTCTGGCTGGTTTTAGGAGGACACGGCCGTCAAAGACGTCCTCTTTAAACACAAAACCACTTTCAGTGTGATTCATTTTCACTGATTGTTGGTAAATATCTTCATCCTCCATTTCAGGAGCTTCAAAGGGAAAATAAAAAATAACGGACACAGCTACTAAAAAATGCATTGCTCATGTGAGAGATAAAATCATGTAATAGCAGTCTGGGATATCAGAAATAGAGAGCATCACATCTTTGTGATTTCTAGCACTGATGGATTAATTAAAAGTTGTCTTATAGAAGTCAAACACTGTGATCACTGTCCATATTGTAGATTCATCTTATCATGTTGCCTGTTTTAATGCCAACTGCATAAATTTTGGCTCATGTGTGTATTTTTATTGGGATTTTACTATTTGACCCCAATTTCCTTTAATAAATCTAATTTTACTCTATTAACACAAAATACTTACACTCAGGACCTTAAGGACAGGATTATTCAGGTAGGGTAAGGATGGTCAAATCTAGCCTAAACCAAAGCACTCACCCGCCGGCAGGTTGAAGTCCTTCAGGGATGACGTAGTCTTGTGGTTGTTCTTTATTGAGACTCAGTTTGTAGTTATAAGTGAAGTCTCATGGAAGGCAATCGTAACAATAAAAATACTTTGGTTACAATACAAAGCAGTTGATGCAAAATAAAACTTAAAGCTAAAAAGCTCTATAAGCTAGCTTTTGTCCAGCAATATTGGAGATGCAGTTTAGCGCATCAGATGGCCTTCAATGCTTAATGCAGGCAGCTTCTGAGGAGGCCTTTTACTCCTCAGACTTTTATACTACTTTTTGGGAAATTGCAACTGTAAGACTTGATTTTCCTGCTAGACAAAAACTGAGATCAATCAAGTCAAACAAATCTCATCTGGAAAGAAGATCTCAAAGAAATAGCATAGGACAACGCCTTACCCTCACACATCTACAAGATGCACATCCATCCAATTTGTCACCTTGCCACTTGGCAAGGTGACAAATTTACAATTCATGGCTCACATACTTGTACAGGTTCTTCCATTATAATACTCAACACATTAAGGATAAAACAGACCATCTTCATCTCCATATTTGCATGCACCCTATGATGCCTGAAACAGAGCAGAATTTTGCAAGCCTTTTTGCTTCCTTTTTTTGCAGCCCCCTGAACTCTTATGGACATGGCCTAAACTTCCAAATACCAGAATTATTAATTTACAGTTGTATCCAAGTTGGTGAATGAAATCTACCAGTGGTTGCTATTTCAATAGTTTAGAATAGTAGCAAGTATCCATATACAGGTCAAAACAGCAGCCCACCATCATACAGATACATACATACAGATTCATAACCTCATTTACAATTACAATGTCAGGAGTATTTGGAATATTTTTAATCACTGTCAGATGTGTTATGATGAAACCAGTTAAATCCTACAGTGCTATTCTTGTAAATCTTACTATCATGTCCACAGATTACCTTTTGCAAGTCCTTTGCAACCAGATCAACCAGACGGTCATGTCTGGCCACCTTTATAATTCCTTTATTCCTTAATAAGTCCTTTATAATTGTAGCATCCATTAAGTATATGAGCAACCGTTTCATTTTCCTGCTGAGTTGGATGTAATATACAGTAGGGTTCTGCTTTGATGGATACAATGTTGTCAAATTATACTTTGTTGGAAGACACTGTAATCTTGCTTTGATCATAAATATTAGAATGTCATCTGAGATTGAGAAGTTTGTCAGGACAGAATGAGACACTGAATGGTCGGCAAAAAGAAGTAATGCAAGTTTTCCTTGCAATCTGAGACCTGTCCAGTGCTGTCCGTTTTGGGTCTGACTAAAATGAAGAATTGAAATTCAAGCACTTAGACACAATTTGTACAACACATTCTCACTCACTAAAACATTTTGCACTGTGATGCAAATGAAACCTAAAAAACACAAGGATGCAAGATAATTTAATAATTATAATATGACTGCGTGGTGAACCTACAATATGAACCTCATATTTCACAAGTAAAGTTTTGGCTGCATTATTTGTGTCCCCTTCAAAAATTGCTCTTGAGAAATGTTGGGTCCTATCATACACTAAGCACAATGCGATGTCAGGCTCAACACAAGTGTTTTTTGCTACTTTCAGCCTGACGCAGTTATCATTTTCATGCCCAGCGCCCAAGTCATTTAAATAGCAAATGCAAGCACACCTGGCTTTTAAAGGGAATAGGAGATGAGACTCTGATTGGTTTATTGCATGTTACGCCCAAAGCACACCCATGACTCATTAAGAGAATAGATACAACCCTTTTAGACCATGCGCCAACCATTTTTTCCATGGTTAAACTAGAAAAAGTGGATTCTGACACACCCTATGTGCACCTGAGCCATGAGCTTCGGACTATGTACTTAGATAGTTAAAATAGGGCCCAGCTTTTATGAGAAATTTATTTCCATGCATTAAATGATTAGCCATGACTGTCAAACTACACACAGATGTGACAAATGTAAAACACTACTGTCTTGTGTCTTTTGTTTGTTCAATGTGTATGCAGAGTATGCAGGAGTTTCACATGTACTGTATGTGTACAAATACACAGTTTATACAGTATGTATGCACAATTGTTGCAGAACTGATGAATTTTACAGTTATTGAACTGAACTGGATCAAAACTGAACTGACTTGAACTGAGTGATGACACTATTGGCTTATTAGAGTTTTTTTATAAAGCACAATAGCAATAGAGGTGACTTGACTTCTATGCATATTCAGTATATACAAAATAAACAGAAATTAAAGTGTTTTTTTATTTGTTTCTCAGAACACTGAGTTTTGATTTCTAAGTGATCAAATTACAATTGTAAATGTCACAACCTTTGACAGCGTTTTATGATTCAGCCTCAATTATCGCCCCTCAAGAAAGTTGCAGTGCTTTACTACTATAGGACAGGAAGAGCTAAATAAACTTATCATTGCGTCTAAACCAAAAACATGTTTATTAGATCCAGTACCCACTAAACTACTGAAAGAGTTAACCTGTTACAGAGGAGCCTTTTGTCAATATTAGGTATTACTTATTGGACCAAAAACCTGTACACTTTGCATTTAGAATGATGTACAGTTACTTTGTCCTTGACAGTTAAAGACCTGGGTGTTATATTAGACAGCAACTTGTTCTTCGAAAATCATATTTCATATGTTACAAAAACAACCTTCTTCCACCTCAGAAACAAGCCGCAGAACATGTTATCTTTTTCTGATACAGAAAAGTTAGTTCATGCATTCATGAAGTCTAGACTAGATTACTGTAATGCATTACTAGCTGAATGTCCTGCTTCCTCAACAAGCTACATTTAGTTCAGTTCAGTGAATTCTCCCGTCACAAGAGAAAGTTTATCATGTCACTTGAACACATAAGTAAACTGAATTGTAAACTGAAAGGTCTATAATAAATGCCATGTTTGTATATCATCAACATTAGATTAATAAATAAATTAATAAGTATCAGTATTCATGGCACAAATGTTAAATCACTAAACGTTAATTGGTAACATGCATTTAAATATATTTACATTTTAATAGTCTGCTTTAATTGGACCTATGCTTTCCATTTGATTCTTTTATGTAATATTTATTTTTAAAATGTTTTAATTTTATTATATTTTTACATTTTTTTGATTATATAGTAAAAAAAAATAATTAAATACTACCATTACAACCATTACAGTTTCTCACTTCTATAGTGTCCTAGCAGTGAAGATTGAGCTCTGGCACCCTCTTGTTTAACTTGTATCCTATTACACCTGAGCAGCTTCCATAATTTGCGATTGAAACTCATGTTTTTTTATTTTTCCAGTGCTTGATCCTCTACGTATTCCTGTATTTTCTAATGTACTCAATATATTAAGTCTGTTAGTTAATTCTTTACCTTGCCTCATTTTCTCAGATTTCTTTTTATTTCAGGTAGTAAAAGATGAAAACAAAATTAAATGGAACCATGAGTTCACATGATAATAATAAGTCAGAACAAGTACACTTGTACCTTTTATCCATTTCCAGAGCTCCTCTTCATCAGCTAAAACGCTGATACACAAATGTAAAACAAAACTTCTTTAACAAATAAGAGCAATTCAAATCTGAACCTTTCAATTTAGTGTGTGTGTATTATATATATATAATATATATATATATATATATATAATATATACAGGGTTGAAACCTTTTGAATCAAATATCAAGGTAAATTCCAGGTAAATTAAGGGTTCAAATATGCAAAGATGCTTGAAAACTGAAGAATCTGCAGGAGCTGGAGGATTTTCTGAAGAACAGAGCTCAGTTTAACTGTTCAGAACAAACAGAGATTCATGAGACCATCACAAAACAAACAAACAGTCGTAGATCATCCAGGTAACCACACACAGTATTGAGAACCAATGGTTCACATACTTATGAATGGGGTTATTTTAATAAATTCAGCTATTGTTTTGTCTTGTGAACTAAATGTAAACATCTTTTATGTAAAATATCTTACTCAGGACAGTACTAAATTAAAAATAACATGCATTTTGTATGATCCCTTTTATTTTATTAAAATTATTCACATTTTCACAGATTCTGCAAGTGGTTCACGTATTTTTCTTGCCACTGTACGTCTTGAAGCATTGTGAAATCGAACCAATAGTGTGACGGGACGTCAGAGGGTGACGTCACGGACCAGGAAACTATAAAGCACTCCTGAGAACAAAGAACGCCTGCTTCTGATATGGATGAAGCAGACGCTCACAGGCATGCAGGGAGTATGGCTAAGCAACGCAGCGTCTTGTTCCCTATTCAGGGAACCAGGGTTACAGACATAACCCGAGACGTTCCCTTTCATGGGAACATCGATGCATCATGGGAACCCTATCCCAACTAGTCCATAAGACCAAATGCCTGTCTCTTATCTTACAACGAGAGCACTGAGGACCCTGGAGTGGGCACAAATCAAGGTTATAAAACCTAATGAAGGTATGCTGAGATGACCACCCAGCCTCATCACATATCTCGTTGATGGGAACTCCCGAGATCAAAGCTTTTGAGGCAGCCATACCCCTAGTAGAGTGTGTCTGGACAGCCAAAGGTGAAGGCTGCCCGGATGACTCATAAGCAAGAGAGATGGCCTTGACCACCCACTTGCTCATTCTCTGCTTAGACGCTGGGCCTCCTTTCTTAGGAGACCCGTAACAAACAACAGCCACAAGGCAGCTCTGTGTACGTAGGTGTCTAAAGCCCTCACCGGGCACAGCAGATTTAGTTTCTCCTGATCTGGGTTTGTAAAATGTGGAGGACAGAAGGCCTGCAGAACGATGGGCCCTGGGACATTGGTGGGGACCTTGGGTATATACCCAGGTCTATGATGCAGGAAAGCCTTGACCATTGCAGGTGCAAATTCCAAACATGAAGGAGCAACAGAAAGTGCTTGTAGATCTCCATTTCTCTTGAGAGATGATATAGCCAACAGAAATAAGGTTTTCAAAGTGAGAAACTTTTTAGATACTTCCTCTAAAGGTTCAAAGGGAGCCGCAGCCAACCCTTCCAATACAATAGCCAAATCCCTGGACGGAGTTCTTGTATGCACAGCAGGCCTCAGCCTCTGGGTACCACAGAGAAAACGTATAACTAAGGGTTTTTTCCCCACAGAAATTTTCCCCAAAGGAGCATGATAAGCAGAAATAGCTGCAATATAAACCTTCAATGTAGAATGAGATAGACCATTTTTCTTGGAGAAATTGCTGTACATGACTGATAGATTAGTGGAACGGATCCACTTGAGATTGACTACACCAAGTAGCGAACAGCTTCCACTTATATGCATCCCCTCAGAGGCCAAGCCCACAGTTTCCATAACTCCGGGTGGGGGTGAGTTATCATGCTGCCCGCTTGGGACAGAAGGTCCTGCCTGACTGGAATCTCCATGGGGGAGACTTCTAAGAGAGACACTAGGTCTGTAAACCACACTCGGGTTGGCCATAACGGGGCTACCAATATGAGACGGACCCCGTCCCGCCGAACCCTCTCCAGAACTTCGGGGAGCAGAGCAATCAGGGGAAATGCGTACAGACGCAGCCTTGGCTACATCTGTACCATGGCATCCAACCCCAGAGGGGCTGGATGAGTCAGCTTGCTTTTATGCTGCGCTTCAGGTCTTTCGGCTGGCCAGTCAATATTTAATTTTGCCACCGCCCTAGTCACAACCTCTAACAGCTCCTCATACGCTGGAGATGAGGATGGCGAGTCCTCTTCTCCAGCCTCGACGCTCACTACATCCACCTCCTCAGAGCTGGATAAGTGAAGCGCCAGTGTCTCTCTCTTGGGGGAAGAAACTGCAAAGCGTGCTTCCGCAACCAGAGGAGAGACACTGGGTCTGGCAGGTGAGGGCCGAGATAAGGTTGGGCCGGTCTCTAACCCCTCCACCAGATCCATTTGTGAACCCCAGGAATGAAGTTGCCGCTGTGCCTTGGCAGCAGGGGACCCGATCCCTGGGGAACGCCTGCCGTGAACGGAGTGTACGGAGTGTTAGTTTCTCACAGTGCACGCAGACAGCTCCCTCAAGAGCTGCCTGGGCATGCTCCACTCCCAAGCAAGCAACGCACATCTCGTGTGTATCCCCGCCCGTGATGAAGCGAGGGCAGGGAGGAACACACTTGACAAACTGCTGCTTGCTTGTTGCCATAATAAGTGTCTTTTTCTAATAATATTTCTAAAGCATATTAAAAACACCACATAGACATATGAACAACATTAAAAACTTGATTTTCACCACAGGAAGTCTTTAAATTGTTTTCACAAATGGGCTGGTTTATACTGATCCTAAGGAATCAAATAGATGCAATTTTGAAAATATGATTTCTAAAAATCAAACAGATGCAAATACTTAACTTTTTTTTTAGTGTATTTAACTCTGTTAAGGGTATGGAAGAAATTTCTAGGTAATTAAATTATTACACTGCTTATAAGGAAACCAAATCCTAACCCTTGTGGAATTAATAAGAACCCATTTTAAATACTGTATATCAAAATACTAGGGGGAAAAAATTATGAAACTCTGAATTGACCAGTCACCATAACTCTGTTTTATTATAATCAGCATGCATGAAGAAACATTAAAACATGCAGAAACATATTAAACAGAATTAAAATGGAAACCTCTGATAATCTAATGTCATTTTGCAGAAAAAAAAATAACGCTGACAGAAAAAGAAATTAAACTTGTAAAATGACTGATATGCAATGTTGGGGAAAGTTACTTTGGAAAGTAATACGTTACCCCCAAAAAATCTAAATTTTTGTGTTACTTAGTTACTTTTTAAGGAAAGTAATGTTACGTTATACACAACGCCTCTGCACTTACGATTCCTCTCAACATGGCGTCAGTCAATAAATGGGAAAACAAAGTAACTTGTGCTACTTATTTGAAAAAGTAACTCAGAGATTAAATTGTAAATTTAAAAGTAATGCGTTACTTTAAAAAAGTAATCTGATTACGTAACTCAAGTTACTTGTAATGCATTACCCCCAACACTGCTGATATGCAAATCAGTTTCTAGATCCTTTTTGCCCAACGGCCGCACGGATCTGCTCCAGCAGTTTTCGTCTGTTGTTTGTGATGTTTTTTCCAGCGACCTCCATGAGATCAGTGATCATCTCAGCGCTGTAAGGACCTTGAAAGGTCTTATATTTTTTCCTCCAGGCCTCAATTTTATCTGAAGAAACATGAACACACTTAAATCAGAACACAGTTGATATTTCAGTTTCATTCAGGACATTGTAAGATTTTAACTTGCCTCCACAGTTGACCACATTAAAGAGAGGGATGTGGATCACGGTTGGAGTGTTTTTGCCTTTAAACACATAGAAGTCCTTCGGTTTTCTGTAAGTCCTCACTGGGAATGTTGACCTCAGGGAAAGGGATGTTTAGTTTCTTGCACGTCTCAGCAGCTTTCTTCACCGTCTGCAGTGGAAAAGCATCACAATTGCTCTTATTTTTTTAATCACTAATATTTTCTTATGAGTGAAACTGTAGAGAATGAAAAATGTGTATAATACCATGAAAGGATCACCCTCACTGAAATCCAGTGAAATGATGAGGTTGATGTCTCTCTCTTTTCTCAGCACTGAGAAGTAGGGTGAGTTCAGCAACAGTCCGGCATCTTCATAGTCTCTCGTCTCAGTTTCCAGAAGAGTGGAGGGCACTGCTTCATCTTAGGGATCACAGCATTATTATATTATTCACACAGAATTTCCAGTCAGCAGGTCTGTTCTTACCTGTCATGTCGTGGAGGAAGTTATAATTCCTGCCCCAGACCCACAGATTCATGGAATTAATAATGCTCATCCAAGCATCTGTAAAACAAATGCACTCTTATTAATTCAGTTTTCAGGCCAAATAAATAGTTATTTTGGCCCTCTAGCAGTTGTAGCATAAAACTACAAGTTACTTACGGCGGAACATTGTTTTGATTGTTACGTGATGAGAGTTGTGCTTCGGCTCCTGCGCGGATGAAATCTAATCAGTGCGAATGTCAGTGCTGAAATTTACCAGCATTTGGCGGGTTGGCGGGTGTTAATGTCAAGCCTGCCTTTGGACTGTTTATTGTATCCTGACCTGTGAGTGATATCTGCCTGTCCTGACTATTGCCTGTGTCCTGACCACGATTCTGCCTGTCTCTTGCTGTTCCTGTTTGTTCCTGTTTGACCCTGCCTGTACGACCACGCTCTGCTTTAATAAAGCTTGCAAATGGATCTCTGCCTGAGTCCCGTTCTGTTACAGAAGACTTCGCCACAACAACGATCCAGCAGCTTTTCTGGTGAACACTGGTCTGGTAGGAACATTGCTTTATTGTTATTAGGGCTCAAGCAGGGCTCACGATCGCTGGAGGAATATGTTGCGGAATATTTGGACATTGCACATTATTCAGACTTGCTGGACTGTGCGCTGATAGACTTTTTCTGTGAGGGCATTAATCAGCCACTCAAGTCACAACTCATTCGTGAGGGACCCCGTTCATCTCTAAGTCAGTTTCTGTATTATGCTTTATTGACTGTTGGCTCTCCATTTACTGTGGGTGTCGCGGAGAAATGCAACACCATCAGGGCTTGACATTAAATTTTGCTCACCAGCCACTGTGGCTAGTGGTTTTCCAAAGTTACTAGCCACTCAGCATTTTCACTGGCCACAATTTTGATGTTGGTAAATTATATTTTATATGATTAAAGTTGACTTTGTTATGCTTAAATTACTTTGTTTTGAGTCATTTTACTTGATTTAGAAGATTTAAAACCATTTCAAACCTTTAAATGCAGATTGACCACCCAAATCAAGACTACATTGTATATCAGCTGGTATGTACAGGTGGGCAAGAGGTGGACAATATGAGCATGGGCTAATATGAGAAATTTATTTGTGTTAGGCTATATAAAAGAACAAAGAAGCAAATTACAAAAACAATAGTAAATTAAAAATAATCTTTTTTTTCAGATACAGTAGGTTTATTTAACATATAGCCTACATTTATTTAACATCTTTTGTTGTTTGATTAACATTAATGACAGATAGGTAGGCCTATTTAATTGGGCTGCTGAAAGCATGAACGTAACTGACGCATATTCAGTTATTACCCACCTGTTTACGTCCACTTAAGCCATAACCGACTGCATTCACGCGAGATACTCCACACAATGGACATTTAGACTTCTGTGTGCACGAGTATTTGACTATTCAGGCGCGAGGAGAACTGATCGCGCACGACAGAGAGAGAGCGCACGCGAGAGAGCGCTTTTGTTGTGTGTCATTCAGCGCAATTCCGCCTATCCCTCCTTCACTAACTGCACGTAAATAACGAATTGTGTGATTGGATTGTAATTTTGTGCTATGACGATCTTCGACGATCATTTGGCTGTAAACTGAAATTATATTCAACCCGCCAAAGTGGCTAGTGGGAGTGGCTGTCTTACCTGCCACAGCTGAAATTTACCCGCATTTGGCGGGTTGGCGGGTGTTAATGTCAAGCCCTGGACACCATGGTGAATCATGTAATGGCTGCTGCTAAGGACAACACTCACAAAATGGCGGCCACAACAACAACACAAAGTCAAGTCACAATTGATCTTCATGAGCAAAGTCAAGCCACCGTTGATCTTCGTGAGCCAAGTCAAGTCACCGTTGATCTTCGTGAGCCAAGTCAAGTCACCGTTGATCTTCGTGAGCCAAGTCAAGTCCAAGTTAAACTTCCTGAGTCACGTCACGTCTCCGCTGATCACCCAGAGTCACGTCACGTCTCCACTGATCGCCCAGAGTCACGTCACGTCTCGAGACCTGTCCGAGATCGGAGAGGGTTGCTGTCCAGTGTGGAAGATCCACCGTTGACTTCAGCACAAGCAGCTGGCATCCCAAAGCCTCCGCCAGCCGTCTCGCATTCAAGCCCGCCGGCCACTCCGCAATCAAGCCCGTGGGCCGCTCGGACACTGGACAAGATGGCTGCTCCTGCCTCCGCCGAGCCCGCTCCAGTCCTCGCCGAGCCCGCTCCAGACTCTGCACCAGAGACCGAGTCAGCTCCAGACTCCGCACCAGAGCCCGAGTCAGCTCCAGACTCCGCACCAGAGCCCGAGTCAGCTCCAGACTCCGCACCAGAGACCGAGTCAGCTCCAGACTCCGCACAAGAGACCGAGTCAGCTCCAGACTCCGCACCAGAGACCGAGTCAGCTCCAGACTCCAAAGCCCGAGTCAGCTCCAGACTCTGCAACAGAGCCCGAGTCAGCTCCAGACTCCGCACCAAAGCCCGAGTCAGCTCCAGACTCTGCAACAGAGCCCAAGTCAGCTCCAGACTCTGCAACAGAGCCCGAGTCAGCTCCAGACTCCGCACAAGAGACCAAGTCAGCTCCAGACTCATCACCAGAGCTCCTTGCCCTGTCGGCACCATCCAAGCTCCCTGCCCTGCTGGCGCCACCCGAGCTCGGCGGCGGCATCAACGGCGGCATCAACGGCCTCTGAACTGTTATGGCCGTCTATGAACTCTGACTCACTATGGCTGCCTATGGACTCTGACTCGCTACAATTTATCAGAATGTTGCTTTCTAGAGTTCACTTTTCTAGCTGACTGATGAGTTTGTGGTCCCTGAATATGTTTTTCTGAGGTAAATGTGACGTTACGTGACATTGTTTACAAGCTGTTTTATTGATGTCTTTCCGAGGTTGAAACACTGAGCGATTACACGAGACATGATATGGATTTCGGTAAGTTGAACTGTTTATTTTAACATACCGTCATGTTGTTTATGTTTAGTCATGATTATTTTGTGATGTAACTGGTATTAAAGCGGAGGAGAGGATGTTCACACGTTCTCTTTAGGCACTACAGCGATCTGTCACATCACATTAAACAGCGCCAAAACGGTATTTATTTTTTAAATCTCATAATAAGATGGACGTCATTTTAAATCTGAGACTTTGCTTCATATGAAAAGTAACAAAGCACAAAGATTATTGCGATTTATTGGATGGGAGGCGCTACATATTGTGCTCATTCATCAACTGAAAACAGACTAGACTAATCGATTCCTGGGATTTAATAATCGATATTGGTTCATAAAAATGAGAATCGATTAAAATCGAGAAATCGATATTTTTTAACCAGCCCTATCACTAACAACATCAAAACTCCCCCAATAATGCAAGAAAGATGGAAAACATGTCTTAATAAGTAACTTGTAGCCTATAGCTGTTGTTTTGACTTGTTGAAATCGATTGTTTTAAAATAATGTTACAAGATTTTGGCAATGATTGCTATTCATATCAGATAACCGTGGAAACTATAACTTATGCTGCGTTCCAGATGAGGTTGGACAAAATTAAATGTCCCACTTCAGAACTCAGTGAGTTCCAGTCACTCATACGTCACATTCACATGTTGACCACAAGACACAATGAGAGCATATTGTGTATTTATGTTGATTATGGCAAAATAGAATAAAAATGACATTAAATCGCTTTGAAAACAGCTGACGAAAAGCAAAAATGAAGGTAACATTACACAAACTTAATATCTAATGTTAAAGTTTGTTTTTACGTTCATATTCATTGGAGGACATGCTGACATCTTGGCATTTACTCAAAATGACACATCTCGCTGAGGTCAGGGTTGATCGATGTACCCCGAGTTCACACAAAATGTCTGACTTTGAGTGGTGTCATTTCCTAGAAGGAGGTGAGAAAAATCCAAAATATGATCTGTCTGGAACATAGCATAAGTATATTTATAGGCAAATACTTAAAACAGGTTTAGAGATTGTTACCAGCATAAAGATTGTTTTCTGAACTTAGTCGATGTAGCAAATGTACTGCTACGCTAACTATGTTGATTTATTTTATTACGAGTTCTGTCACTTTCGCTTTTTGCTGGTAAACTCATTGAGTTTCAGTGTTCATTTGTCGTGGATTCAAGCTATTATGACACACCTTCCACTGCATATAGTAGCCTGAACTTCTTTCATTTATTTATAGATAGACATAAACATGGAAGTATGCAGTTTCACGCAAATTCCATCCTAACAGCTTAAATATAAATAGGCAAAAACACATTTTGACAGTTGGATTTGTAATATACTTGCTCGCTATTTACATTTTGTTAATTTTGACAGTGTAGAGTTCTTATCGAGAACAATGTTGGCTGTACAGACTTGACTTGACTATATGTTTCATTACAGGATCAGACAAGCATTATGTTTTTTAAAAGAACTAACTGGTTTTCAAAAGAACCTGCCTAGAGGATGAAAAGGTATTTGAATGTTAAATATCTAAAATATTAAATGTACAGTTTACATATCAATCTGGCTATAAAATCAAAAAATTCCATATAAAATTTCTATCCATTTGAATTA
Source organism: Culter alburnus (assembly GCA_028476615.1). Lineage (NCBI taxonomy): Eukaryota > Metazoa > Chordata > Actinopteri > Cypriniformes > Xenocyprididae > Culter > Culter alburnus. The sequence goes on along the minus strand of JAOTNS010003983.1, from coordinate 88,048 downwards.
CACAGTTTTAACACAAACTAATAAACTTAATGTGATGCATATTTGTCAGTTGTACAGTGTGTTTTTTTTATTTTTATTTTAATTCAATAACCAGGTTGAAACAGGTTCTGACCTGTTTTATTTATGTGTGACTGACAAATATGCATCACGTTACGTTTATTAGTTTATGTTAAAACAATGGATGGAAATTTTGGTAACACTAAGTTTCCATTCAGTCGGTCACGTTCAACATACGTCGGACAGACCGACGAATAGGAATCTCACTAGAGAAGCCAATTTACTTCGAGTGTAACTAAAATGAGCCAATGCACATTGGCATGCAATCATATGCAGCAGCTGCTCGCCTCGCAGCACGGGTATAATGAGCAGCAGGTGCGTTGCATCTTCAGCTTTTCGCTTCGGAGCCGAACGGATGTTCCTGTCTCTCTGCAAGCAAGTATCTAAAAAGACGAGTCAGCTCTTCAGGACCAACTCTCTCTTCAGTGCAGGCGTACAGCACGGCAGCGGGGTCGAAGTCCTCTTTTTTTTTCTTTTACTTTCGTTTTGCCTTTTGAGCAAAAGCTGTTCTCTCAGCTTAAAAAGGCTGTTCTCACGGCCAGTAACGGTGCGTTTCTGAGCGCTAAAATTGCCGTTTTCACAGCCGGTAAGAGGACTGCCTTCTAAGAGAAGAGAGCACACGACAGGCTGCACACAATCCCTGTCTGTGTTGCTGCGGCCATTCCCCTGCGTGCTTCAGCACTTTTAAAGAGCAAGTCCCTGAAAGAGATTACACAAGTAGAGCTTGCATCTTTTTAAAGATGACATTCTACTTGTGTGTTTCTGGATGCAGTCGTTACCTGGCACCAAGGGATGGTCACGATCGCTGCAGCGCAGTTGAATGATTGGTATCTCGGGGAAGCCACTTCCGCCCTACAGGCCATGCCGTTGTTGCAGGTCCATCAGGCCAAGGCACTAAAGGACCTGCACGAGGGTGGTCACGATCCACAAGTTCTCCAGGAACTTCGTGCTGTGACGGACCTCGCGCTTCGTGCAACGAAGGTTACAGCGTGGTCAGTGGGTCGTGCGATGTCCACTATTGTGGTCCAGGAACGCCATCTCTGGCTGTGTCTGGCTGACATGAGGGATACCGACAAAGTCAGGTTCCTGAATTCCCTCGTGTCCCAGACCGGCCTCTTCGGCGACGTGGTTGAGAACTTTGCCCAGCAGTTCTCGGCTGTACAGAAGCAGTCTGAGGCCATCACATCTGAGGTCAGTCACATCCTGCCACGGCGGGTCAGCTGCTGTGTCCACCCATCCGCCAACTGCAGCACCTCAGCCTGCTCGTCATCATGGGTGGTAAAGCCAAGAGCAAGAGGCCCTAGGACGGGCGACCCGGAGATGGATGGCACTGCTCTTCAGGAGGTGGTGACCACACCACTCCTTCCCCCACAGGAGGGCCAGGTGGTAAATCCTTTGTTTCATTTTGTTTCTGTTCCGCCAATGGCTCAACAACCAGCGGTACCCAAATTCTCAAAAAAAGAGCAGTTTCCTTCATCTCCGGGTCCGAAGAGGGCTTGGAGAGTAGTGGGAGGGCAAGAACCTCTCCACTCTCATCCCCCTCTTCTATCGCCAGTGGGCAGAAGCGTGTGATTCGAGAAGAAAACCAAAGCCTCTCCTGCACCCTCTGTCCAACCGTGGAACCAGGTAGGTGTTGCACAGCACACTCTGACCCCGCTTCGGGCCGCCTCGCAGAGAGAGCCTTCCGAGCCGCGTTCCACCTCGCTGCCCCACTGCGGGTATGCCTACGGTCCCTTTGATCCCGCTAGTACAGTCTCTGCGAGCCTAGTTAGCACTCCACAGTCCGTCATGCTGGCTCACTCGGACCATCAGGCTCAGCTATGCGATTCAGTTCGCCCGGCATCCTCCCAAGTTCAGGGGCCTTCACTGCAGTGAAGGCTGTCGATGCCCATGTCTTGTGTGCAGAGATCGCGGTCCTACTCGTGAAGGACGCGATAGAGCCAGTCGATATGTCCCTCCAGCCGATATGAGGTCAGGGTTATCAGTTGTGCGAAACACAGGGACCTGGTGCTCAGTCACCTCAGCCAGTTGGGCCTTCAGGTCAACTGGGAAAAGAGCAAACTCTCCCCTGTGCAGAGGATCTCTTTTCTCGGTATGGAGTTGGATTTGGTCAAACAGACAGCACGCCTCACAGAGGAACATGCCAAGTCGGTGTTGAACTGCCTGAATACGTTCAAAGGCAGGATGGCGGTCCCACTGAAATTCTCTCAGAGGCTCCTGGGGCATATGGCAGCCGCAGTGGCAGTAATCCCACTCCGTTTGCTTCATATGAGACCGCTTCAGCACTGGCTTCACAGCCGAGTCCCGAGATGGCCGTGGCAATGTGGTACGTTCCGAGTGCCAATCACTCCAGAATGCCACCGAACCTTCAGCTCGTGGTTGGACCCCTTGTTTTTTCGGGCAGGAGTGCCCCTAGAGCAGGTGTCCCGGCATGCTGTGGTGTTCACAGATGCCTCTGCCACCGCCTGGGATGCCACGTACAACGGGCATGCAGTATCAGGGGTTTGGTGCCCCCAACTGCATTGGCACATCAACTGCCTCAAGTTGCTAGCAGTACGCCTTGCCCTACGCTGCCTGAAAGGGCCGTTACGGGGCAGGCATGTCCGCACAGACAACACTGCGGCTGTTGCGTATATCAACCGTCAAGGTGGTCTACGCTCCCGTCACTTGGCGCAACTCGCCCGCCATCTCCTCCTATGGAGTCAGAAGCATCTGAGGTCGCTTCACGCCTTTCATGTTCCTGGTGTGCTCAACCATGTGGCCGACGAGCTCTCTCACGAGCTGTGCTGCCGGGAGAGTGGTGACTCCACCCCCAGGTGGTCCAGCTGATTTGGAGAGAGTTCGGAGAGGCTCAGGTAGACCTTTTTGCCTCGCCAGAAACCTCTCACTGCCAGCTCGGGACAGATGCACTGGCACACAGCTGGCCCTGGAGCCTTCACAAATATGTGTTTCCCCCAGTGAGCCTACTTGCACAGACCTTGTGCAAAGTCAGGGAGGACGAGGAGCAGGTCCTGCTAGTTGCCCAATCGGACCTGGTTCCCGGAACTCTCGCTCCTCGCGACAGCCCCTCCCTAGCGGATCCTCTGAGGAAAGACCTTCTTTCTCAGAGACGGGGCACTCTTTGGCACCTGCGTCCAGACCTCTGGAAACTCCATGTCTGGTCCCTGGACAGGACATGGAGGTTTTAGGTGACTTACCCCCCGAGGTACTTAACACCATCACTTCAGCACATGCACCGTCTACGAGACGTATTCAATCAGAGTCGTGCTTTCATTCTTGCAGCAAGGGCTGGTGCTTCGAGTACTCCAGAATGCTCCCTTTGAGCACTTGCAGTCAGCAGACTTAAAGATTCTGTCTATGAAGACTTATCTGCTGGTTGCATTGGCCTCCATCCAGAGGGTAGGGGACCTGCAGGCATTTTTGGTTGACGAATTGTGCCTAGAGTTCGGGCCGGGTGACGGCCACGTGGTACTGAGACCCCGGCCTGGCTATGTGCCCAAGGTTCCTATCACTCCCTTCAGGGACCAGGTAGTGAGCCTTTTGTAGAGCTACGGGCTGGGTGACACCTAACACGTTTGCTAGATTCTATAGCCTTCGTGTTGAGCCGGTCTCCTCCCATGTTCTCACCTCAGGTCAGAGGCACGGAGAGGCCCCGGCTTAGTGTCGGCTTGCTGTGCTTACATGCGCTTTTACTCCAGTGAGTCTCTATAAGGCAGACCCTGTTGAGTCCTCCGATCTCCCTTCGGCAGTCGACGTGACGGAGCGTCTGGCGCCAGGCCTATACTCCGTTGCATCCTTGAGAACCGGGTTTAGGCTGGGTACCATATGTGTGACCCTACAGGGATCCCATATGTCTAGTTCCACGGTTGCTCCTAAAAGAAGCCTGTGTCTTTCCCTCTGGGAGTACCCACCTCTCATCGGGTGGAGTCACCCCAGTTCTTCCATATGTAGTACAGCCCTACGGGGTTAGTCCATATGTACATCTCCACATAACTCCTTCGGGGAAGGATGTGGCTCCGCAGCGTTCCTTTCCAGTGAAAGGGTACGCTTTCCCAGTGTTATCCAATAGTCTCACTGAGTGGGGTTTGGGGAACAGCAGTGATCGACACTCTCTGTGTTAGCCCTGCCCCACCGTCCTTAGGCAAGGGGGTTAAGGTGGCTTACAATAGAGCGCTGGAAGTGGGCAGCTCATGTGGCGCTTTGGTAGGGATTCCTATTCGTCGGTCTGTCCGATATACGTCAAACGTGACTGATTGAATGGGAACGTCTCGGTCACAAAGGTAACCCTCGTTCCCTGAAGGAGGGAACGGAAATGTATGTCCCGTTGTCACAGTCACTGTACCCCGCTGATGCTGCCGCCTATCCGGTTCGGCTCCTCAGCGAAAACCTGAAGATGCAACGCACCTGCTGCTCATTATATACCCGCGCTGCGAGGCGAGCAGCTGCTGCATATGATTGCATGCCAATGTGCTTTGGCTCATTTTAGTTACACTCAAAGTAGATTGGCCTCTCTAGCGAGATTCCTATTCGTCGGTCTGTCCGACGTACGTCTCCGTTCCCTCCTTCAGGAATGAGGGTTACCTTTGTAACCAAGACGGTACACTTAAGGTGTAAATCAGCATCCCCACAACTCTAGAAAAGTGGTGTGGAGAATGGATGGATTGATATATTAGAAACAGTTCAACCTACCAAATAGCCAGTAACCAATCCAACCACTCAAACTGTTGTTTACATCCATGGTGTAACTCTTCATATTCAGTTTTTCTGCTTTTTTATCAGCAATTCTCAGTCTTTCCACACGACGTTTGCCTCCAGAGAGGTCTGTAAAAAGACGGGACATGTATTTTAGTGAGTTCTTCTTATTCTAGTATGTGTATTTTTTTGTGACAGAGCTCTCTGTCACTGGCCCGGGACAGCACTTGCATTGTTTAAGACTTTACACGTCATGTCTCACATTTTCAGTAGAATAGCCTTTCCCTCGGGTGCCATTATGCATCAAAAAGTGTCTTTGTTCATGAAGTGCCTTGCATCGAGCGTCTTCCTGGTTGATCGGCCGTGGGCACGGCAACCAACAAGGGTCAAAACACCGGCGGCGATTCACAAACGCTTAAATCATGGCTTACTCATGCTGCGGATGCGTGAATCATCCACCGGCTTGAATTATTTGAGTTGTAATGTGTGTGGGGTGGGGGGGAATATCTTATGTGTTGTTCAATTATTAAATATTTACATTGCATATTATTAATGAAGTATAATGTATACATTGTAAAATTAGACGTACAAAATGTGTGTGCATATATAATTTATCTTTTTTTCATAGAAGATTGATAAATTGATACTTACCTGGTATTTCCCATGATGGTTTCACCCAAGTGGGCGGGGCCTATAGTACAGCTATAATACAGCGCACTTCCATGAGCTCAGTGTGTAAATATATATATATATATATATATATTGTGGCTGAGCCATCATTCTTGTGCCAAGAGCTTTTACTAACACACCTCTTCACAAGTTGTGTCAGAAATGGGATGGCCAGCCGCAAAACAGTGCCTGTTGGAAAACGGACCAGGAAGGGGCTAAGGTCCCAAAGAAAGACTATTCAGGAGGATGTGGCGTGGGACACACTGGACGAGGAAGAAGAGGAGGCCGGCGCAGGCCTCAAATCCAGTTTACCTCAGCACAAACCGGTCACAACCACCATGGACGGTGACATGGTATCCTTGAAGCGAGACTTTCTGGCAGCTCAGCAGAGGTGGGAGGAAGGGCTCATTGATGAACTCCAGGATCTGCGAGAATCAATACAACGGCGGAACTCACCTGAGTCTACGCAGAGTCTATGCTTTGAACTTCCCACACCTGCGGCCCGTTGCAATGAGGTGACCTCAGCAGGGCAAGATCAGACTGGTTCCCAGCCGTCTGCAGATCCACTGGGAGTAACGGAACAACATCCAGCATTACGTCAAGAACAGAGAATGCCAGTATACCAAGAAGGAGAGGATCTAGAGAACTATCTTCGGAGGGGTATGAGTGTCTGGCCAGGACCTGGGGGTGGTCAGAGGAGGAATGGGCATGTCGATTGGTGCCCCTCCTCACAGGAAAGGCACTTGAGGCGTACATTGCCATGGACGAGAACAGCGCTGAGGTCTATGAGGACCTAAGGGAAGCGCTGCTGGAGAAATTTAATATTTCCGTGGAAACTTACCGCCAACGCTTCAGGCAGACGTCAACAACCTCAGGGAAAACACCTACCGAGACCTACAACCATCTAAAAGGGCTCTATCGTCCCTGGGTCAAGCCAGAGCAACGCACTAAGGAGGAGGTAGGTGAAATTATCATCCTAGAGCAATTTCTTCGTGTTCTGCCTTATGAGGTTCGGACCTGGGTGAAGGAACATGAGCCGACAGATGGATTGACTGCCACCAGAATTGCAACCCAGTACCAAAATGCACGTCGGGGAGGATCACCGCATCTGCAGTCAACAACGGTCAGGGGTTCCAAAGTTGTGGAACGTGGAAATGAAGGTAACATCCCTCCTGTTAATAAATAAAGGTTTTGTGTGCTTTTACTGCCAACAACCAGGCCATAAGGCATCTAATTGCCCAGTACATAAACCAAAACTGACTAGTCTTTGTTATGTGCCAAGGAAGGGTGACATTATTAAAGACAATACTGAACTTTCAGACCTTCTCTTAGAGGTGATGGTGAATGGACAGACTTTGAATGCCCTGGAAGACACTGGAAGCACAATGTCTCACATTAAGCGCTGTTATGTCCAAGAGAACTTAATTAACTATTCCAACACCAATGCCATACAATGTGTTCATGGTGAACAAAGAGAGTATCCTACCACTGAGGTAACAGTCATTGTAAATGAACAGCCATATTTATTTGTGTTGGGGTGGTTGAAGGGTTACCTGTGGGTATGGTGTTGGGATGGGACATGCCGGTGTTGTGTGAACTGTTGAAAATGTCTGGAAAATGTAATGCTACCTCCTCTACTATGCTTGCCCAGTACTAACCCAGGCAAAAGCCAATGCTGGTTTGCAACCCCTACCAGACTTAGATAATAGTCTGATCCAGGGAGGCAATGAACCTAGGAAATCACGACGGCAATGCCGGATGGAGAAGTATTTGGGTACTCCTATAACTGAAGTGCCTACTGAAGGCTTGGAGGTCAGGGATTGGAAGATACCTGGTAATATTGCCCAATTACAAGCAGCTGATGTCACCTTGAAACCTTTGTTTGACAAAGCATGTTGGGGGGAGGCCAAGATTATGACACTCGGGACTGAAAGGTATGTTGTGGAAGATGATGTTTTGTATGTTCTGTCAGAGTCTTGTTGTGCCTGAATGTTGCAGATCTCTCATTTTACATCTTGCACACACCATACCCTGGTCCGGACACTTAGCACATCAGAAAACATACCATAGAATCAGCTCTCATTTTTATTGTCCATTCATGTATACAGATGTACGTACTTACTGTTCCACGTGCCATGTCTGTCAGAAAACAAGTGCTGTTCGCAGGTTGGCCCGAGCTCTGCTGTATCCATTACCAGTGATCTCCACTCCATTCAAGAGGATTGCTATGGATATAGTGGGACCGCTGGAGAGAAGATATATATATATATATATATATATATATATATATATATAACAAACACTTGTTTGTTTGGATGTTTGTATACTTTGGGGACTGTTTGGACTGAAAATAAAAATCCTTGCACCGAAGTGCTATTGTGGCTGAGCCATCATTCTTGTGCCAAGAGCTTTTACCAACATGCCTCTTCAGACTTTTTTTGTTTGTTTGTTTGTTTGTTTGTTTCATCGTTTGATTTTCATTATTGTTTTTAAATTTTGCCAAAAAGCAAAAATTGTAATACATTTTTTTTAAAAATTACATTTAATCATTAACAGTTGCTTTTATCCAAAGCGACACTTACAAACGACACATTTTAAATGCAGATATGATATGAAATATGGCCTTTTGTATTTTATACAGTATTTAATTTTTTTTTTTAAGTTTCCTTCTCAAATCTAAAGGCCTGTTCACACCAAGGACGATAACTATTTTAGCGTTCACATCGCCCAGACCAACGCACAATATCATTCTGTTTATTAAAGGGTTAGTTCACCCAAAACAATTTTTGTTCTAAACCTGTATGAATTTATTTCTTCTGCTGAACACAAAAGAAGATGAAGAATGTCTGTAACCAAACTGTTGATGGACCCCATTCACTTCCATAGTATTTTTTTTTCCTACTTGTAAGTCAATGTCCATCAACTGTTTAGTTACACATAATCTTTCAAATTAAACAAAATGTAGCACTTTATTTACAAAATATTAATCCTCATATTAATATTTATATTTTTAGGCGAACTAACCCTTTAAGCGCAAGCTGCACTTTTGTCATCTGTCACTTTAAATTCTTGAGCTCTTTAAGCAGGATGGATTCTGATTGGCTGACAATGTTTTTATTGTTCATGATATTGTTTCTCTGCGCCATTACAGTTGTGGTGTGGACTCTGCTATTTTTTTTATAGTGATTTTAGAACAATATCTTTATCATTATAGTTATCATCCTTGGTGCAAATGGGCCCTAAAACTTTCATTAAGACGTGAACACAAGGCTGTGATGGACATACAGACCAATCAGTGGCTTGTTACCGTTCAGTGTTGTCCTGATGGATTCATCAAAAGCAGAAGGATCTTTGCCAGTCAAAACAGAAAGATTCATGTCCACAAGGTTCATGAGCACCTGGTAACACCCTTCTGTAGCTGGAGAGTTTGGATCTTGTTGTCTGCACTCTGATATAGGGTGCAGTAGCGCTTCTCGTGTCCTGGGTTTGAATCCCGCCACAAAGGGTTCTTCTGACCCTGTTCTGCTCTCTCTTGCCAGTGCTTCCAGTCTCCTCTCATGCTGTTCTATACAATTTAAATTTTCAGCATCATTACTCCAGTCGTCAGTGTCACATGATCCTTCAGAAATCATTCTAATATGATGATTTGCTGCTTAAGAAACATTTCTTCTTATTATTATTTTTATCATATTTTTGTGAAAACTGTGATGCACTACTATTCAAAAGTTCAGGGTAAGATAAAAATGGATGCTTTTATTTGACAAAGATGCATTAAATTGGTCAAATGTGACAGTATAGACATTTATAAAGATTATAAAGATTTCCATTTCAAATAAATGCTGTTCTTTTCAACTTTTTTCTATTCATCAAAAATCCTGAAAAAAGTATCATGATTTCCATAAAAATATATATAAAAGAAACTATTTGATAATAATCATAAATATTTCTTGAGCATTACAAAAAAACAGCATATTAGAATGATTTCTGAAGGATCATGTGACACTGAAGACTGGAGTAATGATGCTTAAAATTCAGCTTTAATCACTAAATTACATTTTACTTAATAATCACAAAGAAAATAAATTTTAAATATTACGATTATTATTTTAACTGTATTTTGATCAAATAAATGCAGCCTCAGTGAGCAGAAGAGACTTATTTCAAAAACATCAAATCAGGGCTGTTAAATGAAATTCATAAATAAAGTCTAAGACATGCTTTACCCTTCCTCATTTCCTCAAGTATTGTTTCCTTTTGTTGAAAGAAATCTGAAAAACAAAGCAAAAAAAAAAAAAAAATCAAATGGATGGTAATGAAATAACTGTTAAATTTAAGTCAAATTAAGGTCAGAACCTTTTATCTTTTGCCAGAGAAGTTTCTTAATCTCCACTTCATCAGCTAAAGCGCTTCCGCATAGAGCTGCAGAAAAACAGAGAATATCAGCCAACATGAAGTTTACAGTAAAACAGTGGACACCCTAACACATAACATAAATAGTACATTTTTTTATGCAATAAGCTAATAAGACCTGAGATTTAGGTCAATGACGTAAGTGTACAATGTAGAATATAAGCTGATATTACAAATATTAATATTAAACTCCCCTTTAACAGAGTTTGTTACCTTGCAGGTACAGCATGTCAAATTCACCCTGCTGATATTTCTTGGAGCCTTTGTGAAACTTGCTGCCAAAGTTGGAGGCGTCCACAAACGCTCCAGTGAGAGAATAACCTGCTTCATGAGGAGTGATCTCAAACCAGGGGTCTGTGGACAGAAACACGTCTATATAACAGCTGAAACAAACACATTATCTCTTTCTCTTTCAGACAAACACAGACCTCCGATATTGCGTTGTTTGCACTTCTTGTCGATCACGGTGTAGATGGGAAACGGGACTTTACCATCTTTACTCTGCTGGCTCCACTGCTCTGTGAGTGTGTGTTCGTCGATCTAGAACACAGTTTTTGCAGCTTCATGTTAAGGTAGAGACCAGGGACAAACCAGCATATGCTGGTTAATGTAGGTTTTGAAGCTGGTATGCTGGTTTGAGCTGGTTTATGTTGATCAAGTGCTGGTGCTGGTCCTAAGATGGTTCAGGACCATCATAAACCAGCTCAAACCAGCATACCAGCTTCAAAACATACCTTACCTTATTTCAACAGATCACCAACAAAACAACAGTTCTCTTGCCTCAAAGCATCTTTACATTTATGCAGTGAGAGACTTTTACTGAGAAAATTAGTAAATTTCATCATTTCATTCATGCTTGAGATAAAGAAATATGACTGTTGAAGAACAAAAGTAATTTAGGAGATTTTACTTTTCACGTCAGTTTTATCTCTGATGTTGGTTAAAACGAGTGAATATGCTTTACAATGTCTGTATTTTCAGATATAGTTGATATAAGCCAAATTTTATGAACAAATTACTCTTATGAACCGGTTCTTTTATATTGAGTCAAAACACAGCGCAACCTATGTAGCCCGTCAGTGGACCGCCTTTGAATCACTGAATCAAAATCTGATCAGTTTACTGAAAGTAAACTGCAAGATATCAATAACTTGTTCTCGGTAAAAATGCTACTTTGCCCTGAGTAGGTTTGAGATTTTTTTTTTTTTTTCACACAACCCCTGAAGAACTGACTGCGGTCGCCATCTATGCTTAAAATTTATTGCGCATCTACATGAGGTTGCATGGTAGGTGTTTAGTGTCGGTAGAAATATTTTAAAAATTCATAAAAAATAAATAAATAAATAAAATCAAACTGTTTCCTGCAAACTTCAAATATGTCAGGTCATAAATCCACAGGAAATATGCATTATTGCTTGCTTTGGTGTCACTCCTCATAGTCCTCGTGCCACCCTAAATAATTTTCTAGATCTGTCCCGGGTCATGAATAGGCTATTTACAGACCTCTTTCACAAATGTTGTGATGACCATCACTGCCCAGATGTCAGTCAGACTGAAGAGGTCTTTTCCATAATATTTCTTGAGTTTGGCAAATGCTTCTTTCCAGCTGACTTTAGGACCGTTGAGTCTCTGGATGATCTTGTTTTTCACAGTCTCTAGTTTGGTGGACCAGTCTGTTTCCTGATATAAGGAGGCCATACACCTTCAGAGGAACAACATATGCTGTCATTTTTGGCATTCAACCCATCTTTGTGTGTATGTGTGTGTGTGTGTGAGTGTGTGTGAGTGTGTGTGTCTCAGGGTTTGTACCAGGTGGATCCAGAGACTCCGCTCAGATAAAGGATGGAGTCCAGAAGACCTGTTTTCTGGAGCTGAACCAGGGATCCCAGCAATCCCACCATGGCTCTTTCTCCTCCTCCAGAACCCAGTAAGGCAATGTTTGGCACCTCATCCTGAAACACACACACACCATTCAAAGCATTATTTTATCCACCTTATTTTTAAAGTAAGAGCCCAGCTAACAGGGAACATTCTCAGAACTTTAGCGAACGTTCTGGCAAACGTTCCTCAATAACGTTAATAGAATGTTCGTTCGATGTTGTCTGGTCTTTATGTTCTCAAAACGTTAGCATAAAAAGGTTATTTGTACATCGTTCATGGAGCGTTATTTATTTTCTAAAATGTTTAGTTAGATGTTCGACTAACATTTTTAAATGTTACTACACAGTAAAATCCCCAGAGTTAAATCAACTCTGCTCAGAGTACATATGGTCCCTCTCTAAATAGTGTTAAAATAACACTGAAGTAGAGTTAAAGTATATATATATATCTATATATATATATATATATATATTTAGACCAATTCTATTATTGATTGCAATCAGGATGTGAAGAGAGTTTCAACCAGTATAACAACAAGTGTTTATGAAAAACATTGCCTACCCTAAGAATTTTACTTTTTATTTTTTTGGAATCACATGAAATGTACTACTTTTTATTGATTGCATTAAGAAGAGAAAAGGAAAATAACTGTGTTTAAAAAATGAACTTAACCATTTTATAAAGTAATTTACAGTGTTCTGTAGGATAGTAATATAAAATGTGTAACGGTCAGGAATTTGTTGACATAGCATTGAAGTGTAGTTAAAAACTTTGTACGTTTCATTGTTATCTGAATGTGCGAAAGTGACGATGAACTAACATCACCTTGTAATCAATGCTATTAAAGGATTAGTTCACTTTCAAATGAAAATTACCCCAAAATTTATTTACCCTCAAGCCATCTTAGGTGTATGTGACTTTCTTCTTTCTAATGAACACAATCTGAGTTTTGTTAATAAATATGATGCATCCAAGCTTTATAATGGCAGTGAACAGGGTTCACGAGTATGAGCTGAAGAAAGTGTCTCCATCCACATCCATCCATCATAAACGTACTCCACAAGGCTCCAGTGAAGCGATGCTTTTGTGTAAAAAAAATAAATCCATATTTAACAAGTTATGAAATAAAATAACTAGCTTCCGCCAGACCGCCTTCCGTATTCAACTTACGAAGAAGGTCTTTATTAACCCCCCCGGAGCCGTGTGGATTACACGTTTATGATGGATGGATGTGGATGGAGACACTTTCTTCAGCTCATACTCATTGGTATTGCTTACTGCCATTAAAATATCTGTGATTGTTTTCTTCAGAAAGAAGAAAGTCATATACACCTAAGATGGCTTGAGGGTGAGTAAATCTTGGAGTAATTTTCATTTGAAAGTGAATTAATCCTTTAATGTTGATGCATCATTGTTGACTAAGAAGTGTTTCAGTGGTTGCTTGCTAAGAATGGCATAGTTTAAGAAAGTGATGTGACGTGATGTTCATCTCAGATATATGAAATATAAAATAAGAAGCTTTACCTGACTGCACTTTATCTGAAGCTTCTTCAGGCTTTGTAGAACAGATTTTCTCCTTCCGTCTATAAACTCTGCTTCATTCTTATTCAGAGAGGGTTCGATTCTCACCTCACCGCTGCAGCGACAGACAGAACAGTCCTGAATTTAACTTATTTGATATTTAGATATTTAATATTCTAGATTTCATGCAATTAAGTCTGCATTTTGAACAGTTATTCTCAGTTAGACTTTAATTGTGTAAGTAACAGTACAAAACTTATTTTAATGCTTCCATGAATCAGAGCAGGATTACACACCTTTCCTGGGGTTTGGATGCACTCATCTGTAAAAAGTCCACATGCAAGACAGTTTCTGTTATTTGAGATTATATATACATATACTGTCTATAATACAGCTGATTGTTTCAGACGTCATGCAAATTTACATCCTTATAGTTTTTATTCATACATAAATGTAATGATCAAATTAGCATCACTGTAAAAAAAGAAGTTTTTTTTTAGCTGTATAAGTCCTTTTAACTTAAATTAAACTGACTTAAAGTTTGTTCCAAACATACAATTATTTATAGTATATTTAAAGAACATTACACAGATTTTGATGTATAGAAAACTGAAAACTTTGTCATTGAAATACGAATCCCACAAAATCGTTTTTCACCATGGTTGTTTATTTATGCACTTTTGATAGTGTGTGCAGTCTCTGCTGTTGACCATGTTTAAATTGGTTTTAAAGTAAATTACAGAAAAATATCATTTATAATGCCATGAAGCCTTTTAACTGCATTGCTATTGCTGAAACAACATTATTTACTTTAAGATTATTATTATTATTTACTTTAAAATTATATACTTACTATTCCTGTAAATCCTGAGTCTTCACCAGCAACACCACAGCAGCTGTTATCTTGACATAAAGACAGAAGATGCTCTTTATATGGCTCTGAAACTACACTGCAAGTCCATAAATAATCATGAGGGTGAGGTTATGAACCATAAATCATTCACAGGGACCAGGAACATTTTGATAGTTCCTTTTAAATAATCATGCAACCTCTCCTCATGGACCTCACCTTTTTTTTTTTTTTTGTGGCAGGCAACAGGTTGATCTTATTGAACATGTTAATATAAGGCTTTTTTACAGAGAAAAGGCAAAAGACTTCAGACACATTACTAGGGATAGGGACGCTTGCACGTTAAATTAGTAATGTTGTGTGATATTTCATTTATGTTTGTTTCTTTAACAAACATTAACATAATCATTTAGGGATATTCTAGAAAGTAATTCATAGATGTGAGTCAGTATAATGATCCATATATACAGGCAAGCAGATGTGCCTAGAATATGAACACACAAGCTAAATTGAACTTTACGAGTTTTCCATATAAAACCATTATAAATAACATGCTGCTTAATGCATAAGACAGTGATTTTGGAGGACCAAATTCTATTCCATAAAAGGTTCTTTTAGATTTTTAAAAAGTTCTTTACACACAGAGAGAGAAAAAAAAAAGTTATTTTAAACAGTTCACTGGGTAAACAAAAATGGTTCTTCTGTGGTATCGCTGCAAAAAAACATCCTTTTGGAACCTTTATTTTTAAGAGTATAATGTAAAAATATCATCTTCAATGCCATTGTCTTAGCAGTAGATAGTGTTTTTGACATGAGAAATTTGTTTTGGCTGTATGTTGTTTTAGAACATTATGTTAAGAATTTGAGATCCAAAACCAGTTTGATCTGGTCTGGCTGGTTTTAGGAGGGCACGGCCATCAAACATGTCCTCTTTTAAACACAAAACCACTTTCAGTATGATTCATTTTCACTGATTGTAGGTACAAATCTTTATCCTACATTTCAGGAGCTTCAAAGGGAAAAAACGGACACGGCTACTAAAAAATGCATTGCTCATGAGAGAGATAAAATCACTGTAATAGCAGTCTGGGATTATCAGAAATAGAGATGTGTTACAGTTCACAGGTTACATCTCCTTTGAATCTGATCATTAGCACTGATGGATTAATTAAAAGTTGTCTTATAGAAGTCAAACACTGTGATCACTGTCCATATTGTAGACATGATGAGAAAAATTAATAGGCCTTTACCATTTACGCAAAGAATTTTTAGCTTAACCCTTATGCGTCCTTGTTGTGTGAACCAGAAGCGAAAGAGCAGATCAGCCAGAATTTATTCACAGTTCAGATAACGTTCAACATAAGCAGACTGCCAAGCATCGTCCTCTTGACGCTGCAGCTGGATCACAGACAAAAACAAATAGAGAAGCAAATCTGGCGATGGCTCGCAGTGCTCAGTAGCTCGGTCTAGGACCTGGAAGCGCCACAGGTTGTAGATGGAATGCTCAATGCCTGGCAGCTGGCAGAAACCAGGCTTGAAGTACAGAGGGCTCAGAAGTTTGGACTTCAAGACGGCTACTAAGACTAGGATGGACACACAAACATACGTTATGGATATCTGGATGCGAGCAGAGAGATAACGCCACAATATGGTAATTAATCATCTGACAAAGAAACGAGAAAACAGCAGGGAGAAATAGCAAAGAAAATCAGAGAAGAAGTGAAACAGGTGTGAAGGCAACTCAGCGTGAGCACTGATAGTAATGACAAACAGCCGAGTCTAATAGGCAATGAAGACAGAGGGACAAGAGGAAATAAGGAGAAAATCAAACCCGGCTCATGACACGTCCTTATGGACATTGTCTTTTTCATTTTATTTATTTTTTATCATTTTGCCTGTGTTAACACCAACTGCATAAATTTTGGCTCAGGTGTGTATTTTTATTGGGATTTCACCCCAATTCCCTTTAATAAATCTATTTTACACTAGTAACACAAAATAGTTACACTCAGGACCTTAAGGACAAAAATGTCCCCTTTGAAACCCATGCAGTTTTTAATCCCATTTAACTATAAAATGTTGCAATCTTTGTTAATAGGCCTTCATTCTGTTGGCAAGGCTTCAAAATTACATTTTGTACTTTTTAATAAAATGGTGCCATTTTCTCAGGTTTGGCCTATAAAGCAATTACTCGGTTTATTCCTGTTTTCTGCTTCTGCATATTATAGAGTCATTTGGATAAATTATGCAGCACTAATTGTGTGTTGGTATGGATGTCTGTTACAACACAGATGGTCGGAGACACAGCAAGTATAATATAAGATGTTTATTTCACAACCAGATGAACAACAGTGAAGCAGATGAGTAAATGGCAAATCTTTAAGTGAATTGTGATAATGAGAATGGTAATACTGTCCTTTTTATTGTAGGTAAATGGAGCTGGCAGTATGCTGATATCCAGGAGTAGAGAAGACATTGGAGAACACACACGGAGACGGAGTACACAGAGGGAGAACAGGAATCATGCTGGAGACAGGTAAGTAGTCGACTGGGGTCCTTAAGGTAAGCATTCAGGTAAGATCTAGATGCTAACGAGACCGGACAGTGAGTGTGTGTGTGTGTGAGAGTCCTTTATACTGCTGTTGATGAGGGTGATGATGAGGTGCAGGTGCGCGTGTAATCAGTATTCAGGTGAGGGAGTGCGCTGTGATTGGGTGACGTTGGAGCCTGGCGTGTCTGTGACAGTGTCACAGTGTGGTTTATATGTGTGTATTAAAAAAATTGTGTGTGTAATATTTGAGAGAGAAAAGCTCTATTGTACTGCAAATTACAAATCCAACCACTGTGTACCAGTGGAACTTTGTTGGCATCTAATGGGGACATTTTGGTACTGCGCCCAAATAAAATATTATTGAAAGCTAATTTTTTGCGATATCAACCTCAAATTTGGAACACAACTTTATGGCCTAAACCTTAAAATACTCACCCGCCGGTTGAAGTCCTTCAGGGATGATGTAGTCTTGTGGTTGTTCTTTATTGAGGCTCAGTTTGTAGTTATAAGCAGTTGATGCAAAATAAAACAAAATAAAACTTAAATCAGCTTAAGCTTTTATCCAGCAATATTGGAGATGCTGTTTAGCGCCCCACATTAGGGTATCAGGTGTCCTTCAACGCTTAATGCAGGCAGCATTTGAGGAGGCCTTTTACTCCTCAGACGTTTATACTACTTTTTAGGAAATTGCAACTTCATCGATTGATCAATGCCTTGTATAATCTAATCTTCCAGTTCAGTCTCTGTATTTCTTGCTTACTAAGCCGAATGTCCTTCCTCTGCACTGAACACTGAAACAGGTAAATAGCAACATCAATCTTAATATCCAAAACAACCTGTACAGCATCAGCCAATACTGAGAGAGTGTTCTGATACAGAACCCAGAAGAGCTGCACTGTTTACTACATCAACAGCACAGGAGACTGACAGGGAAGAGAAGAAATTACTGAATAAAGTCGTCACATGGACTATTTCAACAATGTGTTTACTAGGCCTTAAAATTTGTTATGACATTGCTGTCTATAGGGAGGTCAGAAACCTCTCAGATTTCATCAAAAATATCTTAATTTGTGTTCCAAAGATGAACAAAGGTCTTACGGGTTTGGAACGACATGAGGGTGAGTAATTAATGACAGAAAATTTCATTTTTGGGTGAACTAACGCATGCAGTGGCTCAAAGGGTGCTCTCTGTAAGGCATTAAGCACCACTGAGAGGTTCCAAGAGGGGATGAGGCATAACCAAGGAGAATTTAGCCTCCAGGTGCCTCTCAGGAACCTGATGATCAGGTCGAGCTTTCCCACAGACCTACCGTCTATTGCATTGTGATGTGTTGCAATGGGGGCAACATACACTTTCAAAGTGGAAGGAGACAGCCTTTGTGCCAACCTTTCCTGAAAGAAGGAAATCACAGAACTGATCGGGCATTTCCGGGGTCTTCCCGGCGGGAAGAACACCAATCAATGAACAGACTCCACTTCAAGGCATAAGCTTGCCTAGTAGAGGGGGGCTCTGGTTTGAGTTATAGTGTCTACCACCGCCACTGCCCATTCCAGAGATCTGGACATGGGTCCCATATGGTGCCCCATCCCTGAGAAAGCAGGTCCTTCCTCAGAGGAGTCCTCCAGGGAGGGGCTGTCACAAGGAGCACCAGGTCCAAGAACCAAGTACGGGTGGGCCAGTAAGGTGCAACCATCAAGACCTGCTCCCTTCCTCCCTGACCTTGCGCAATGTCAGTGGGGAAAACGCATACTTGCACAGACCCCGAGGCCAGCTGTGTGCTAGTGACATCGCCAAATTACTTGTCAGGCCCGCATAATATAGAATTATTAGTTGTTTCCACGGATCCATGTGAACTGGAATCAATTTGATAATGTTTTATGTATACATAGGGAAAGGAAAGGGAAAGAGGCCTTTGCAGGGGATAATTTAGATTAAACGTCAGGGCTGCATTGTTGTCATGTCTAGATGCAGGTCCTTCATCTCATCTGGATACGGCCTGGATCTGGCAGACTAAGGTAAACCTCAGGATAAACAGAGAGAGACAATCTTAGCGTAGATGCCATTCTTCTTATGATGTAGCGAGTACATCAGGTGTTATGGGAAGTGTTCCCATTCCGGCAGACCTCATTTATGCAGCCTAACAATTTACATGATTTGAATTATAGAAGTAGATAATGTGTTATGTTTAATAGGGAGCCAATGCAGTGTTGACAGAACCGGGCTAATATGGTCATACTTCCTGGTTGTAAGAACCAAGGTCATGTATCAGCATTTCTATGCTCCAGTTTGTCTAAAAGATGATCATTTAATCTCACCTGCATGCCAGTTGTTCACAAAGTCAGGACTTGTAACTATGGATACTGACACACACACCACACACACACACACACACAAATAATAGTGCATATATAAAATATAAAGCATGAAATTATCCAGTCATGACTTCCTGTTCCACAGGAGTACAAATATGAGGAAACACAAAGGCCAAATTCCCGTAATCATTCATCACAATGAGTAAAACCAAAGAATATAGTTCTGATGTGCAGCAAAAGATTGTTGAGCTTCACAAAATAGAAAGTGGCTGTAAGAAAATAGCTAAAACATTGAAAATCCATTTCCACCATCAGGGCAATAATTGATAAGTTCCAATCAACTAAAGATGTTACAAATTTGCCTGGAAGAGGACATGTGTCTAAATCGTCCTAATGCACAGAGAGGAGGAAAGTTTGAGTGGACAAAGACTCTCCAAGGATCACAGCTGGAGAATCGCAGAGATTAGTTGAGTCTTGAGTCTCAGAAAGCCTAAAAAAAATTACCAAACAGCACCTACATCACCACAAGCTTTTCGGGAGGGTTTCAAGAAAAATCCTCTCTCCAACATATTCAGTTGTCAGATAAGACTGGAACTTCAAACGGGACCGGCTTCTATGGTCAGATGAAACTAAAAAAGATCTTTTTGGCAGCAAACCCACCAGATGGGTTTGGTGCACACATGGATAAAAAGTAACCCATGCCCACGGTTAAATATACTGCTGGATCTTTAATGTTGTAGGCCTATTTTTCTGTTGGAGGTCCTGGACATCTTGTTCAGATACATGGTATCATGGATTCTATCAAATACCAACAGATAAAAAATCAAAACCTGACCGCTTCTGCTAGAAATCTTATAATGGGCTGTGGTTGGATCTTCCATCAGGACAATGATCCAAAACAAACATCAAAACCAACACAAAATGTGTCACTGAGCACAAAATGAAGCTTCTGCCATGACCATCCCAGTCCCCTGACCTGAACCCTAAAGAAAATGAGTGGAGTGAACTGAAGAGAAGAAGCACCAACATGGAGCTGGAATCTGAAGGATCTGGAGAGATTCTGTATGAAGGAATGATCTCTGATCTCTTGTCAGGTGTTCTCCAAACTCATCAGGCATTATAGGTGAAGACATTATAGGTGAGCTGTTATCTTGGCAAAAGGAGTTTGCAAAAAGTATTGAATAAAAGGGTGCCAATAATTGTGGCCAACGTGTGTTTTGGAGAAAAACATTTATTTCATAATGTGATTTTCCTCTCACTTTCAATTCCTTTCCTTCAATGAAAGGTTAAATTTTTGCTAATTTTATGAATTAAAGATCAAAAGGATAAACAATGCAGATTTATTTTTACAGTCACCTTTGATCATATTTATCAAGGGTACCAACAATTTTGTCCGTGTCTGTATATTGATTCTGGTGTGATTTTGTTTGGTTCTGCTGTATGACTGTGATGCCACTAGCTTCTTTAATAAAAGCATTACATTCTGGGAAATCTGATAACAGATCTTACCAGGCTAGTTACAGTATAGTTCACTAAAATTCTCTACTTGAAATAAATACAATAAACATTAACCTTAAACTTGTTTTATTTCAGGTAGTTGCAATGTAGCAACATTTCTCATTTTCATTTAGTTTAACTTGATGTACTTAAATAACAATCTAAAACTGAAATAAAAATGAACAAAAGATATACTATAACTAATAAAAATGATAAAAACACACAACACAAAAAGAAAATTAAAATGGAAAACAAAAAATAAATTTCAATGATTATCTCAGTGATATTAAAATAACACAGTGTAACACATTTTGTTTCAACATCTGTAACATCCAGCCTTTGATATTCCCGTATTTATCTGATGCAAATTAAAGTCCAAAAATTTTTGTATAAATATATGTTTGTAAAAAATGTGTTTATTCAGTAACATTTTACAACAAGGTTTCATTAATTAATGTTGGTTTAACAATGAGCAATACATGTTGTCTTTTTTAACATTAGTTAATAAACTGTTTATTGTTAGTTCAGGTGCAATAAATAATATTGACAGATGCAACTTTTGATTTTAATAATGTAGTAGTAAATGTTGAGATTTAGAGTAAATAAGATTAATAAATGCTTTAGAATCAGTGACCATCATGTTAACTAATGTAGTTAATGTTACAGTTTTTCCACAGTTGCTAAAATATTAAACCCCATTATCTGAACCAAATTTTAAATACTTTAAACCAATTTGTTGAATAAATCACTATTTCTGTAAAACCTTAAACAAATTCAAGCACTTAGACACAATTTAACATTTTACACTGTGATGCAAAATGTCCTGAGGCTGGACCCAACACATCAGTGGCAGATCAGTAGACTTACTGCAGTTGAATATCTAATTAAGAGACGTCCTCTGTCACAGATGAAACCTAAAATACGCAAGGATGCAAGATAATTTAATAATTTAAATTATTATAATTTTAATAATTTAATAATAAATATGACTGCTTGGTGAACCTACAATATGAACCTCATATTTCACAAGTACAATTTTGGCTACATTATTTGTGTCCCCTTTAAAAATTGCTCTTGAGAAATGTTGGGCCCTACCAAGTGTTTTTTGCTACACTGTAAAAAGAACACTGTGAAATGTACGGTAACTTGCTGGCAGAAATTAGCAAGTAAGTTACTGTGTTCTATTCCACAGTATGCAGTAAATGTAATCACTGTATCTATTTTTTACAGTAATATTACTATAATAATAAAGTGATTAGAATTATGGTAACTATTGTGTTACTGTGTTTATGATTATAGTAATTTTACTGTACAATAATAAACAGTAACAGATAGATACCGTGATTACATTTACAGTAAGCATACTGTGGAATAGATCACAATAACTTACTTGCTAATTTCTGCCAGCAAGTTACCGTACATTTCATGTTCTATTATTATTACTGCTGTATTTTTTTATTACAGCAAATATAAGATTACTGTAAACTGCTTTCATTGTGTCTGTAAAATGACAACATGATTTTTGTCACAAGATGACATTTATTTAAAACATTTTAAATTTGAAAATACATAGGCATAAAATATTTTACGTTATATACATTAATAGATTATACACTTTTATTATTATGTATACAACACTCCTAAACATACAAATCCATCATCTTTGTTGAAGCTGAATTAAAATGTCCAGATACAATTGGAAAAGATTAAATCAGAATGTAAATATAATTCAAAAATGTTAGAATTTTAAGCTTCAAAATCCTTAATATCGACTTTGTTCCTGAATGGGAAACTTCCTTCTGGGCTGGAGTTGTTTCCTGCAGTGGAAGAAATTAGTCATTAATGTAGATTACTAAGAAAGCAAGACTGGTGGCTTGATGAAAATGTATACAAGTTGGACTGGCTAGATTAAATGATCCTGTCAGCATTAGTAATTACTATGGTGACCATATTAACTAGTGTGACTGTGAACATGATTATATATTATATTATATTATAGTCACACAATGGATGTGTGTTCAGGCAGACACAAAAAGACTCAGATGAATATAAATCCAATACAAAGTTTAATAAATGCCCAACAGGCAAGATAATCCACAAAACCGGCAGAGTAACACACCTTAACATAATCGCGAGTAACACTGAACAGAAAATGAAGACAAAGGCACAACTTAAGTAGTAAATACAAAGGAGACTAATTAATCAAACACAGCTGAAACCATATGAACTAATGATAGTTACTATAGAAACAAATGAGATGTGGGAAATTAACCGAAGAAAAACAGGAACTAATGAAATACATTCTAAAGTCTGTGCATGACAAAACCAACTAAACATAATTGTGACAACTATATTATATTCCCCACAATGTAGACAGGCTGCCTTGTGTCTGTGGCAGCATTCGAAAAATTGTTGAAGAAATACAAAGAATACTTTTAATGCGTGTACAATGGCATGTACGTATTATGCTTCCACGAGGCAGGAATTCACTTAAAAAGGCTAGCATCTATTCTATGTAGCTGCTGTAGTTTGCCTGGCAATGGAGCTCAGAAAAACATGATGTTTAAAATTATTACCAGTTGCTGCGTTTTCTCTTTCTGCAGCCCGCTTCGGTATTTCATTCATCATGCCGTAGCTAGAAAAATAACGCACTTTGCTAACACACATGCATGTGCATGTAGTTCCATTTTACTTTTATCCAGCAATGTTACTCCACCAAACTGATGACGTTATCAAATATTGAAAGATTAAAAAAAAATCTATCAAATTTATGCGAGTAAACAGTTATGTTTGTAATGATATGGCTTATCATTTGCATCTCTCTCCTGGCACACTACTAAACACAGGTAAATTTACATGAGAATGCCTTGGTAAATGCAAAATATGAGCAAAGATACCTTGCTGAAGTCAAATCCTAGAGAAAGTGTGGAAGCTCCTCGGTTTCTGCCGCTGAAAATGTCCTGTTCAAAATTTCTTCATTGTGATTCACAGTAAAAAATATATTTACTGTAGAATTTACCCGCCATTGCAGATTTAGAGCAACATGCTGTACACAGGTTCTACAGTAAGGAATTGTTCATTTTACAGTAATTATGCTGTGAAAACTACAGAAATTTGTTACAGTGTAGTTTCAGCCCGACGCAGTTATCATTTTCATGCCCAGCGCCCAAGTTGTTTAAATAGCAAATGCAAGCACACCTGGCTTTTAAAGGGAATAGGATGAGACTCTGATTGGTTTATTGCACATTACGGTCACCATGATTTTGTCAAGTAAGACATGTTCCTTTATCAACATATTTGTTGATCCTGGAACAACATTCCTGTCTAAAAATTTAGTCTTAACCCTATTCCTACCCCTAAACCTAATCCTACCCATAACTTATCCCTAAAATCAGAGGGGAAAGATAGGTGAATAACATTGATGTAGAAGCACCTAACCCTGGTTGTAAGCCTAAACTTGACATAAATGTTAAACTTGTCCCTCAAATCTGATTGGTCGATTGGAATTTTGTTCCAGGATCAACAAAGATGTTGATCCAGGAACATGTTGTACTTGGTGAAATCACATTCACCTGTATGTTACGCCCAAAACACACCCACAACTATAGGACAGGAAGAGATAAATCAACTTATCACTGCATCTAAACTAACAACATGTTTATTAGATTTAGTAACCACTAAACTACTGAAAGAGTTGTTACTTGTTAAAGAAGAGCCTCTTTTTAATATTATGAACTTGTCTCTATCTCTAGATCAGTAAGCTGGCAGTAATTAAGCCTCTCATTAAGAAACTAAAATACTCTTAGATCGACTACAAAATTACACTGGTATTCAGTGACAGGCATTAAGATTTAGATTGGTTTTAGATTGTACCTATCAGACCATCACCATTTTGAAAAAGTCTAAGATAATGTTAGTAAATTATGGAGTGCCACAAGGCTCTGTGTTAGGCTCTCTGTTGTTTTCAATATTTAAGCTGTCACTTGGTAATATTATAAGAAAACATGGAATTAGTTTCCACTGCTATGTGGATGATACTTGATATGTTTCATCATGACCAGATTATCCAAGTTGACAGAGTATGTTAAAGATATAAAATATTGGATGACCAGTCATTTTCTTCTATTAAATTCAGACAAGACTAAGGTATTACTTATTGGACCAAAAACCTGTACACTTTGAATTTAGAAGGATGTACAGTTACTTCGTCCTTGACAGTTAAAGACCTGGGTGTTATATTAGACAGCAACTTGTCCCTTAAAAATCATATTTCATATGTTACAAAAGCAGCCTTCTTCCACCTCAGAAACATCGCTAAGCTGCTGAATATATTATCTGTTTCTGATGCAGAAAAGTTAGTTCATGCATTCATGACGTCTAGACTAGATTACTGTAATGCATTAAGTCAAGTCACCTTTATTTGTATAGCGCTTTTTACAATGCAGATTGTGTCAAAGCAGCTTTACACTGGTACATAATTCTGGCAACCCTGTATCACATGAAATACGTTCTGAGGAAACTATTTTGCAAATCGCAATTACGTTACATGCCAACATATAAGCAGTGCTATTACGTTGGTCCTTAACCTAATATAAGCAGTGCTATTACGTTGGTGCTCCTTAAAGGCATATTACCTGAACATAATACATCCAAAGCAGGTTTCTTTTCACACGTAGCAGCTAATGCTGTTCATTTTGTTTTAATTATTTACTCCCTTTTTTCTGATCGGGCTACAAAATATTATTTATGCCAGGGGGAGTCAAATGGCGGCACCCAGATAATTTTTATCTGGCCCTCCAACTGGTTTTTGATGTTTAAAACCGCTCGCAATCTGATATCAAAGTCCCCGCAAAGGTTTTCATAAGGTTTTCATAATATTCACTCAGTGAATGTCAACCCGTTCTCACTCCTGACCGTTCTCACGCTGAAGAAGTCTCCTTCAGAACACATCGCGATATTTGGCATCAGATTTGGTAGTAGTCGTAAATACGCTGTTCTAATGTTTGATATAATGTCTTTTCTGTTTGCAGATATTAATCAGATTAACGTTAGCTCCCTCATGTTCAGTCACTGCATTATATCTGTCACCTCCGCTGAGGTTTTGCTTTTCATTGCTTTCTATATTAAACTAGGGTGATTAAACACTGTCACGTGACGTGCAATATATTGCACAATATATAACATATTCATATCAGGTTCAAAGTAGTACAAGTGTAGTTTCAAAATGGTATTTGTTGTAGAAGCACGGTAAAAAAACAACATTACCATGCTTTTTACCACAGTATTGGTATTTTAATGTGATTTTTGTTGTAAATACAGAGTAACCACAACACTTATCATGCTTTAATGCCTAATATGTTAAATCCAAAAACTGTAAGGTCATAAGAACTTCTTTCCTATATATATTATATATAAACCTATATATAAATATGATATTTTCTTTTCTCTTGTTTTAGCTGAAAAGACAAAAGGGCCTTTTGGAAATGGATGAAGGAGACAGAAAGCTGCAAAGGCAAATAATTGCAATGGTATGTATGTGTTGCTTTTAACCCTTTATCAAACATTTTATCAAGCATTTGTTAAATAGTCTCACAGTAAATTAAAATTAAAGTCAAATCCTGTACATATTTATCACCTTATTTGTAAATCAGTGTGTGCCCCTTCTTGGACAGTTGACGTCCCACACATAAAAGTTTATTAATTCCATTGAATTCTTTAAAATGATTACAGATTGGGCCCAAATGTTCCAATGACATGATGTCTCTCCGCACCTCATAACTACCTCTGTTTGCAAGAGTGGAAATTATCATTTGACTTGTCACATGACATCAGATATTCAATTATTTTGTCATGATCATTTACACTGCTGATAATGTCCTGCTTGCATGTGAAACATGTTATTTTTTTATTTATTCTTTTAAAATAAATATAGCTTGCTATTAAAGACATATGTTTAATCATGGAAATGCCCACATATCAGTGAACTTATTACATAAATGCATTTAACATTTAATTATGCAACACTCTTTACAGAAGGAAATCCTACAGTTATGTGTAAATTGACAACTTGAATGTGATGTAATAAATTTACCTTCCTTTCGGTCTTGCAGGATTACTTGCAGATTACTTAGTCCTTCTTTTTAGGATCTCTACAACATCAAACTCAACAGCTCTTTTAAGAGCCGACCCTCACAAGAGCTACTAGTGAGTCGCTGCAAACCTGCCGTGATCAGCCCTTTCCAGGTAAAGTTTCTAGATATTTAATCAGTATTTACTCATCAAATGCTCTCCTGGATGGTATGGTAAATTAACTTATTTATAACTGTCTCAATTTGTATGTTTTAAGAACAAGAGTAATTGCACACAGAGTAAGTAGAGACTTTCTTGTTTTTCTGTGCAGAAGGAAGACCAGTCCTTATATCAAAGCAAGCTCATCGAAGTCCTTTGTTTAGGGTGAGGAAGGAACATGACCATCTCATGCCCAAAGAAGACAGAAGTCCATTGGTATGTCTTGTGTTGAGGCAATGCTGTAATATGTAGTACAGAATTTAATGTTGTTCTCTCAAAGGACTATTAAGTTCTTAAAAAGTTCTTAAAAACTGTTCCTTCTGTTTTTTTTTTTTTTTTGTTTGTTTGTTTTTTTAGATAAAAGCAGACAGGGAAGCTTTGGAAGATAATGAGTTATATAATATATATAGTATAATAGGAATTAAATAGTAAATGTTCTTTAAATTATGTGTAATACCTAGTTTTTTTGGCTTGAAATAAGGCCTTATACTGCACAGACCTAAAACATTGTATTTGTGTTTTAAAACAGATAGCAAGTGAAGTCACTAACAGAAGATCCTAGAGGAAAAACGACTGATGTGCAGCTACGGAGGAACAAGAGGCAGAAACTATGCATGGCCATGGCTTCTTCATGAGTACGGTAAGTCCTGTGCCTATTCTTAATTCTTGCCTTAAAGTTTTTATTGCAGTATTTTAACAATTTTACATTGTACAGGTTATCACTTGGTTTTTGACCAAATTATGCTCTTGAAACAAGAAACAGAAGAGTATGTTGTCCTGAAAGAAATCAAGGCTCAAAGAGAGCATGCCTTTCTAAAAGATCTTTTAAAACAGGTTGCTGTTAATATGGGTAAAACAGTTTTTGTTCAGTACTTAGCTTACAGTCTGTGCTGCATTTTTATTATAATATATATATTATGTACTGCTTTTTGTAAAGTTAAATCAGGAACAGGCAACTCTAGCCCTTTTGCTGTCTCCTTTTTGAGGTGGAGAGTTTACCTCCAAACATAATTGAGCACACCTGAAAATTTTAACCAAAGTCTTCAGGTGTACTTATAGACGTTGGCAGTTGGGTTTGAGGTTGGAGCTAAATCTGCAGGACCGTGGACGCTGAGGGCCAGAGTAGCCCACCACTGTTTAAATCATGCAGAACATAAGCTGACCTGGCGTCCATTAAACTACTTAACTTGAATTGTGTGTTTTTTTTTGTTTACTTTTAGACCAGGACTGAAGAACGCCTGACAATGGGATGTTAAGACTTCTTCCTCTGGTTGAGAAAAAGCTACAGCACATCAGTGATCACATCTTCTGGTCATCAGTTGTACTGTAGAGTACAACTGAACAAACTGTTTAGAAGAAGAAGAACATGAACATGATAGAGACATGTACAGGGAAGAGCAAGAACCCAGTTCAGCTGTGATAATGAATCTTTATTTTAAACTCAATATCAATCTGTTTTCTGGATCATAGTTGACTGGATGGGATTCTGTGGCGCTCATTTGTGCGATAGGAAAGTCTGTGAATGGATTATTATGACGTTAACGTATTTTTGAAGACACGTTTTTATTTATCTTGAATCTCATTTGTCTTTATGCAAATTTCAACCTTATGCTGTATCCTCCAATAAAGTGTTGTGTAATAAATTATGGTGAACGTGGTGTTTGGTAGAGTAAATACAATTTAACTAAGCTGAGTTTATTTCATAATTTAAAAAATGACATATAATTTCCATGATTGTTTTACTTATTAATACATAATATTATTACATAAATATTTTCGATCTAATTTATGATATTTGGGACAACAATCACCAAAAGTTGCATATACTTTCATGTTGTGACAAGGATGGCAGTTTCCAGATAAATAAAGGGAAGGAATGTGAATAAAGAGAGGCTGCAGTGGGTTATACTGACACAAACACTTCAAGCAGAACTGAAGAAGATGGATGTTGATCATTCTGGTACATCTACTACTGCATTCAAAATGACAGCTGGACATTACTGATGTCAGGCATGTGAGGAGCAGAAGAGGGGGTGATAATGACATTTTGGCACAGTTTCTTATTTTACTGAATAGTGCATATCCTTGTGTAACAGTAATAGTGAAGTGTAAATATAAATAGTTTTTAGTTTACTGCCAACACTGGCAGCTGGATAATGTCAAGTTGTTGTGGGTTCATCCATTTATATTGGTGTTCATACAAAAAAAAAAGCAAAGAAATAATCAACTACTATTCAATTAATCAATTATTATTATTATTATTATTCTATTACAACATTTTGTTTATATTTCCATATTTCATCAGATGGTCTCACAATACCCATCAAAAACCTATACAAGCATGATGTTAGAATGGAAAATGAGGAAATGATAAATACTGCAATATTTAATGTGATTCAACAAAGTTTGTTATCCATGATGAGGAGTACACACCTGTGTAGATTTTAATGCCCTTCCACCCCCAAGGGGCCAGTACCGGCCCCTGGAAGAGCAAAAAAATGCACATTTCAAATGGCTGTAACTCAAAGTCCGGTTAGCGTATCAAAGAGAAAATCAACAGGACAACTGCTTATGCTATGATTACTAAATAATGTTGGGCACAGTTTTCAGACATACATGGAAAGCTGGCATAAAGGTTTTTAATAGTGATTACAGTAAAATATTAAATTTCAGCCTGTCCCCTCATATATGTAATAAATGTTTGCACAATAAACATATTTAGATATCGAGTTGTCCATTAAAGATCTTATTATTTTAACATTTATCATTTCTTTACTAAACGTTTTAAACTACATTACCCTATGTCTCTGTCATTCTATCAATGAACGGGAAACATGGCGCTGTAGTTCATTGAGAAGCTAGGGTTAGGGTTGGGATCTCGGTAAAGGAGTAATTTCTCACAACATGGAAACACTTTATAGTTAACTTAATGTATGAGTAACGTAATATTCACACTAAAACAAACTTTGTAAGATAAAGCGCCGTTTTATATGGGTTGAAAGGTAGTCCAATCACAGCGAGTTCTGCGATAGAGTCACAGCCAATCACAACACAGCTGAACAGATGCGTCACGCTTACTTGTCCATTTTATGGTAAATGACGACAGATCTCCTTCGGTTCCGGCTGACGAGAAAGATTCCTTAAATATATAATTAATCTAATTAATATAATAAAAATCACATTTTACAACGAAAGACTCCTTTGTGTTTTTAAACTGATGCATAAATATATTTGAAAGAGATATAATTGCATCTACTAAAGTGCTTCTAACATTTACAGTAGATATGTAGTATATTAAAGGTATACATTTAATCACTTATTTATACCATTCTTCACCATTTGAACTCTTGGAATTAAAATAAATATAAATAAAAGCATAATGAATGTACTCGATTTTGTAATCATATTCCAATATTTAGTGTCAAAGACAAATGTAGCCCCCAACTACTGCACAACAGTATAAAAATCAGTTAATTGTGAGAAAAAATATATCCAGTTACAGAGGCAATCTATTATAGTGAAATATACTACACAAATCGATATGATGAAGTATATTTTTACAAACCAAGAGATGAGATAAAATTCCATGTGAAAATATGTTTTTTAAAGAATAGGGGGAAAAAAATAACATTTTACATTCTCAACTTTAATACAATACAATATTGTGTTTATTGTTCACTTTTACTGTAACTAAATGAAAGGCAAATTCAATAGTTAATGCATTTTATAAATGTTAATATTTTCAGCAATAAAATGCTTCTATAAAATACATTCATGGGTATGTACATTTACATTATCCAGGTACTGATATAATGATACCATAGATGTAGTTAAGGTGGACATTTACTATAGTGACACTGTAATAAAAGGTTTAATGAAACAAAATGCAAGACATTTTCAAGTCCATCTAAATGAAGGTAACAAACTCACAGAATAATGTCCAGAATGTCAATGTGTCATTTCTGTAATACTCTATATCAGCACCAAACAGAATTAAATAAATATTGATTGTTCTCAGAGGGTTTTCCTGAACACTCTCACTAACTTCAATTGTTCGACAAACACCTGCTATACACACATGCAGAAATACATATTTGACTATAGTCGCAGCATTACTAGAACTTTTACCAAAACTCCGGATGAGCACTGGTGCTTCTTTGATAAAGGCAAGAATATGGAAAAAGATAAATTACTATTTTCAATATTGGTTCTGCACGTTTCAAGGAGATCATAAGGAGGAGTCCACGTGAAGACTTTTTAAAAACTGTGACAGAGTGAAGGGTGCACCTCCCCGGACACACCCTAAGCATGACCAAACAACAACACCCAAAGACAGATAAGTGGACACCACCAGGAGAATGCAGGGGAAGACATGGAAACGAAGGCCTGAAGAATGTCGGTGTCCCATGGGAAGATGTGGAATGTGGTCACAGATTGGATACGTTGGAGGACACTTGTTACCCAATGTGCCAGCACAGCACTTGATGATGATGTTGTGAGTTCATACATAACCGTAGGATTTCCTTCTGTAAAGAGTGTTGCACAATTAAATGTTAAATGCATTTATGTAATAAGTTCACTGATGTGTGGGCATTTCCATGATTAAAAGTATAGCAAGCTATATTCATATTTTAAAAAATAAAAATAAAATAAATAAATAACATGTTTCACATGCAAGCAGGACATTATCAGCAGTGTAAATGATCATGACAAAATAATTGAATATCTGATGTCATGTGACAAGTCAAATGATAATTTCCACTCTTGCAAACAGAGGTAGTTATGAGGTGCGGAGAGACATCATGTATCATTGGAACATTTTGGGCCCAATCTGTAATCATTTAAAGAATTCAATGGAATTAATATAAACTTTTATGTGTGGGACGTCCAACTGTCCAAGAAGGGGCACAACTGATTTACAAATAAGGTGATAAATATGTACAGGATTTGACTTTAATTTTAATTTACTGTGAGACTATTTAACAAATGCTTGATAAATGTTTGATAAAGGGTTAAAAGCAACACATACATACCATTGCAATTATTTGCCTTTGCAGCTTTCTGTCTCCTTCTCCATTTCCAAAAGGCCTTTTTGTCTTTTCAGCTAAAACAAGAGAAAAGAAAATATCATTATTTATAATATATAGGTTTATATAAATATATATAGGAAGTTCTTATTGACCTTACAGTTTTTGGATTTAACATTATTAGGCATTAAAAGCATGATAAGTGTTGTGGTTACTCTGTATTTACAACAAAAATCACATTAAAACTACCAATACTGTGGTAAAAAGCATGGTAATTGTTGTTTTTTACCGTGCTTCTACAACAAATACCATTTTGAAACTACACTTGTACTACTTTGAACCTGATATGAATATGTTATATATATTGTGCAATATATTGCACGTCACGTGACAGTGTTTAATCACCCTAGTTTAGTATTTAATATAGAAAGCAATGAAAAGCAAAACCTCAGCGGAGTGACAGATATAATGCAGTGACTGAACATGAGGGAGCTAACGTTAATCTGATTAATATCTGCAAACAGAAAAGACATTATATCAAACATTAGAACAGCGTATTTACGACTACTTACCAACATCTGATGCCAAATATCGCGATGTGTTCTGAAGGAGACTTCTTCAGCGTGAGAACGGTCAGGAGTGAGAACGGGTTGACATTCACTGAGTGAATATTATGAAAACCTTATGAAAACCTTTGCGGGGACTTTGATATCAGATTGCGAGCGGTTTTAAACATCAAAAACCAGTTGGAGGGCCAGATAAAAATTATCTGGGTGCCGCCATTTGACTCCCCCTGGCATAAATACTATTTTGTAGCCCGATCAGAAAAAAGGGAGTAAATAATTAAAACAAAATGAACAGCATTAGCTGCTACGTGTGAAAAGAAACCTGCTTTGGATGTATTATGTTCAGGACAAACGTAATAGCACTGCAATAAATTGGCTTTATTAGGTTAAGGACCAACGTAATAGCACTGCTTATATTAGGTTAAGGACCAACGTAATAGCACTGCTTATATGTTGGCATGTAACGTAATTGCGATTTGCAAAATAGTTTCCTCAGAACGTATTTCATGTGATACAGGGTTGGGTGGGGAAGTTTAGAACGTGGAATTGGTTTGTGGTTACCATGCAGGTAGCGTTTTCTAATGCAAAACTATGAAGTATGCAATGCTTCCAGGTTCTACGTCAGAACGTTGGCTCAGTATTAGCTGGGGCATGTTCAAGATCAAACCGGTGCGCAACGTTTCGCTACAGTTTCTGGGTTGAACGGCATGACCCAAAATAACGTGATATTCGTGATATGTTCTGGAATGCGAATTTAACCAGGGTGGCCCCTCCAAAAAAAAAAAGCAAATTTTACCCTTTGGAACACGATTTTTACAGTGGGACCCGCCTGAAATGCCATTGGGCTAGTTTTGGGCTGGTTTTGAGGAGCAATTGGGTGGATTTTGTTGTGAAAACCTGGCAACCCTGTTCTGGACGGCAAGGGCAGTAACTGTAATATTGACCGTATTTTGCAGTATTAAACACGTATTTATACCGATTTCATCAAGAATGGCCTTCTCAGCTGCCATAGTTGCAACTCTTGTGTCATCAGAACAGGGTGTTCAACCATTGTTTCCGTTTAAAAATGTTTCACAACGTTTTGTCAGCAGCCCTGGCTCCTGTGTCAGCATCAAATGCATGCGTCATGCTGCTCATGTGACCAGAGCAGCCAATACTGAGCTTGCTTTTGGACATAAGCACAGAAGCTCTGCAACATAAATAGCTTAGCAGAATGACAGGGGAGAGACAAATTTGTTGAATAAAGTTTTGTTTTGTGCAAAAAAAGTATATTTGTCGCTTTATAGTATTATGGTTGAATCACTGTAGTTACGTTGACTATTTTAACGACTTTTCTGTATCTTGGTAATTACGTTGCTTTCAATGGAGGATAAAAAAAATCTTTCGTATTTCATCAAAATATCTTAATTTGTGTTCCGAAGATGAACGAAGGTCTTACTGGTGTGGAACGAGGGTGAGTAATTCATGACAGAAATTTAATTTTTGGATTAATTAACCAACTGAGCTAGTGTACAAATAAAACTGAACATGTTGAGCTGGTTAATGATGAAAACTCCAAAATATGTTTGTTTACAAATCATGCACTATGATAGTGTTTTGAGGTCGTAACATAATTGTGCAAGGAGCTGTGTGAAAACAAGTCTTTATCGATCCACAATCTGCCCCTGTATTCATAATTGTGTGTGAAAACGATTAAACTGTTTTACTGCCTCTAGTGTTCATTTCTGTTGGAAACTGCAGTGATATGTACGTATTGGTACAGAAATGTTGCCGCAGGTATGTTTTTCCAGTGAGCCTGTTTTGGCCGCTTTACCATTTTTAGGCAGGATGGTGATGTTCTCCGGCAGAATGCTTTGATTCAGAGAAAACTCAGTGAACTTGTCCAAGACAACTTGGCTCAGGTCGGGTGTTCGGCCTACAAAAAAAAAAAGAAAAAAAAAAGTAAATGTAAAAGCACATCAAAATGTCACAGAAACAATTCTGACTAAATCAATGCAAACTACAGTAAAACTATAGTTTTTTACAGTACACATTACAGGCTGAAATTTAAGTAAGATTAGAAACACAATTAATAATCCATTTAGTTCCATAACATGATGTTTCAGAGAGGAATAAGATGTTCAACAAGAAACATTTTACATTAAGTTATTACATTTTTTACATTAAGTTATTACATTTTGACAAATTGACAAATTGATGAAAGAATAACACAACTAATTTCCTAATAATTTACTCACCCCCGTATCATCCAAGATGTTCATGTCTTTCTTTCTTCAGTCGAAAAGAAATTAAGGTTTTTGAGGAAAACATTCCAGGATTTTTCTCCATATAGTGACTTCACTGGGGTTCACTGGGTGGAAGGGCTGTACCTGATCCCAGCCGGTCAGGTAGAGCCCTGATCGGCATTTGTGGTTGTGGTTGTTTTAACCACAACCACAAATGCTCGTATTGAACTAGCTCTGCAATCCGCCATACATTACGGAAGTACAGATTTAGTGTCTACAAAGCGAATATGCAAGGACTAAACCTAAAAAAAAAAGAAGAAAACAACGATATTGGATGATTTTAAAGTTGGAAAATTGCTAGAAATTCACTGCACTGAAACTGACATTTTGACCTTCAGCCTGTTGGTAGCCATTGAAGTCCACTATATGGAGAAAAATCCTGGAATGTTTTCCTCAAAAACCGTAATTTTTTTTCGACTGAAGAAAGAAAATCATAAACATCTTGGATGAGTAAATTATGAGGAAATTTTAATTCTGAAGTGAACTAATCCTTTAATATGGGACCAGAACCAATTCGCTAAGAGGGACGAGAAGGATCATCATGTTGTCTGGCTGGATTTAAGAAAGCCAATGGCTCTTTTCTCACATCGGTTGATTGACTTTGCCCTAGACTTCATGCATGTGTCAATACCATCATCCAAAGCTATTTTGCAGATTTGAAGATCTACCATTCACTACATGACTTCACAACCAGCTGGCAAAAACTTGGCAGGGGAATAGTTATAGGGTGCTCAATTCTCCCCATTTTATTCACAGCAGCTTTAGAGGTCATCCTGATTGGAGCAAGGACCATGGCAAGGGGATTAAAGGAACAGTGCAGGATTCAGGTTACCCTCCCCTCCAGTGCTTCATGGATGATGTCAAAATCCTGGTCCATTCCAAGAGGCAGGGGAAAGAATTCCAGTGCTCTCTGAGGAACCAATAAGATATATATGGTATATTTATTTAGCACATTTCCTATGTACAACTGTACACCCAAAGTGCTTTACAATCATATCAGGGGGTCTCTCCTTAACCTCCACCATGATGCGATGGCAGCCACAGTACAACGGCGCCAGTGCGTTCACCACACACCAGCTGTAGGTGGAGAGGATAGAGAGTGATAGAGCCAATTCAATGGATGGATTATTAGGAGGCCATGATTGGTATGGGCCTATGAAGGGAATTTGGCCAGGACACCAGGGTTACACCCTTATTCTTTACGAGAAGTGCTATGGGATTTTTAATGACCGTAGAGAGTCAGGACCTCAGTTTAACATCTCACCCGAAGGACGGTGCTTGTTACAGTATAGTGTCCCCGACACTATACTGGGGTGTTATGACCCACACAGACCACAGGGTGAGCACCCCCTGCTGGCCTCACTAACACCACACCCAGCAGCTACCTAGCTTTCCCAGAAGGACTCCCATCCAGGTACTAACCAGGCTTAATCCTGCTTAGCTTCAGTGGGAAACCAGTCTTGGGCTACAGGGTGATATGGCTGCTGCTCTGATGAAAGATGGCCTTTAGAGAACTGATCAGAGCTGCCTCCCTGAACAAACCTCAAACCTCAGCTCCTTATTCACCCCATCAAAATGGGACAGCTGAAAGAGCTTGGAGGACTTTGTTTAAAGGTGCCATCGAACGTTTTTTTTTTTTACAAGATGTAATATAAGTCTAAGGTGTTCTCTGAATGTGTCTGTGAAGTTTCAGCACAAAATACCCCATAGATTTTTTTAAATACATTTTTTTAACTGTCTATTTTGGAGCATAATTAGAAATGCGGCGATTCAGGCTGCGGCAGCTTTAATTGCTTGTGCTCTCTGCCCCCTCCTGAGCTCTCAAATCATTGCATAAACAAAGTTCACACAGCTAATATAACCCTCAAAATGGATCTTTACAAAGTGTTCGTCATGCATGCTGCATGCATACATCGGATTATGAGTATTGTATTTATTTGGATGTTTACATCTGATTATGAATGAGTTTGAGGCTGTGCTCCGTGGCTAACGGCTAATGCTACACTGTTGGAGAGATTTATAAAGAATGAAGTTGTGTTATGAATTATACAGACTGCAAGTGTTTAAAAATGAAAATAGCAATGGCTCTTGTCTCCGTGAATACAGTAATAAACGATGGTAACTTTAACCACATTTAACAGCACATTAGCAACATGCTAACGAAACATTTAGAAAGACAATTTACAAATATCACTAAAAATATCATGATATCATGGTCAGTTATTATTGCTCCATCTGCCATTTTTCGCTATTGTTCTTGCTTGCTTACCTAGTCTGTTGATTCAGCTGTGCACAGATCCAGTTAATACTGGCTGTCCTTGTGTAATGCCTTGAATATGAGCTAGCATATGCAAATATTGGGGGCGTACATATTAATGATCCCGACTGTTACGTAACAGATTATGTTGAGATTCGCCTGTTCTTTGAAGGTCTTTTAAACGAATGAGATTTATAAAGAAGGAGGAAACAATGGTGTTTGAGACTCACTGTATGTCATTTCCATGTACTGAACTCTTGTTATTCAACTATGCTAAGGTAAATTCAATTTTACATTCGATGGCACCTTTAAAATGGCAAGATGTATGCTAATTGAGAGTAAATAACCAAAGGAGTTGTGGACATATGCTGTACAGACCTCTGATATAATTAGAATCAGATGTTATAATAGACGTCTGGGACAAACTCCATACTATCTGATAACTGGAAAAAAGCCTGACCTATCCAAAATGAGAGTGTTTGGGTTAGAGTGTTATGCATACAAGTATGACAAGAAAAAGTTGGATGAAAAGGGGTATATTTGCTCAATTTTTTGACAAAAATAGCCCTGCTTATCTTGTTTTCTATCCAGACACAGGGAGAGTACTCAAGAGTAGACTGGTGAAGTTTGTCACAAAAAGTACAAATGAAAGTAATACTCAGACAGTAGAGGATGTGGATGAATATTTGGAATACAGGAAGGAGGTTGAAACCTTAGTACCAAAACTAGACAGGACTAAAGTAATTCCACAAGAAAAAGAAGACCCCCCCAGTAGTTGCAGACTATGATTATGAGGTTAAAGATGATGCAGATCAGCCATTGACTGTTGACTATTGCTATTGTGTTGCATGTGATGTTCCCCAGACACTGAAGGAAGTTCACACTGTGCGATTTTGGCCACAATTTGGTCGTTTGAGACAAATTTTGCAAATCCTAAAAGATTCCTATAATCCTAGCCTAAAATCTGTAGTTGTTGATCACTAGTTTGACATGTTCACAGACAGCCAGTTAATCATCGCTGCAATCAAATTTTACCTCTGACGAAATTCTGGCAGTGTCAGAAGATTTGGCGCACAATCCTCCAATGTGACTTCTCCTACAACGAACGTCAAATTGTCTTCGTTTTTCAAGACAAGCCGTGATCAAAATTAACGATAGAGATGTCTTTGTTAGCCACCATTTCATTCCCGTGCGTAATGCAGCTTACAGTCACCGAATGTGTATGGGTTGATGTATAACTCCGGACATGTTTTCAAGCACATGTCCATTTTTAACGCATCTTGACTGTCGTGCAGTCTGACATAAATGATAGCTGAAATCCCACAGTGTGACATGAGGATCATGTTCGTACAGTCTGACAAGCAACCATTGTAAAGGACTATTATAAATCGCACAGTGTGCCCCGGCTTTTTAGGCTCTTTAAAATCAGAGCAGTGGGTTGAAGCTATGGAAGATGGAGATGAACTCTCTGAAAGAGAATAATACTTTCACATTAACAACCCTACCAGAAGGTAAACGGGCAGTAGGGGGAAGATGAGTTTATGCTATAAAGGAAAATCCTGATGGGAGAGTATATAAAGCCAGGTATGTGGCAAAGGGTTATAGTCAAGTGGCAGGTATTCATTATAATGAGACATTTTCACCTACTGCCGATATAACTTCAGTACGTGTTTTAATGCAGCTTGCAGCACAATATAATAAAACTGCATATCTGCATGCTCCTATAGATTGTAAAATTTTTATGTGAAGCAACCTGAAGGATTTGAAGTTGAGTCAAAAACCCAGGAGAAGATTTGGTACGTAAGCTCAATAAATCACTGTATGGTCTGAAACAATCAGGACGAAATTGGAACGAGGTGTTGCATGATTTCTTATTTGAAAATGATTCAGCAGATTATTGTGTTTACAGTAAACATATTGACATAAGGTATCATTTTGTCCGATCTGTACTAAATGACGCCAAAATAATTCTTCATTTATTGTCCTACAGTTGATATGGTGGCAGACATTTTAACAATATCTGTGCCTAAAGCTAAAATGGATACATTTTTGTGTTTTTTATTTGGAGTGTAAAGAAATAATTGTAATTCGGAAATGCATGTATGTGAGGCACTGTGTTATATTCTGTCAATTTAAGAACAAGTGGGGGTGTTGACTTATGTAATTGTATATGTTCTCTAATTGACTGTGATCTATTCTCATGAAGTGGGTGGAGTAACAGATAATGTCTGAGTTTTTTAATCCTTTGTCATGTATTACCAGTTACCTAGCTCTAACTGAGATGGCAGCGCCAACAGTTTTGTTAACAAAATGTGTATTATAACAGCGTTTGCTTAAGTTAAAGAAGTTAGAGATCAGTTAAGAGGCTAGTTTGCTAACTTGAACTGTCTGAAAAAGCCAGTATCTGCTGTTCTTTTCTCTCAGTGTGAGTGCACACATTTTATAGCTTTTCTGGTTTCATTTTGTTGACTAAATTTGTATTACCAGTGTAGCAGGGATATGTTGTTACACCAGATTATAATTCATTTTTGTTCTTCTTTTTATATCTATATGTATATATTTATTTGTTTTTATTATTAATTGTTTTGGGGCATTTTATTTTGAAATTGTTGCATGCCTTTACTAAATATAGTATGTACGTCGGCTGACGTACATACTATAAAAATCCTCATCAGTTAAAAACCAGCTTTGTGTGGACAATTCTTTTATTTAACATCCATAAAACACAACGCAGAGGAACGACCGCTACACCAGCATTTGCTTAAAACCTGCTAACCAGCCGGAGGACACCCGGCAGACTCTACTACAAATTCAAGTTAATTTTAAGGTGTGTTGATGCTGGTGCTGTTACCGTAAAGTTTGCTGATCACTGTAGTGGAGCCGTTCTCGGTCTTGACAACGTGGATCAAAGCATATTCATCATACTTCACATCAACAAAACTATTGTCAGTCTTCAAGTCTGTGGAACAAACATTTTTCTTTTGAGTCCTGTATAAACCACCATACTGTATTTCATCTATAGGTGATCATATGTTTCTTACATTCACTGTGGAAGCTGAATTTTCCAGGAACATCAGTCTTATTAGCGAGTTGGTTTTTCCTCCAGCATGTGCCATCAGGACTGGAAAGACAGAGGACAAATGGGTAAAATCTTTGCATTATCCAACATGGGAAAGTTTCATTCATAGTTTCTTAATTTTAGTGATCAGTTTATCTTACTTAAGACTGAAATATGCCATCTCCAGATCTCCTTCATCAGTCGGTGTCAGCATGGCAACTCCCATCTTCATGTTCGCCTTACGGGCGACAAACCACTCTGCATTGGTGGCAAAACCAATCAGATACCATTTCCCAGAGCCATCTATATGAAGGACACACACATCAACATTTTCCAAAGGATATTCAGGTCCCTAAATAAAGTTCATGTCCCTGCATCATTACAAATCTGTGGGATACACATATAGGATATATATATATATATATATATAGATTCCTCCTCTCATCAGCATCTTGCAGTCTTACCCTCTCGATGTCGAAGTCGGGCTGTGGTGTGACCTCAGAACTAACGGCAAGGGCGCAGAGCAAAACTCCCAACAATCCCAGCACGGTGGTTGGCATGGTTACTTCAGAGCTCTGTCCAGAGTGTGTGGGAATCTGGGCCTCGAGGGGGAGAACTCTGAACAGAGTCCAATGACACGCTCTTATATAGTGCAGCCACCCGTTACATAAACACATGCCCCTTACACACAAAAACACTCCCACACAAATCAAAATGCATAATACTTAACCAGTGTTGGGAAGGTTACTTTGGAAATGTAATGGGTTAAAGATTAAGATTTACCCTATTTAAAATGTAATAAGTAGTGTAACCTTTTCATTTACTATTAAAGAAATGTAACTAATTACATTTGATTACTTAGTTTAATATCTTTGATACTGTTTTTGAAATTAAATCTTTGCATAGCAATTGCTACGTTTACATGCACCCAAATAATCCATTTGTAATCAGATTGACGGCTCAATCAGATTGAAAAATGTTAATGTAAACACCTTAACCGATCCGATTGAGCTGGATACAAATTAAATTTCGATCGGAATGGAAGGGGTGGTTTTTCCTTTTCTAATCCGATCCAGCAGCAAAAATTACCATGCAAATGCAGCTACTTTCTCAATCATATTCAGAAGTCTCTGGGGCCACGTGTAGTGCAATGTTGACACGCATTACGCCAAGTTCACGTCTTTAGTTGTAAAGATGAGTTGAGCCAATGGATATCACACAAGAAGCAACGTGCAAACTTTGAGCAAGAGTTGTGCCGGTGGAAAAGTCTCAACCTCGGTCAGTATTCACTACAGAAATTGAATGTAAAAAGTGACGGAGCTGTCTGACGCTGCATTAACGGAGCATATTCTCTCAGAGACGAATTTCAGCATAATATGCTGATTACTGTATATAACTGTTTATTCCATTATTTCTCTTGTGGCCGTACATACAGGCTAGTGAAACAAATGAGAATAATAGTATTTCGTGTTAAACAGGTTGCTTTTTAAAGTCGGTGCTTGAAGTAAAGCTGCGCTTAATTTATTGATGACTGTGGTGTTAGAAATATTATAGCCTACACTCTTAATAATTTTAATTATAGCCTATAATTCATTGTATTAGACCTAAAAAAATGTTTAAACATTTCCAGAGATAGCTAATAGCCTAATGTTTTATTATCCTCACAGCACGTATAATATTATTTTAATAATAATGAAGCCAACCTAATAGTTATAATAAAAGACTAGAAGAATATAACAGGCCTACAGTAATTGGAAATACCAAATCCTCTTATATTGCCAAGATTTAACCCTCATGTACTTTCGAATTCGTGTACGTTCGTGATGGTCTGGGTCAAATTGACCCTAATTGGATTCTATACAATTCCACAAAAATCACACTATAAAAAAAAAACATACAATCATGTTTAAATAATTAACTTTTAATATCAATATTTTTCACACATTA
The DNA here is from genome assembly GCA_028476615.1 of Culter alburnus. NCBI lineage: Eukaryota > Metazoa > Chordata > Actinopteri > Cypriniformes > Xenocyprididae > Culter > Culter alburnus. The sequence goes on along the minus strand of JAOTNS010003983.1, from coordinate 46,179 downwards.
CAAAGAATAAATATCTGAATTTATGATTAATAAAATATTTTTAACCACCATTTTAAGATGCCCTCCCCCCGACCTGTGGGACATTACATTATACATTATAACAATAATATCTTAGGCTAAACCTAAAGTAATTTGACAAACTATATATCGTTTGAAAGCTTTCAGACTAGTTTCATATTTGGTGTGATTTTCAAAATAAATGACGGAACAATAGATAAATAGCTAATTCTTCATTTGTGATGCGGTGCCAAACTATAACACGCTCTGATTCTTTCCTTATGTTTTTTTTATGTGTTTTAGGGATCGAATTCAAATCAAATATTAATATTACTCCCAAACTTCTAATGATAGGATGTCTACTTCATAAATATTTTGAAAAGTATGGAAAATATGGTTCAGATCATCAAACCATATATCGTATTCACCAGTGGAGTCTTGATGTCATCTAGTGAAAAAGTTTGGTACTGCGCACAAAACGTCTTACTAAAACTTGTTTTTTTTTTTGAGATATCAACCTAAATCGGCACAGAACTTGTTCAGATATTTAACTTTGATTTCTTGATGTTTTAGAGTTGAAAATGTTTTGTAAAATATATATTTTATATAAATATAAAAAAATATATATTTTTAATTTTCATAAACTTTTTTAAATTTTACTTTTACAACTTTTTTTTTACTTTTTACTTCTACAATAATCTGTGAAGTTTCCCTTTAAAAAGATACAACTTAAGTCTGTGCTCTGAAGTTCAAATTTTAACAATTTAAGTTAGAAAAGTTTTAATATCTATGCTCAAAGTGGGATAGATAATTAACAGGTAAAAACAACTTTATATTTCCACAAACTTTGAAAAATAAAAGCAGTTAAACTCATTAGACACTGACACATCAGTACTAGAGTTGAGGAGTTCTGACGTACAACACAGAAGTGTTTTGAATTTAGGGTCTGTAGTTGATTTTGAATGGTTGCCTATGGGGGTCAATTGACCCACGACAGTACGAACGTATAAATTTCGTATGCACATTTCCAACACATCAGTGTTGAAACTTTGCATGCATGTTCATGACCTAAATGAGAAAAAGTCACAAAATTTCAAAAAAAAAACAAAGGTTTAATATTATATCAGGTAGCTTGAAAAAATAAATGATAGGTAATTTTACATCTGTGGCTGACAAAATATTTTTCTGTATTGAAATAAGTGGGGAAAACCTAATTTTTTAGCTTCATAAGGTAGTAAAAAAATAAAATAACAAAATATAACCAAGAAATGTTATTATTTTGGTCAGTACAGTTGCCTTAGAGCGTTAAATATGTGGGTCAAATTGACCCGCAACATCACAACGTATAGTAATTTTGTTTGTATGTCAAAAACACCAGCATGTTGAAACGTTGCATGCCTGTTCTGATGATAAATGAGAAAAAGTAACAAAATATCAAGAAAAAAAACATAGGTTAACCAGTATTTCCAACAACTAGAAAATCTAAAGGGTCAAATTGACCCCCAACATACATAAGGGTTAAGCTTTTGACAATATCTCTGGTTATGGTTGATACATGATCATCATCTGTTGACGCAACCCGGGTTACCGCAAATGTGATTGATATGACGTCACATAAGCACGTGCGCAAAAGTTTCAATCGGAACGTATATAAAACACAAACGGATATTTGAATCAGATTACAATGTTTAGAGTACATGTAAACAGATCTACAATCGGATTCAACTCATTCGGATTGACAAAAATTGGTGCATGTAAACGTAGCCACTGGAATCTAACAATGCCTTGGAAAAACAGTTAATCTTAAAAAATAAAGCATATATATACTCAAATAGGAAATATATCCATTATTGAATAAGCATGTGTGTCACGGACAGAAGGGTAGGAGACAACAGGATTGCAGATATAATTGTGTTTATTTTCGAACAGCAATGGAATAACAGATGTGCAGGTGAGTAATGGTTAAATAGGTATTTGTGATGGTGAAACAGAAGTGGTAGTACTGTGCTTTCTCTTGCAGGTGGATGATTCGTGGATGACTGGAGGCGAAGTGATGGAGTAAACTCACGGAGACTGTAGGGAGACACACACAGATACTTTGCACGAAGACTGGGAAGCATGCTGGAATGCAATGGGTAAGTATTCTTAATGAACTGGAGCATCGGAATAGTAGTCCTTGTATCAACAAGACCAGACAGTGAACTGAGGTGAGTGCTGTGCTTAAGTATCTGGGGGTGATTGAGTGATGATGAGGATCAGGTACTTGTGCACTGTGATTGGCTGATGGATGAGCCTGGCAGGTCTGTGACTATGAGTGCTCCTCAATATCCCTACTTGTTTTCTCGTTCCTCTGTCCTCCATCCTATGACCCGGGAACCAATCGAGCTCAGCCATCTTGAAGCACATCTCAATTCTCTAATTGCACTGCAAGGAGGTGAGGAACGAGGAGTTAGGAGGCTTCCTGAGGAGTCATGAGCGAGGATACAGAGGTGTATCCTTTGCGGAAGTCTTTTTCGTCAAGAAACGTGACGCACGCATAAATTCTCCTCCCCCTTCATATCTGCCACAATAATTTAAATGTATGCTTTAATATATGCAGTTTAAATAAACTTTACATTTCACATATTTCAATGGGGCATTTTGCTTTATTAATATTTATTATACATATTTTTAAATAACCAAACTTTAACATTATATGGGCAGATCCCTTGAGTGCAGCTGATGACGCTTTGAAGTGACGCTAAAGGTAGTGAGGATGTATAATTTCACTTGGTTAATTTTCTTCCGTCCTCGCGTCTTTTCCTTGCGTCCTTCCCTCGCATTCTAAAAGGGTAGAGCTAAGATGCGAGGAAAGGAAGCACAAATAAAGAATTGAGAAGCACCCAATGTGTCCTATTCTGTGTCCTAAACTCTTGAAACATTGGTGTCTCAGAAATCAATTAAACAAACATTATTCAACATATCCTAGCTGTAGATGCAAAGTCCTAGATCAGGGGTGCTCAAATTCGGAGGCCAAGAGGGCCGCATTTTAACCACATGAAAAGCAAAGGGCCACAAATTTTAACTTGTATCATAAGACTTTTATTTAGGCCTACTTAAGACAATATTTGTAGTTTTACTGAGTATTTATTAAAAGTGCAGTTTATTGTACTTGTCTTAATGTATAAATTCATAAAGAAAAACTGAATTCATATTCAATTCATTCAAAGAAGTCCCTATTCATATTGAAATGTCTGCATTGTTTTTACAAGTAATTTCAGGTCTGGCTGTTGTTCACTGGCTAATGAGACAGTTTGTCAGTAAGATTTATAGTCTTTTTATACTCCATTGCACCTTTTTAACACTTTTTACAGTGCCTATTTATACTCCGGATCGCTCAAAGGTTTTATTATTTTTATTATTATTACCTACCTTTTAATTTGGTCAGTCAATTTGTTTTTTTCTTTTTTTTCCCAATCACAATCTCATGAATTCTCTAATTATAACCAATGCTGTAAACATGATAAATAAGATATTCTCCTTTAGCTCAATGATGTGATGACAGATCTGTAATGGGAGCACTCTCTGCTTGCTTTCTGTTTATAACACATTGACATTAAGAATAAAAGTTTTGTTTTTCATGCTGCTAAGGATACTGTTGTCAACTTACACACTGCATAGTTTGAGGAATGTAAACTGCATTACATGATGGTAAAAATAAGGTTACTTCGTTTTTTACTTGCGCACGTAGTCTCGAGCCTTTGGCCCTGTCCCAAATGGCACCTTAAACAATAAGCAAACAATAATAATATACAAATTATTGACATGTTAAATTGGCTCTTACATACCCAGCCAAGTCTACATAACATTAAGTCTTGCCTGAATCTCTTAAAATGAAATTTGTTCCATTGTCAGATCTGATTGTTTGAAGCTGACCCCTTCTAGAAATTAATCTCCTCAATGGTCGAATGCATGAGTCCAAACAGCTAGCAATCTCAAAGCAAACAGCTCTTTACGTCAGCCACAGATGTCCAACAGTCATCCACATTACACTGAAATTTCCAAGGACTGTCTGAATAACCTCTGAACTGTGCTGTGCACTGTTGTCTTTTGCACAGCTTTGCAGACTGTCGATTGCACAACTTGGGGAGGAGGTAGCACCAAATAAGTGAACAGTCTTTCTGCATTCCTCCATTTCCTGAGCAGTGTCCCATTTAGGTCACCCACAGAATCTCAACAGGTCTTTGTCTTTAGCAGGAACTCTGATCTGATGAAACATTCTCTACACATCTGCTGCAAGGGCTATTGGCTTATGAATCTCATCAGCACACCAATGTACCAGATTCTGCCAGGTTTTGCTTCAATTTCACTTGCAGGAATTTTTTCAGCATGACCTTTGAGTAACATGTCCTCCATTAAAACTACAACAGTCCTAGTGGAAAGCTGAATTTCTTTTGAGTAATGTCCATTAATAAGCTCTATGGACTGTGATACAGACTGTGATTAGGATAGGCAGTTTATACATACATAAACTACCATTACAATCGACAGGTAGGTGCTCGTAGGAGCGAGGGTACTGTCACAGTTGGCGATCCGCTGTCTCACTCTGGTGTTTGTGCACTGTAAAAAAAAACCGTGATTTTAACAGTAAAAGACTGTAAAAATGCTGCGGTGAAAAACTGTCAATTGGTTTACAGAAAGTTTCCGTACTATATACGGTGAATAACTGTAATAGATCTAATGGTACATTTAATGTAATTTTATGGTAAAATACCGTTAAATTCACAGTTTTTGGAAGTGAAAAATAACAATTCATTGTAAAATTTACAGTGAAAAACCGTATATTGACATTCCCACAATTCCCAGCGTGATACTTCACATTTGATATATTTTCGTTGAAATAACTCTGTTTCTTCTTAGTTTTTCTCATTATTTTCTAATCAGTTTTGTACATTAGGGTTTTATGTTACATCTAATGTTGTTAAATTAATGTTATTGCATTTTTAAAATTTCATACATGTTACCATGATGGTGTTTATTGTGTGTGTGAATGACACTGTGTGCTCCTTCTATATATTAGTATTGTGCTTCTCAGCTTGTGGAAAATCTGCTTGTGATGAACTTTGATTCATCATGTGACTCTTATCACCACTGTGTTTGGTGACTGTCAGTGTATTATAAAGGTACAAAACAGATATTAGTACTTCATTAGGTTGGTAAATTAACATTATATCAGTTAATGAAATACGTTATTTTACCGTACATTTAACAGATTTAAAATGTAAAATTCACATGTAACTCCGTAAGTATGTTTACGGTTTGATGTAATTTTTACAGTATTGTTCTGGTAACCACAGCTGCCGGTATTTTTCCGTAGAAACAACGGGATTTTTTTTACAGTGTGTGTGTGTGTGTCCTGTCACTTCGATTGTTTCATGTGGGTCGCCACTGATTGTCTGATCAGCGGCAGCTGTTTCTAATCACCTCAGCCCATTTAATGCCCTGTTTTTCGTCTCGTGTTTGTCAGATCGTTGTTTGGAGTACCCTGTCTTGTTCCCTGTGTTCCTCGTGTGTGCTTCCGTCTGGATTGGAGTCTTCGTGGTGTTTTGTTCCTGTCAGTTGTTCCTCGTCGGATTCTTCACGGCTCTCTTCACATCCACGGACCCCAGCACGATCTTCACCCACCTGATCCACGGCCCATTGAAGTCCCTGTGTCACCGCTCTCCTGCTGTCTGCCACATATTCTGACCCATATGTGTGTGAAGCTCAATAAATTAGATTATTTAACTTGCTCTTGCATCTACCTTTATTTCCCGTGACACAAACTGGATGTACATTATCCCTTACATCATAGGACCTTAATTTCTAATAAAACAGATTATAGAAATATCATATAATTTTGTCTATATAATACAACTAGGATAAAATATAGGATTTGATTATGATTTTTTTTTTTCAATAACTCGAGACTCGACTCGGACTCGTGACAAAAGACTCCAGACTTGACTCAGACTCCAGTGATAAAGACTTCAGACTTGACTCGGACTCCAGATAAAACATCTCTGATTTGTACTCGCGCATTACATTGATGCACTCTTGACATTTGTCATTAAAATAATCATAGAAACTGCCTCAAATTAACTATCAAAATAAGGATAAAGTCGTGTCTGATAGTTGCAATCACTTTTTTATTGGTTAAAATGAATGGAGAATATCTTGTGTTTTCCGTGGCTCCTCGAGCCCTCAGTATCGGCGCTTATGGTTTTATAAACAAGGCCTTGTTCTATGCTGGATTTACAGATGGTTTGAAACTGAAAGATGGAATGTTCCCAGTGATAAAAGATCCCGGTCAGGAGACAGAACCACAGGCGATAAGTAAAACAGCATCAAATGTCTGGTTTTGTTGGCAGTCGCGCCTAAGTGCATATAATGTAAACAACACAAAAGTATAGTGAATCAAAAGTTATCCAGGGATAATGCAATGGTGTATTGTGTGTGTCTAAATACATTTGTTTAGCTGACCATTGACCAAAAACTATGCGCGCTCGGGACTCTTCAGCTTCACCCACGGCACGCCTCCAGGTGCTCAGCTGTTTTCGGAAAGAATTGGTACAGCGTATCTGTCTTTTATAAAACTGATAAAGCTAAAAACTCTTCAGAGATATGAAGGATGCACTACTACACTATAGATACTCAAGATTAATATGAGATTGGCAGAAACTATGTACCCTTTAACTACATTTTTCAGTAGCTTGTAAGAAGCTCAGTTACTTTTAAAACAGTGTAGCTTTTCCAGTAGCTAACTACTTATTTTTTTTCAGCAAGTAGTGGTGTAGCGCGACCAAAAGCTACATTCTGTTTTGTGTTCTGACCATAGACTGTAAAAAAAGATGGACAATGCACCTTCACTCTGTTCCATTGTGTCTTGAAAAAGGCGGTTACAAACATTAAACAGGGACATTAACCCTCAGGGGTCTGAGGATTTTTGGGGCCCTGGAGAAGTTTTGACATGCCCTGACATTTGTGCTTTTTTCAGTTGTTCATAAACATATTAATGGAAAAAGTGTCATTACACTGTATTCAGCACAAACTAGGCTACAATAATATGTGAGAAACATGTATGAACATGTTTGTGTTTTTGAAGGAATAACGTTTATGCGTGGTTATTGAAAAAACAAAAAACTAAAGTCACTGAAATAAAGCCAAAAAATATATATATTATCTGTGTTCACAAGACTTCTGGGTATCTTCAGAACACAAATTAAGATATCTTTGATGAAATCCAAGAGATTTATGATCCCTCAATAGACAGCAACACAACGACCACTTTCAAGGCCCAGAAAGGAACTAAAGACATCATTAAAATAGTCAACGTGACTACAGTGGCTCAACCTTAATGCCAACTCAGTATTGGGTGGAATTTGGATGTTAACAAGGAAGTTCACTAGGTATGACAATGGTTCAAATTGTTGAACTGAATATGTTTGTTTAGTTTTGAACACAAAAGTATTCTCATGCTTCAAAACGTTAAGGTTGAACCACTGTAGTCACGACTATTTTCACTATTTTAACCATGTTTTTAACTACCTTTCTGGACGTCAAGCATGATGTTGCTGCCTACGTGTGGATCAGATACCCTCTGATTTCATCAAAAATATCTTAATTTGTGTTCTGAAGACAAACGAAGGTCTTATGGGTGTGGAATGATATGAAGGTGAGTAATTAATGACAGAATTTTCATTTTTGGGTGAACTAACCCTTTAAACTCAAGAAGGCAAGTCTGAACCAGAGTGGTGCCTTGGTGAGTTTGCCTACGTTCAAACGCACTTCCTCACACTGTCACACATAAGGGCACAATATCATTTACATTATTAATGTTAATATGTCATTATTACTCACTTCCTCTGAAGATCATGTGGCAGATGATTTTCATTCCCAAAACTTCTGGATCATGAGGACACACACACACACACACACAAATGAATTTTAATTTGTTTAATAATGCAATATTAATTATTAATTTACTGGCAGAAACATGAGTTTGCCACTATTTACTCACCAGCTTCATATAAAGATGTAACAGTAGATCCAAAATCGTGGTTTGCATCATTCTTCAGATTCCGAGATGATGGTTTTATTTTTTTATAAGAATAAATCATAATATGAATACATATTTACATGTGTAGTTTTGTGCATGTATTTATTCCCAGTTAATAACTACTTTAACTGACCATTCTATGAAAATCGTTTATTTTGATAACACAGTATATGCCTAAGCTTGCCTATTTTTTCCCCAGAAATTTATTCACACTCATTTATTCAAATGCAAGTAAAAATTAATCTAAAATGAAAAATTAAGTAAAATGACATGTGAAAGAGTATTTTTTATATAGACTAATTATTTTCATTGTTTTATAAGCTTTTCATAGCACACAAACTGATTTATTACGTGAAGGCTGGGTTTTCTTGGATGCAAAGGCAACTTTTTCCCCCTTTTGACCACAAGATGTCGTTAGGGTGCACCGTTTTGAAAAGCTTAAAGTAATGAACCTTTGTAAGATACACTTGAGGGGAAAGCCTGGTGCTTTGCATAGCTTCATTTTACCATCACTAGTTTAAACCCCTCTTTCACACACTAGAAAGCACCCCACCCAGACCGTCTCTAATGCTCCTAAAATTCACTCTGGTAATGTCTAAATTTCTCTCTTCTCTATTTTGGAAACATTTTGGAGTCATTTTTTCTTGGTCATTGAAAGTCTTATTTAAAAATTCTCAACTACTAATGTTTTTCAACACTGTACAAAAGCTATCAATGCCACAAAACTCCAGTTCCAGCACATCCCAAAGGCGCTCTACTGGACTGAGATCTGGTGACTGTGGAGAATCCGTGTATCTTTTGGTCATTCGTTTTTTGATTTAATAATGAAATCGAAAAATGAAAAAACAGCACCTTTTTCGATTTTCATTTTTTTCAAACAAAACGAAAAAACAAGAATTAGGCTTGGTTTTTCGTTTTTCGTTCAGGGGTAGAAAATGAATAAACAACTTGAATATTTGATCTCAACATGTGGGCGGGAATGAAACGCCCCTTTCCGCTGATTGGTCAACCAAACATTAAACTGTGCTGTCATCAGTTCTTCCGCAGTTCAGAGTAGGAGTATAATGGTCCTTCTCTGCGATGGATTTAACGCGTTTATTGCAACTATATAATCACTTTTAAATTTACATTTATCTCTATCTCTTGATCTCTATCTCCCAAACAGCCAGACTAACGAATGACTTGAGAGACAAATCGAGGCAGAGCCTATAGACAAGGCTTTCTTCTGTGTGTCCATAAAAACGCGTGTTTAGCTCAGAAATATTATAATCATTATAGTTTATCTCAGAAATAACAATTTACTTAGCACCTGCACTCACAACTACCTAATAGCAAATACCTTTGACACCTTTTGCAACAGCTGTTCTTGAAGCAGATAAACTTACAGTTTCACTGTTAATGGAGACGCTGCTGCCAAACACTGTTGAAAGAGGCTGGGCTTCCATCTAAATGTGAAGCGAATCTTCTCAAAGTGTGCAAAAACAAAAACAACAACAACAAAACAAACAAACAAACAAAAAAACAAGTAAATTTATTTTTTATTCAGCAAATGCATTTCCATCTCCCATAATTTACCTTAACTCTTTTTCGCACAAGTCAAAAAACACTTCAAGCGAGGGTAAAAACTTAAAAATGCGCATAAAAACAGGGTGATAGAAACATAGCTACAGTTTGACTTTGAGATTTTTAACAAATCATAAGGATTGTTTTTCAAGTGCTACTTTAAACACAAAGGCTATTCTTGTTAATCTCGACAAAGTGTTCATAAAGCACAGAATATTTCAAAGTTCATTGATTAACTGCGACGTCACAGGAGAAAGTTTATCATGTCACTTGAACACATAACTAAACTGAACTGTAAACTGAAAGGTCTATAATAAATTCCATTTTTGTATTTCATCGACATTAGATTAATAAATGAATTATCAGTGGCGCAAATGTTAAATCACTAGGGGCCCTATTTTAACGATCTGAAACGCAAGTGTCAAAGCGCGAAGCGCAAGTAACTTTGTGGGCGGGTCTCGGCGCTGTTGCTATTTTCCCGGCGGGATAAATGGCTCTTGCGCCCGGCGCAAATCTAAAATGGGTTGGTCTGAAGTAGCTTCATTATTCATAGGTGTGGTTTGGGCGTAACGTGAAATAAACCAATCAGAGTGTCATCTACCATTCCCTTTAAGAGCGAGATGCGCTCGCGCCATGGCGGATTGATATTTACATGACGGAATTTGTTGGCGGAAAAGCTGAAATTGCCTGTTAAGTGGCCAGTCAATCTTTCAGTCGTCTGCGTTGGATGCAGGCTTTCAAATAGCTCCGCGCGATGAGTCGGATATATGTGTGTGTATTGGCACGATTGTCCAATTAATTAGCCAATTTCGTTCATCATTATTTGTAATAGCAGGCTGAACTGAAAATAGGTAGCCTAATTCTAATACACGCAATTACTATTCATCATTACATTTTTATATTTATGTAGCCTACACAATAATATTCTTTTACACTATAATCCTTTTGTTTTTAATGTTTGGCATGTTTGTGTGATGCGCATCCCTGTGTGTAATAAGCAAAGTCAACGCGCACTGCCCAGCAAGCAATTTTATGTCTATTAGACGTCTAATAGCCGTCAAAACATAGCCCGGCCGTCTAGGCTAAAACAAGGCAAAATTTGGGCTGTCAGTGAAAATCTAATAGACGTCTAACCATAACCCAAAATAGACTAGTCATCAATTAGACGATTATTAGACGACTACATATATATGTCTAATAGACGGTGAATATGGGTCTAGGCTAAAATAAGGCTGAATTTGGGCTGTCAGTGAAAATCTAATAGACGTCTAACCATAACCCAAAAATAGACTAGTCAACAAATACACTATTAATGAATGATTACATCTATACATACAATAGACAACAAAATAATGGCTAAAGGATTCTTTTCACTTAAATATAACAGGTTCTCATAAATGACAATCCGTCCAAACAAATTAAATATAAAAGGTTTTATTTAGAAAAAGAACTCAAGATATACACAATGATAAAAAAAATAATAAATTAAATTTTACAAATACAATACAAATAAACATTACAAGAAAATTACAAAGTGTAACATAATAAAAATATAAAACATTGACAAAAAAAAAAAGTTAAATAAAAAATGTTAACAATATTTTTGGTTTATAAAACAACCTGATTAATTTTTAGTTCCATAAATTCCATGTTTTATGTAAAGCACTTTGAATTACCTTGAACATTGTTGTTGAAATGTGCTATACAAAATAAACTTGCCTTGCCAAATCAAAAACTCATATTTTTATGCCATAATGATCAAAAGATTAAAAGATATACAAGGCTTCCATAACAAATAATAGTAGGGTGCACAGGTTTCATGTTTACCCCCTTGTATTTAGATAATTACAGAGTTTCAGGGCACAAGGAAACACTACAGTACATGTGCATGTATGTTAATCTAACCACGTTTTACTGTCTGCACTGTTACCCGCTAAAATGTCACGGTTCCTACACATAATGTACATAAATAATAAACACATGTCAAAATGAAAAACACAGATACTTACATGACCAAAAGCAGTAAAGAATTTGCTTTAACATTTGCTGTTGCTTGCTCTCCGTCTCCAACGGTTGTAAAATGCGGAAATGTTTATCGCGAGATCTGGCAACAGTGATCCAGAGCTAACGTTCAAGTCTCGCGTTGCCAGTGGTCATGTCTCAGTAGAGCCACAGTTGCCATCTAGCGGTTGAGAATTGTAAATTTTTAATTAACTTAAAATTAAATACAGTCATATATGTGTGTGGTATATAATTATAATTAAATTATGGTTTGGCTATACCCTGATATATATATATATATATGTATAAATGCAAGCATATCAAGAATCCCACAAGCTTTGTGGTCGAAAATAAACACTATTTTGGTTACACTCATTGCTGGTCTGAATCAGGGCTATAGCCAAGCCGTAAAAACTAGACTATAAATTGCCTCGATTTCGCCGGGTGGACTAAAAGCAGACTACACATAGCCTATCCAATTCAGAGCTAAATCGTGACTACATATAGACCATGTCATGAAATGCCACTTAAATCCTGTAGAAATCATTGACATTGCGAACATGATGAGATATCAACCATCTCATGCACTTCCTGTCCAAAAACTACAATAAATCAGGATTGACTATATGGGGGCTACAAATAGCCGGTCTTACTACGAGCTAAATCGCGGCTACGCACAGCCTACACAATATAACATGTCAAAGATGTGAAACCAAACACCTTGTAATCACTGTTGACTTCACTTACATGATGCAATATCATACACCTCGCAAGTTATTTTGGCAAAAACGACATGTAACCAAATGAAAGATTATTTTGGCTAAATGTGGGTTACACATAGCCGGACTATATCGGGTCTATAGTTAACCGAGACGGTGAAATGACGGCTATTGCTTGCTGGGTGTGGACGCGCCCAGAGGTGCAGTTTCTACCAACGCGCTCTAACAAAAAAAATATTGCGCCATTGACTTTAGACTAGGTTTTTTCTGGTCAGTGGCGCAATTGTTTAATGGAACAGCAAAATAGCACCAGGGATTGTTTGCGCCGGAACACGCCTCCTTTTTGCGCTGAACCGCCCAGGGAGCGCAAGTTCATTCACTAGTTTAGCGACGTGCTTCTGTGGAGGGAAAAGCGCGCTTTGCGCGGGTGCAAAATAGGAATGACACATGCGTCGGTGTACAAAGTCAATTGCGCTGGGTGCAAGATAGGGCCCTAAATATTAAATTGGCAACATATATTTTAATACAAATATATTTGCATTTTTAAATTCTGCTTTAATTGGACCTATCCTTTCCATTTGATCCTTTTATGTAATATTTATTTTTAAAATGTATTCATTTTATTATATTTTTACATTTTTTGATTATAGTTCAATAGTGTCCAAGCAGTGAAGATTGAGCTCTGGCGCCCTCTTGTTTAACTTGTATCCTATTACACCTGAGCAGCTTCCATAATTTGCGATTGAAACTCATGATGTTTATTGATAGTTCCAGTGCTTGATCCTCGACGTATTCCTGTATTTTCTAATGTACTCAATATTATTTAAGTCTGTTTAGTCTGTCAGAAATGTTTTCTGACCTTTGTTAAATTAATAAGACCATTTCAAATATTAATTTCCATAATGTTATATTAGAAAAGTAAATATTGTAAAAGTAGCTGGTGTGTTTTAGACTGGAAATCTGGATTGACCGATCAGCATCCAGGACCAGAACTATCAGTTCTATTACAATCAGCATTTTAGGGTAAAATCGATTTTTTAGAGGAACACTTTATTAATTAATTGGAACAGAGGCAAAGTAATACAATATTTTAATAAGCAATCATCCAGTTATTGAATACAGGTCAAGCATGAAGAAACAGCAGAAACATTTTGAACATATTAAACAGAAATATAATGGTAACATTACTAATATCTGATGCTCTTCTAATGCCACACAAATCACTTTTTGAAGAAAGAAAAAAGAAAGAAAAGAAGAAATGAAACACTATTTATTGTAAAATCACTGATATGAAGATCCGTCTAGTCTGCATTCGGATTCTCGTTAGTCGTTGTTAAATTTCTTCATGTTGGCGTCTGAATCTTTTTTGCCCAATGGCCGCACGGATCTGCTCCAGCAGTTTCACTCTGTTGTTTGTGATGTTTCTTCCAGCGACCTTCATGAGATCAGTGATCATCTCAGCGCTGTAAGGACCTTGAAAGGTCTTATAATGTTTCCTCCAGGCCTCAATTTTATCTGAAGAAACATTAACACACTTAAATCAGAACACAGTTGATATTTCAGTTTCATTCAGGACATTGTAAGACTTTAACTTGCCTCCACAGTTGACCACATTAAAGAGAGGGATGTGGATCACGGTTGGAACGTTTTGGCCTTTGAACACATAGAAGTCCTTCGGTTTCTCCGAGTGTCCATTGGGAATGATGACCTCAGGGAAAGGGATGTTTTGTTTCCTGCATGTCTCAGCAGCTTCCTTCACTGTCTGCAGTGGAAAAGCATTACAGCATCACTTGATTAAATGGGTTAGACTGACATTTCAAGTTCAAATATAAGTTATTGACTGAAATTGTCAGGTTGTGTACTTCATGCACCATCCGATTCATCCGATTTAAAACTAGTTTAATTGAGTGATTTGTGGTTTGTAACTGAGAGGTGTGTGTCGAATTGAAACGCTTCTCACTGGATGTCGCGGTGCTTTTTAATAATGGTATCTGTGACCGGGAATAACACAGCTTTTTTAAGCTACAACGGGGCTAAAGGCACACCTTAAGAAAAAATGTGGTTTTCACTACTCTCAAAGTATATGATTGTAAAAAGTAATTTACTAGTGACAATGTTAGTTTCTGACATCATGAATGTGAGTGTTACTAAGAAAGCCATTTTAGATATCTGAAATTATATTGATATCAGAGATAAATTTTCAGATATCAAAAAGGAACATATTTTTACTAGTAGCAATTCAATTGTTGATATCAAGAACTGACATTTCAAATAGTGACAACTGAATTCTTGATATCAAAAATTCGCATTTTATTAGTGGCAATGTAATTATTGATATCAAAAATTACGATTTTTACTAGTAAGAATGTATTTCTGATATGTGAAACTGGAATTTCAACTAGTAAGAAATCAATTCTTGATATCAAGAATTGAATTTGAATGGCAGCCTATGGTGACATTTCACTCGTGAAAATACAATTACAGATATCAAGAATTATAGTTTTTACTACTGGAAATTCAAATGTTGATATCAAGAATTAACATTGTTACTACTGGAAATGTAGTTTCTGATATCAAGAACTGAATTGTTGATATCAAGAATTCATATCCTGAGATGTGAATAAAAGTCAAAACGGCTTGCCATAGGGCCGTGCTGCGTAGTTCAAAGTAAACTAGCAGAACACCTGAAAACATCACTATTTGTTCTGTATTTGTTGTTACTGACCGAGAAACCGCTTCAGATGATTCAGTGACAGAGTGGTCCGAATTAATACCTATTGTTTCAGATCATTATGCAAGCGCGTTTGGCCAATTCATGAAAAAGAAAGAATCGAGACAAAAGAATGATTAATTCACGAATGATTGGTATTGCTGGTTCAGTCGTGTATATATACGTGTATATATATATATATATAAATAACTGCTGAAATATTCACACGGAAAACGTTTCTCAGGTCAGTTCCATGGTATGCACAGTGCATATAGCCGTACAGCTGCAGGTGTCACTGCGACCATGTGTCTAACCAAATATAGCCGGAGGAGGGAGGTTGGGGTGATGAAGATGATTGGCGGGCTGAATTTGGCCTGCGGGCCGCCGAATGAATAGCCCTGTAGACTATATAGATCTGGCTATGTGAGACTATCTATCCTGAACATTGTATAAGCATTAATTTCATGTGTCATAGAACGAAAGAGACGGCGCATGAATGTCTCATCTACGGAAGAGGATTAGGGCCAAGCAATAATAAAAAAAATAAAACCATCTTGAGATTAAAGTTGTTAAATTTCGAGAAAAAACTTGTTACATTTCGAGAAAAAAGTCGAGATAAAATGTTGAGAATAAAGTCATTAAATTACAAGAAAAAAGTCATTAAATTACGAGAACAAATTCGTTAAATTTCGAGAAAAAAAGTCGAGATAAAATGTTGAGAATAAACTCATTAAATTACGAGAAAAAAACTTGTTAAATTTCGAGAACAAATTCGTTAAATTATGAGAAAAATGTCGTTAAATTATGAGAAAAATGTTAAATTTTGAGAAAAAAGTCGAGATAAAATGTTGAGAATAAAGTCATTAAATTACAAGAAAAAAGTCATTAAATTACGAGAACAAATTTAATTTAATGACATTATTCTCAACATTTTATCTCGTAATGTAATGACATTTTTCTCATAATATAACGAATTTGTTCCCGTAATTTTTTCTCGTAATTTAACGAATTTATTCTCAACATTTTATCGCACTTTTTCTCGAAATTTAACGAGTTTTTTCTCGAAATTTAACAACTTTAATCTCGAGATGGTTTTATTTTTATTATTGCTTGGCCCTAATCCTCTTCCGTACTCATCCTTTTGATTTTCCCGGCAAAAACGTC
Organism: Culter alburnus; assembly: GCA_028476615.1. Lineage (NCBI taxonomy): Eukaryota > Metazoa > Chordata > Actinopteri > Cypriniformes > Xenocyprididae > Culter > Culter alburnus. The sequence goes on along the minus strand of JAOTNS010003983.1, from coordinate 29,948 downwards.
CTGATTTCCTCACATTAAAAAAATCAGTCCGGCTTATAGACAACCTAGGATGTCGGGGAAGTTCTCGTTATTTAAGTTTCGTAACAAGCTGTTCACCCATTGGCAATAATAATAATAAAAAGCTATTAATACATGACACTAATTCCAAAAGGCCCCTAACATTTATGAGAGAATTATATAAGTATAATACCATGAAAGGATCATCGTCACTGAAGTCCAGTGAAATGATGAGGTCGATGTCTCTCTCTTCTCTGAGAACTGAGAAGTAGGGTGAGTTCAGCAACAGTCCAGCATCTATATAGTCTCTCGTCTCACTTTTCAGAAGATTGGAGGGCACTGTTTTGTCTGACAGTATTAGAGTGAAAAATCACAGCATGAAATTAGTCCATTGATTATTCATGTTGAACTGCCAGTTATCAAATGGGTCTGTTCTCACCTTTCATGTTGTGGAGAAAGTTGTATTTCCTGCCCCAGATCCACTCAGCCACACACCTACAAATGCTCAAGCAAACATCTGTAATTCAAATAAAATAAAGGTTGTTAGAACTTCAAATGGTTTGTCTATAGCAGTGGTTCCCAAACGTTTTAGAGTGGAGTACCCCTGAGGCATTTACCATCCTTCTGTGCACTTCCACTTAGATTTTCCATTTTCCATTAAGGGACAATATTTGCCCCCTAAATTGACTTTCTAGTGCATTTTTTTATCTGTATGAATACCTTTACAACATTAATAATAAAAAAAATATTTCAATAGAGAAATGTGCAATGCAAAAAAACGTGAAAAGTGATTATTTTAAATACTAAAACCACCAGTAGATGGCTGTAAGTCACTGTCTTAATGCATGAGTCACTGAGTCATTCGTTCAACGAAGCAAGTGGCTGTATTTATTAATGAATCATTGAATCTTTCACGAACGATTCATTCAAAGCTGCAGATTCGTTCTCGAAACACCGCTGTGTTGTAATTCTGCTGTTGCTTTTGTTGCAAAACAGAGCAAATACTGACAATACTGTGAAGAACATCACTGAATATTACCCTTTTGTTTGGTGAACTGTTGTGTGGATATTTGGATTTGCATTCTTGCTCGTGTAATATTATCAACATTAAAAACAAGAACTCACAAAAGGTAGGCTATGTTTTGTATCTAGGGGCCAGTTGTTCAAAAGGAATCTGATTGGATTTCGGCTATCGGATTGGATCAAATCTTGAAAATGGGTTGTTCAAAAAGAAAAAATGATTCTGAAATAAGATTAGATCATAAAATACAATCTTGGTTTTGATCTGGATAAAATCACCAGTTTGTGTTGTTCAAAACTTATTAGTAAGATTGGGATACCTTTGATGCAAAAAACCTGGATTACACTGATCCCATCGGGCCAGTTGTTCAAAAAGTTTAATCTGGATCTGGATTTGGAAATCCCATGTTTTGCTATCCAGGATCAGGTAATCCATCTTACTTTTGTGCTGGTTTTTCAAAGAAAAATTGGATTGGATCACCCTGATCCTGATCACACTTTTCCAGATAACCAAATCTGGATTACCAGTGCTCTATGGAAGCCCTAAAGGGACATGCTGATAGAAAGAATATGGGTTTTGAATAAAATATAATATTTTTGTTGGATATTTACAGCTGTTTGAGGATTGTTTTATGGCACCCAAATCTCTTTTTAACTTTACAGTAGGTTACCGAAAGGCTAAATATGTAGGCTAATATTGTAGGTCATATTGTAGGCTGACTGTAGGTTAACTTCTAATTTATACTTTAAAAGTTAAACTAATCAAGAGCAAAATAAAAATGTGTGTATGTATATTATATGATATATTATATGATATAAATGTTGTACTTTTTGATCAGTTTTAAAGTTTTATCACATTTTTGTTTCACAAAATGATGATTTTATCCAGATCGAAACCAAGATTGGATTTTGTGATCTAATCTGATTTCAGAATCCTTTTTTTCTTTTGAACAACCAATTTTCAAGATTTTATCCAATCTGATAGCCGAAATCCGATCAGATTACATTTGAACAACTGGCCCATCAGAAGGATGGATTTCAGAAACAAAAATGTAATAAAACTTTAAAACTGGTTAAAAAAAATAAATAAATAAAAAATATGTTTTTTTATCATGTAATATACATACACACATTTTTTTAGTTTAACTGTTAGAGTAATAAATTGGAAGTAGACATTTTAGCTACATATTTAGCCTTTTGATAACCTACTGTAAAGTAAATAAAAAAAAGAAGAAGAGAAGAGATTTTGGTGCCATAAAATAATCCCCAAACAGCTGTAAATATCAAATATTATATTTAATTCAAAGTGTTATTTTAATCACTGTTTGTAAACTACATTGATCAATAAGAGATAAAGCAGTCAAAAATTCTTTGCGAGTGAACGCAAAGTGTCTTGGGTGAACGCAAAAGCATTGAAATGTTTTCCCCCAACCCCCATCTCAGTTTCTTTCCATCACCATGTCCCTTTAGGGGCTCCGTAGAGCACTAGTGATCCAGATTTGATAATCTGAAAAAGTGTGTATCTGGATCAGGGTGATCCAATCCAATTTTGCTTTGAAAAACCAGCACACAAGTAAAATGGATTACCTGATCCTGGATAGCAAAAACATGGGATTTCCAAATCCAGATCATTCTGATCCAGATTAAACTTTTTGAACAACTGGCCCAAGAGTTTGAATCTTAAATTGATCTTTATGGACCTTTTGTGCCAGGCTATTTGTTCTTCATGCTTGTAAGTGCTAAATCTGCAGGTACACTGTCTATAACGGCAGTAATGTAGCGCGATTTGCTAAGACAGCAGACACTGCACAAGACCTATATGCACCCATATGCACGCTGCTTATGTGGAGATAGACGCTGTCAGATTTGACCGCAAAAGATGTGGTATTTTGATTGGATGTCATTTAGTTTTCATTAAATAAAAATGGTAATTGCGACTTTAAACTCACAATTCTGAGAAAAAAAAGTCTGAATTGTGAGATAAAAAGCTGCAATTACCAGTTTTATTTTTTAAGCTTTCTTATGACTGGAAGCTTTATAACTAGAAAATCAAATGTGAAGTACATAAGAGACAGTTCAACCTACCGAATGGCCAGAAGTCGAGCCATCCGCTCAAGCAGGTGCATATGTCCAAGGTGTATTTCTTCATAAACAGTTTTGCAGCTTCTTTATCAGCGAAATTCAAATTTTCCATTTGACTTTCGCCTCCAGAGAGCTCTGTAAAAGAAGGGAACATTATTATCTGACAACAAAGAATTCTAGTTTGCATACATTCTTTTATTATGCTCAGTCCCTCCAGAAAAAACGCGGAATTTTTTTTTGTGATTGTTGCGGGCTAAAATGCTTGATTTTGCGGCCCGTTTTCTTAAAAAAATGCGATGGAATATGCGGGATATTTTTGCAATTTTATGCGATGAAATTACGGGAACTTGCAAAAACTGCGGTTTGATGAAAAACAGAAAAAAAATAAAAGGTGATTCCCCAACACCCTGTTCTCACTAGGCTACTACTTTAATGTAAAGAGTAATTTCCTATTACTTCCTATGGTAAGCAAGCATACAAAATCACAGAATATTTAAGTTCTCATTCTGTTTTATTTCAGACCTTAATTAACACATGGCTCAAACGTACAAAACATTGAGTCAAACAATGTTGAGTCAAACAGTTTCTTTTGCGCTTATTTTTATTGGCAAATGAGAATGATTTGTGTAATTGTACATCACTTCACAAGGTTCCCATGGCAATAGGGGGAAAATAATGGCGCTTTACTAGTGTGAAGTAAACGCAACATTTTTCAACTTTCTGCTAAAATATATGTGACTTTTTTGAAACGAAAATGCAGGGATTATGAAATCATGCTAGCCCCGCATATATTTTGCTTGCTGAAATCGGCAATTTATTCGGCGAAAGTGCGGCGTATTTGAAAAAAATGCGACCCCCGCATAAATATGCGGACTTTGGCTGATTATGCATGAAATCAGGCGATCGCATAATCACGTTTTTCTGGAGGGACTGTATGCTTTATGAATCTTTTGACCATGCAGTGGAAAAACGCCATATGAGCACACTTTAGCAAAGTCTTACTGTTCAGCTTTGATCTGATGGATTCATGGTGATCAGACGGATCGATGCCATTCAAAACAGAGAGATTCATGTCCACCAGATCCATGAGCACCTGGTAACATTCGTCTACAGGTGGGGAGTGGGGATCTTTTGAAGAAAAACACATATTGAACAAACCACACTGTTAAATGTCTTCAATGCAATCGCTTTCCCCCATCAGATTGATTATTTTCAGAGATTTCTATTGTCCCAAAACCCATTTAAGATGCTTTGATTTTTATTTTTTTAGGAAGCATGAGTGTGACTCACAAAAGCAACAAATAATGCTTTACCTTTCTCCATTCCTTCAAACAACACTGTTTCTATCCCGGGCAGAAAATGACTAATTATACCTGGTGGAAAAATCAGATGTAATCAGACTCATGGCAATGAAATGACTGTAAGCTGCTGGCAGAACTAAATCTTCAGAACAAATGCAATTGCACCTTTTATTGTCTTCCAGATGAATTTAAGGTTCTCATCTCCATCAGCTATAGCGCTGCCACACAGAGCTGCAGAAAACACATATCATCAACAAACAGGAAGTCTAAAATTAATGGAACAAAACTTAATCTATTTTGAAATAAAATATGTGACCAGTCATAAGTCACACAGGTATATTTGTAGCAATAACCAACAATACACCGTATGGGTCAAAATGATTGATTTTTCTTTTATGCCAAAAATCATTGGGATATTAAGTGAAGATCATGTTCCATGAAGATATTTTGTAAATTTCCTACCATAAATATCTCAAAAATTAATTTTTGTGAGTGGATATGCATTGCTAAGGACTTAATTTGGACAACTTTAAAAGCGATTTTCTCAATATTTTTTTCACCCTCAGATTCCAGACTTTCATATAGTTGTATCTCGGCCAAATATTGTCCTATCCTAACATACATCAATGGAAAACGTATTTATTCAGGTTTCAGATGATTCATAAATCTCAATTTCAAAAAATTGACCCTTATGACTAATGTAATTATGTAATTTTATATATTTTTAAAAAAAAATCAATGTGCTTTTGAAATAGCTATTTAAATTATTTCTAATTGTAATATTATTGTTTATATTTAAGTTCAGAGACTATTTTAAACTATTCTCTAATTCAGGTCATGTGGAGTTCAGTGTTGTTCCATGTAGAATGTAAGTTGATATTACAAATATACTCTCCTGTAACAGCTAGAGTTTGTTACCTTGCAGATACAGCATGTCAATTTCAGGCTGGTTCTTGATTTTACAGCCATTTTCAAACTTGCTGCCAAAGCTGGAGGTCTTCACAAATGCTCCAGTGAGAGAATAACCTGCTTCGTATGGAGTGAACTCGAACCAGGGGTCTGCAGACAGAAACATGTTCATATAACAGATGAAACAAGCACATTATCTTTGTCTTTCTTTCTCTCACACACAAACACAAACCTCCATCATTGCTCTGTTTGCACTTCTTGTCGATCGCTGTGTAGATGGGAAGCGGGTCTTTTTTGTGCTGGAGCTTCTGCTTTGTGAGGGTTTGTTCGTTGACCTAAAGATAAAATCATTTTTTGCAGCATTAGAATTATTATTATTAGAACTGTGTCTGGAACTTTTTCACCATCACACTTCTATTGACAGGCATTTTTCTTGTTTTAAAGTTGCTTAATTTTTTGGAAGCCCATTTTCACCACATAAGAAAAAAAAAAACATGCTCTGGTAAATCATAATTATGATTTAAAAGTTGAAATTTTCATCTCATAATAATTAGGATGTCATAATATTGACTTTTTATGTGATTATATTATGACTCATGAGAGCATGTTTTTCCCCTTATGTTGCGAAAATGGGCTTCCATTTAATGTTTAATACATTTTTTAGAAAACAAAACTTGCTATCTTGTAGAATTTTGCTTCTTAAGTAAATACTATTTCATCTCAGAATGTTTAGATATTTGTGTAGGAAAACAAAACAAAATACTGAGGAATAAAATAATTTTGGTAGTGCACATTAGCAAAATTTCTGTTGGTCAGCATGGGGAATTTGCATGACCAATTTTGTCACAAGTGAAATCTGCATGGGGAACTTTTTTTGACCTAACATGAAAACCCCCCAATTGCACATATTCCTGTTGGAATGACTAGATTTCCTCTGTTACCTGGCTGTGATAGTAGTTACAGACCTCTTTCACAAATTGCGTGACAACAATCGTTGCCCAGACGTCAGTCAGGCTAAATATGTCTTTCTCATAGTAATATTTCTTCAGTTTTGCAAATGCATCTGTCCAGCTGACTCCAGGACCGCTGAGTCTCTGGATGATCTTGTCTTTCACAGTCTCTAGTTTGGTGGACCAGTCTGGTTCCTGATATAAGGAGGCCATACACCTTCAGAGGAACAACATATGCTGTCAATTTTGGCATTCAACCCATGTCTCTCTGTGTGTGTGTGTGTGTGTGTGTGTGTGTGTGTGTGTGTGTGTGTGTCTCTCAGTGTTCATACCAGGTGGATCCAGAGACTCCGCTCAGATAAAGGACACAGTCCAGAAGACCTGTTTTCTGGAGCTGAACCAGGGATCCCAGCAATCCCACCATGGCTCTTTCTCCTCCTCCAGAACCCAGTAAGGCAATGTTTGGCACTTTATTCTGAAACGCACACAGATTAATTTAGCAAACAATTGATGATTATCAGCTACAACCCCATTTGTAAATAGTCAGGCAGAATGAAGTATAATATTACCGGACTGCACTGGATCTTAAGTTTCTTCAGGCTTTTTAGAACAGCTTTTCTCCTTTTGACTACAAACTTCTCCTCCCCCTTATTCAGAGAGTGTTTGATTCTCACCTCACTGCTGCAGAGACAGACTAGTGCTGAATTTAACATAATATACAGCTATTTTATATACTTTTTAGATTTGAATATAAAATAAAAATAAAGGTTCCAAATGTTTTTTTATTTGTTTGTTTGTTTTTTTGTTTTTGAAGCAATGCAACAGAAGAACCATTTTTTTGTTCCCCAATGAACAAAAGTGATCAGTTTAATAATACATTTTAATAAAGTACATTTTAATAACAATTTAGAGTTTTTCCACTCTAAAGAACTTTTTGTGCATTGGAAAGGTTCTATAAATTTTAAACGTTCTTCATGGACCCATCAATGTCAATAAAAGCCTTTATTTGTAAGAGTTTTGAATATCACAGTTTTTGATATTCTCAGAATTACCCAGAGCAGGATTACCCACCTTTCCCGGGATTCCAATGCTCCCATCTATAAAACAACAGAGTCGACATTAAAGTTAAAATGGGGAAAACCTTTTGAAATATATATATATATATATATTATATATATATATTTTTTTTTTTTTTTTTTTTTTTTTTTTTTCAAATAATTTCAAACAATATATATATATATATATATATAGTAGTCAACATTTGAAGTGGATCAAATCCTTTCATCAATGTTGTCCTAAACCTTCTTCTTAGGACAGCCTAGTTCTCAGGACATTAACTTTTTTGATCCACTTCAAATGTTGACTAATGATATATATATATATATATATATATATATATATTATTGTAATTTTTCAAATATATATATTATATATATATATACACAGCCTTGTTTATTTTCATAGTTAATCCTGAACTTCTATAAAGTCAAATGTCAATTATAAAACCACTGTTTTTAAAGAGAAGTTGCTAAATAAGGACTACAACTGTGCATCATTAGTAAGCAATTAGTAAGTATTAATTCAAATTTTAAAAAATCTAGATTAATTCATATACTGTTCTCACTTATAAATATAATGTCATTAAAGCTATTAATTGCCCTGTTGTAAAAGCTTTAAAACATGTACTCACTGTTCTTGTATAGTCTTGTAAAATCTTGAGACTTCACCAATAGCAACACAGCAGCTGTCGACTCTCAGATCAGACAGAAGAGCCTCTTTTATAGGAGTCTGAAAGTCTAGATATCATCGTGAGAGGTGGAGGTGATGAACATGAACTTGTATAATCACACATAGAGAACACAAAATGTTCTTCCATGCAATTTCCTACAATCCAGAAGAATTACTGCAGGTCAAGGCATCAGATATGTGTATTGGTTAAAAATGAAAGGTTTGTGTTAACTGCTAAAGGTCTCTGTTTAGTATAAGGACACCGTCCATTCCTGTTCTGCTCTGATCGACTCAGGTGCCGAAGGCAACTTCCTGGATGTCTCTGTTGCTGCGCTGTGGGGTATTCCTGCCATTCCACTTTCCTCTCCTATCTCTGTCCGCTCCCTCAATGGTCTCCTCGATCTCACCGGGGTCCTGGAGGGGTACTGCGATCTTTGTCAGGTCTTCGGTAAGTCCCGGGCCACATCCTTACCTCCTCAACGGCCGTATGACTGTGCCATCAATCTCCTCCCAGGCACTTCTCCGCCCAAGGGTCGTCTGTATTTTTTTTTTTTAATTTACTTTATTTAACCAGGGGAAGTCATATTGAGACTATAGTCTCTTTTTCAAATGATCCCTGGCCAAGAAAGGCAGCACTTAAAAATTTATCAGCACCCCATAAGCCATACAAAAACACCTAAGGACAAGAGTTAAATACAACAACAAACAAAAATATAACACAATATCATAACCAGGACAAGCAGAAAACAAAACAGAACAGCAGCCTATATACAATCACACTTATAGCTGAAAGTTTCTGTGACATATAATTTAAAATCTTTAAGAGATATAATAGTGCTTAGCTTCAACTGTTTTTGCAAAGCAGTATTCCCTATCTAGTCCTGAGAGAGAGGCCATGGACAAGTATATTCAGGAATCCTTAAATGCCGGCCTCATCCGTCCCTCTTCCTCACCCACTGGGGCTGGGTTCTTCTTCGTTAAGAAGAAGGATGGCTTCCTGTGACCCTGCATTGACTACCGCGGTCTTAATGACATTACCATAAGAAACAGGTATCCTCTGCCTCTGATGTCATCAGCCTTTGAATTGCTACAGGGAGCCAGGGTCTTTACCAAGCTAGACCTCCGTAATACGTGAGGGGGATAAGTGGAAGACAGCATTTATCACCCCAAGGGGACACTTTGAATACCGGGTTCTACCCTTCGGGCTCACCAACGCCCCAGCTGTCTTCCAGGCCCTGGTGAACAGATTTTGTCTTTATGTACCTAGATGATATTCTCATCTTCTCTCCCTCCTTGCAGGTACACACTCAACATGTCCATCAGGTGCTACAATGGCTGCTGGAGAACCAGCTTTACGTCAAGGCGGTGAAGTGCGTGTTCCGTTCCAAATCTGTTTCATTCTTGGGGCATATAATCTCAACGGAGGGGATCAAAGCCGATCATGCTAAGATAAGGGCCGTGGCTGAGTGGCCAACCCCTGACTCTCGGAAGGTGCTGCAGCGGTTCTTGGGGTTCGCCAACTTCTATAGGCGATTCATCCGGAACTTTAGCCTGGTTACTGCACCCTTAACAGCATTCACCTCACCTAAGGTACCGTTCAGGCCTTTGATGCTCTCTTAAGTACCGTTTCATCTCTGCTCCTGTTCTTTGTCTTCCAGATCCTGAACGGTAATTCATTGTTGAGGTGGATGCCTCCGATGTCAGGGTAGGTGCGCTCCTGTCCCAGTGGTTCCCCAGAGATGGGAAGGTGCACCCATGTGCCTTCTTTTCTCACCGTCTGAGCCCTGCCGAGCGAAATTATGACATAGGTAAGTGGCACCACTAGTTGGATGGAGCAGCGCAGCCCTTCTTGGTCTGGACAGACCACAAGAATTTGGAGTACGTCCGTTCGGCCAAGAGGTTAAATGCTGACAGAATGCTCTTTGGGTGGTTTAACTTCTCCCTCTGACATCAGCCAGGCTCCAAAAATGTTAAGCCTGGGAGTCCAGAGTAGCCTGTCATCCTGGGGTTCAGAGGTCGCTGGCTGCCATCTGTCAGCGATTTTGGTGGCCATCCATGGCCCAAGATGTCAGGCAGTTCGTTTTGGCTTGCTCGGTGTGCGCTCAAAATAAGACGTCTAACCAGTCTCCTGTTGGTCTGTTACAGCCTTTGCCCAATCCCTGTCGTCCATGGTCACACCTGGCCCTTGATTTTGTCACTGGTCTTCCCCTGTTGAGAGGTAACACTGTGATTCTGACGGTGGTGGACCACTTCTCCAAGGCGGCCCATTTTATCCCCTTACCTAAACTCCCCTCTGCCAAGGAGACAGCGCAGGTGGTGGTGGACCATGTCTTCTGGATCCAGGACCACAATTTGTCTCCTGGTTTTGGAAAGAGTTCTGTAGACAGATCGAGGCCTCAACGAGAAAAGCAGAGGACCAAGTGTTGAACCTTGAGGAACACCCTTACCAACAACCAGATAATCAGAATTTGAGCCTTGAAAAGAGACATATTGACGTCTGTTGTTGAGATATGAATTAAATCAGTAGAGAGAGTTTTGGTCAAAGCCTATGTGCCTAGTTTATCAAGCAAAAGGTAATGGTCCACCATATCAAATACTTTAGAAAGATCAATGAAGATTGCACCAGTAAATTGGCATTTATCAAAGGAAGTAAACAAATCATTGGTGAATTTCATTAAGGCCGTGTTGGTGGAAAAATTGGGTCTAAAACCTGACTGAGAGGGAGATAAAATATTAAACTGATTCATGTATTTTGATATTTGATTGAAAATTAGTCTTTCAAAAACCTTCGCAACAGTAGGCCTATAAATAATAGAAATTGGATGGCAGTTGTTCAGATCAGATGGATCACTACTTTTAAAACTGTTCACAAAACAGGTAAAACAATTATAACAATAAATCTTTTCAGTTCTATTTTTATTTTACAAATAAATACTGCCATTAACAAACTGTTGGTTTCATATCATTACAGAGAGTGTAAACGGGAATTATAAACCTAAGAAATGTGGCATTAATCTTGCAGAAGTGCATTGCATTTTCTTTTGTATTTTTTTGAAAAGTGCTGTCATTTATTAGTTGACAATTCATAGTATTTTTGTCAATGTTCAATAAACTGTAAAATCAAATAAAAAAATAATATTAACAAATTTTAATGCAAATATTAAAAAAATATAAATGCATCAAAACAATAACAATGCATCAATAATTAGTAAATATTTATTATTTACTAATTCATATATTATAATAATTATTATTAATATTTTAAATGTTTTAATAATAATTTTATAATATTATTATAAACATATTATTATTAATATATTATTAATATTTAGAACCTTTTGGGGGTTTCATCATGGGGTCATTTTATTTAGTTAGTTCTAATTCATTATTTTGTTTTAATGTATTTTTCATTGTAGTTGCATTTTATGCAGCTCATAAAATTTAAATAAACCATTAACATGACAGTACTATGCAATCTTTAAAGACATTTCTCCTTGTACAGAACATTTTTGGCATAAGTGGTTCTTTAAAACGAAGTCAAGAACCTCATTGAACCTTTTTTTTTTCTAAGAGTGAGGTCATTTATTTTTAACTTAATGGCAATAATATTCAAATGTTCATTGTAGACCTTTTTTCTTTCCTTTACAGTGAATTCTTGTGTATTTTTTCTTCTGTGTGACTGTGGAAACAGCCACACTGGGAAGAACATTTTTAATTGGTTGTTCATCATTTTAGACCTGCAGAAATAATCCTGGCTGCTTCACTGAGTCAAGAATAGCTGTTATAATTAAAGTAGCGCATGAATAACGATAATCATAATTAATTACAAATATTTAACTCAAGCCATTAAGACATACAGACATTTTTCTAGGTCTCTGAACCAGCCAGAGGAGAAATCTAATGTTAGTTAAAGGGTTTAAACCTTTGAGCACTTTTAGTACTTTAGTCATTTAAACAGTTTATGGATTTTAATTTGTATCAGATAAAGAGGGGAGAATAAAAGACGGGCTGGTAGATGTTGAAACGTGTGTTACACTATAACACCATCTGATTGCACAATCTGTTTTCAGCAGAATCCGTGCTCACAGCATTAAAGTCGCAAGATAGCAACAAACAGCCACTGCACTTTCATAACACCTGTTTGCCACTATGCACTGCAAAAAATATTGATCCATGATGTGCAAAGGAACGAATCTGAGGTCATGTGATGTTACAAATTAGAAGTATGCAGCTAATAAGAGTCTCTGAAATGAAGATGTGAAATACAAACAGGTCTTTTGTTTAGAAATATATATATATATTTATTTATTTATTTTTTCCCCCAAGGTGAATACTCAATAGTTGTTAAAATAAGTGAGAGTTTTTGGGGAACAAAGCTGCGAATTGTGTAAGATGTTTTCAATCATGTTGTCAGATTTCCCAACAGAATGTGATTATGCAAAGCTTTTATTTCACAATCTCAAAAATACCCAATACACACCAGAAGAAATTCTCAGCACAATATACATGTAAAATATCAATATGAATAACAAGGTGTTTTTTTCATTTTTAGAAAATATGAAATATGAAATATTTGAAATTTGAAAAAAAAAAAGAAATATTACAATTTAAAATAACTTTTCTATTTGAAAATATTTTAAAATGTAATTTATTCCTGTGATCAAAGCTGAATTTACAGCATCATTACTCCAGTCTTCAGTGTCACATGATCCTTCAGAAATCATTCTAATATGATGATTTGCTGCTCAAGAAACATTTATTGTGCAGAATTGTACAAATTATTTGTGTACAATATATATTTCTTTAGTAGCATTGTAAATATCTTTACTGTCACTTTTGATTTAATGCATCCTTGCTGAATAAGAGTATTAAATTCTTTAATTTCTTTTCAAAAAAATAAAATTAAAATTTCTTACTGACCGCAGACTTTTGAACGGTAGTGTATAATGTTACAAAAGCTTTGTATTTCAGATAAACGCTGTTCTTTTGAACTTTCTATTCATCAAGGATCTGAAAAAAAAAGTACACAACTGTTTTCAACACTGAATAATAATCATAAATGTTTCTTGAGCAGCAAATCATCATATCAGAATGATTTCTGAAGGATCATGTGACACTGAAGACTGGAGTAATGATGCTGAAAATTCAGCTTTGATCACAGGAATAAATTACTTTATAAAATATATTCAAATAGAAAACAGTTATTTTATATTGTGATATTTCACATTACTGTTTTTACTTTATTTTTAATTAAATAAATGCAGCCTTGGTAAGCAGATTAAACTTCTTAAAAAAAAAAAAAAAAAAAAACATAAAAAATCTCACCGATCCCAGACTTTTGAACCGTAGTATATATTATATATTTAATAATAATAAAATTATCGCTTTTCGTCAGGTGGTTGTTTGCCTCCATGTCATGCATTAAAATCATGTATATTAGTATTCTTAGCTGCGCATTATTTGTGTGCATTACTATATACGTATGGATAACTGAAACACTACAGCCAGCCAGCGGGACATTAAAGAGGAAGTGTTTGTCCGAGCTCACAGCAAGGGAACAATAATATCTTTGCGAGGGAACGCAAAAGATTTTTTTTTTTTTTTTTAATTCCTCCCATCCCAATTTTTTTTTCCCATCACCACGTCCCTTTAGGGCTCCGTAAGATTCCTTGGACTTCCAAGCAGCACAAGGCGAGGGCGACACGTTTGCTTTTATGTTGTATTATGAAGCAAACGTGCCTGTATGCACTCGCAGATTTATTACTGAGGTGAGAACTTTATGTTATTTTTTTCTTGAAAGAAATTGCGTGCACACGCACACATTAAGCAGCTGAATTTCAACCTCTGCCCGGTTAATTTGGGATGCAAACTTGGAGTCACGGTGGATGACATCAACAAACTCGCGCCTAGATTCTTCCAAGAGATTCGTTCATTTTCAGTTCGTTCACAAAAATTATTCGTTCACTGATTTGTTCGTTTTTCATATTATACAAATACGCCAGCAGGTGGAGAAAAGAGTGTCTTATGTGTTATGTCTTAATTTAACGAACGTATTAATAAAACGTTTTATTAAAATGCGTGCGTAATCTAGACCCAACTCATTAAATAAATAAAATAAGTTGTTTAGATTACCAAGGTTTTCTCGCATAATTAACATTTTAATTGTTTGGCCAGACATTTACACATTCATAAATCTGGGATTATGTTAAACGTGCAGTTATGTATGTTAAATATGAATATAATTACAAGCGTATGTGCTCAGTACCTATAACTGCTTTGCATCCGCTTTCTGCTGATTGCTGAACGAGATTTACTCGCATGCTAAATGACCGACCTATACCGGGTACACTCTCATTCATTTCATCTTCTCTCTCGTTCAGACTCAAAAGACTCAAGTCATTTTATTTAAAAGAAGAAAACTGTTAAAACATAAAACAATACAAACAAAAAAAAAAAAAAAAAAAAAAAATACAAAATGCACACAAAACCATCAGCTTGCGTAATTGAGCGTTTGTGCCCGAGACACTTACAAAAATGGATTTACAAAAATCACATTTACATTTATTTGGCAGATGCTTTTATCCAACACGTCTTACAGTGCTGTTATAACAGGGACGATCCCGTGGATCAACCTGGAGTAAACCCAACAAGCAATTTGTCTATTAGACGTCTAATACCGTCAAAAACATAGCCGCCGTCTAGGCTAAAACAAGGCAAAATTGGGCTGTCAGTGAAAATCTAATAGACGTCTAACCATAACCCCAAAATAGATAGTCAGCAATTAGACGATTATTAGACGACTAAATATATATGTTAATAGACGGTGAATATGGGTCTAGGCTAAATAAGGCTGAATTTGGGCTGTCAGTGAAAATCTAATAGACGTCTAACCATAACCCAAGAGTAGATAGTCATCAATTAGACGTATTAGGACAACTACATATTTATGTCTAATAGACGGTTAATACGGTCTAGGCTAAAATAAGGCTGAATTTGGGCTGTCAGTGAAAATCTAATAGACGTCTAACCATAACCCAAAAATAGACTAGTCATCAATTACACTACTAATGAATGATTACATCTATACATACAATAGACACAAAATAATGGCTAAAGGATTCTTTTCACTAAATATAACAGGTTCTCATAAATGACAATCCGTCCAAACAAAAAAATATAAAAGGTTTTATTTAGAAAAAGAATCAAGATAATACACAATGATAAAAAAAATAATAAATTAAATTTTACAAACAATACAAAAAAACATTACAAGAAAATACAAAGTGTAACATAATAAAAATATAAAACATTGACAAAAAAAAAAGTTAAATAAAAAATGTTAACAATATTTTTTGGTTTATAAACAACCTGATTAATTTTTAGTTCCATAAATTCCATGTTTTATGTAAAGCACTTTGAATTACCTGGAACATTGTTGTTGAAATGTGCTATACAAAATAAACTTGCCTTGCCAAATCAAAAACATATTTTATGCCATAATGATCAAAAGATTAAAAGATATACAAGGCTTCCATAACAAATAATAGTAGGGTGCACAGGTTTCATGTTTACCCCCTTGTATTTAGATAATTACAGAGTTTTGGGGCACAAGGAAACACTACAGTACATGTGCATGTATGTTAACTAACCACGTTTTACTGTCTGCAACTGTTACCCGCTAAAATGTCACGGTTCCTACACATATGTACATAAATAATAAACACATGTCAAATGAAAAACACAGACCCAAAAGCAGTAAAGAATTTGCTTTAACATTTGCTGTTGCTTGCTCTCCGTCTCCAACGGTGTAAAATGCGGAAATGTTTATCGCGAGATCTGGCAACAGTGATCGAGAGCTAACGTTCAAGTCTCGCGTTGCAGTGGTCATGTCTCAGTAGAGCCACAGTTGCCATCTAGCGGTTGAGAATTGTAAATTTTTAATTAACTTAAAATTAAAACAGTCATTATGTGTGTGGTATATAATTATAATTAAATTATGGTTTGGCTATACCCTGATATAATATATATACATATATAGGCCTATATATATATATAATATATGATATAGTAGAATGTAGGATGTGTGACAGCAAAATATGCGTTTCAAATATATACTTGCATATAAATGTATATTATCTTGCATATTTATGTATAAATGCAAGCATATCAAGAATCCCCACAATCTTTGTGGTCGAAAATAAACACTATTTTGGTACATCATTGCTGGTCTGAATCAGGGCTATAGCCACCGTAAAAACTAGACTATAAATTGCCTCGATTTCGCGGGGGACTAAAAGCAGACTACACATAGCCTATCCAATTCAGCTAAATCGTGACTATATAGACCATGTCATGAAAATGCCACTTAAATCTTGTAGAAATCATTTGACATTGCGAACATGATGAGATATCAACCATCTCATGCACTTCCTGTCCAAAAAACTACAATAAATCAGGATTGACTATATGGGGGCTACACAAATAGCCGGTCTTACTACGAGCTAATCGTGGCACGCTACACATATAACATGTCAAGATATGAAACCAAACACCTTGTAATCACTGTTGACTTCACTTACATGATGCAATATCATACACCTCGCAAGTTATTTGGCAAAAACGACATGTAACCAAATGAAAGATTATTTTGGCTAAAAGTGGGTACACATAGCCGGACTATATCGGGTCTATAGTTAACCGAGACGGTGAAATGACGGCTATTGCTTGCTGGGAGTGTCGAGAAGAGTAGCAATGTTCGAGTGAACCGAACTCAGACCACCTACTTCAGGTAGTCTCGGGTTCACCCGATGCGCAACCGGTTCCCATGACAACTTTCACATTAGCGATTTTCCAATGTGAAAGCCCCTTAGTCATAATGGCGTCAACTGTATTGTTCTCAGAGGGAAGAACTCAAAGAGTAAACGTTCAGTGGAAGAGAGTATACTTTCTGTTTCAGTGAGAGTTGCATGATTCATTTACATAATTTTTAAGTCACTTGTCAAGTGCTGATATGATCTTGGTAAGCATGTCATTATTTTCCATCTGCGTTTTATCAAATGATTTTCCTGAAAGTGGTCAGTGTGTGGAAACTTCACATGACTGTCCTGACAACCACATTTTCCTTTAAGCTCAACAAGTGCTTGAAAGAAGTGGGCGTATTGCTGAATCAACAGGTAAAACAAAACTCTCTTGGCAAACAAAAGTAATTCAAATCTGAATCTTTAAATTTAGTATTATACACACACACACACACCAAACTAAAAAATGTATAATTAAAAAATAAGTATAAAAAATGTATCATTTACATACATGCATGCATACATATATATTAGGACTACTTGTTTCTAAACTATTACTTCAAACATATATTTTAGACCTGTACTTTATGTATTTTAATTAATATAAAATTTCCATACGTTTGATTACAGTTTTGATAAACTATTAGTAATAAACATTTGTTACATATTTGTCAGTCATGGATAAATGAAACACAAATAAGATTTGTGCAACAGTTCTGTACAGTATTTAAATGCACAATTTCCAGGGTTAGGGTTATTTTATTTATCAAACAGTCTCATGCATTTGACCTAATTGACGTTTGTAGTTATATGCAAACATTACAACCATGTTCATTCTTTTATAAAGTCCCTCCTGAAGTCAGTAAAATCACCAAAATTACATATTTAAAGTTTTGTTTTCCTGTGAAAAATGTATTCATGCCTTAAAATAGCTTGATTGTAACTCTACACCCTTGCCTCAGTTAGTATACGCAAATCAATGAATATGGAAATTAGCCCCGCCTCCACTCACTGACACCAGCTCAGAGATCCACTCGGTCAACTTACTGAGGTAAACGCTGCACAATGGTGTCGCTCTTTACAACGCCGGACACGTAACGGTAATTAATATGATTAGTGTTTTGTTTGACTATGTTATCAAACAGTTAATAGCTTGTTGCTAATGTTACACAAACCATGTTCACATTCATCATGTCAGAGTCAGACAGCTTCTAACAACCAGTGTCCTTACAAATGCTTTAACAACTCAGAATGTCAGTGCAGAAAGGCATATAGTTCATAACATCATACACCCTCCACATTGCTAATTGTACACAATTTTTCATATCAATAGAAAAATATACCAGGATAACCCGGCTTCTCTCGAGACTCCCCCTGCTAGTTCTCTGTTAATGATATGCTAAAGCCCGCCGGCATGTAGACGTGATTGGTTACAAGGTAGTTTGTGACGTCACACACTCCAGCGATTTCAAATCGTGTTTTTTCACTTCAGATTTAAGGAGAAAATACTTAGCAATGGTGTTGACTAATGAATTTTCACATGGTTTGACTTAAAGCATATTAAAAACACTGCATAGACATATAAACAACATTAAAAAAATTGATTTTCACCACAGGATTCAATTTGATGTTTTCACAAATGGGCTGGTTTATACTGATTCTAAGTAATCAAATAGATGCAATTTTGAAAATATGACTTCTAAAATCAAACAGACGCAAAACTCTGTTTTATTATAATCAGCATGCATGAAGAAACATTGAAACATGCAGAAACATATTAAACAGAATTAAAATGGAAACCTCTGATAATCTAATGTCATTTTGCAGAAAAAAAAAAAAAGCTGATAGACAAAGAAATTAAACTGAAGAGTTTGGTTCCAAAACGCAATAACTCCATTTTAATTACTTTGAGTAAAAAGGTGTTTATTTGTTTTTTTTACCAAGAAAGTGGCAAGATGAAAACCACTATTTCTGTTTCAAACTTTCACATACTGTAGCATCTTTTGGTTATAAAAACATGAAAAATTCAAATCTACATTTTGATTTTAAAAAGTTTATTATAAAA
Source organism: Culter alburnus (assembly GCA_028476615.1). Lineage (NCBI taxonomy): Eukaryota > Metazoa > Chordata > Actinopteri > Cypriniformes > Xenocyprididae > Culter > Culter alburnus. The sequence continues at coordinate 11,098 of JAOTNS010003983.1, read as the reverse complement.
ACGGATTATTTTTTCCCCCAAAATGCAATAAATCCATCAATATAAAAGTTATTTTTCAAATTGAAAATAAACAACAAAGTAAGTTGATTCACATATATGACAATATTTATCTTATATACAGGCATTTTACTAAAAATACATTCAGCTGTCGCTCCCAAAATGAATTCAACGGGTCATCTTGTTAATGTTATAAATTATTTGTCATTACCGATTAAAGAGTATCTGGCTCCACCTCACGGTTAAATAAACACATTTGCCGAGTACATTGGTATTAAAAACGTCTTTTTAAAAAAGCCTTCAATGTTTACAGAGCGTGGAATGGAGTGCTGTGATTGGTTGAGCGGACATATCGCGTTCTGCAGAGAAAGGAGACTAGCGTTTGTCTTGTTTTGGAAAGAAAGGGAGAAAACATGACAGAATAACACGACGGATATCTCATTTTGCGCAAAATTAATAAATGACTTTTCAATACCAACCAGATACTGATTTTGACGGAAACTCAGTTTTTTTGAAAATGGCGTTTATCGCGTTTTGGAACCAAACTCTGTTGGTAAATGACTGATATGCAGTGTTGAGGAAAGTTACTTCAGAAAGTATTGCGTCACCCCCCAAAAAAGAAATAATTGCGTTACATCAGTCATAAATGTGAAAACAAGTAACTCGCGTTACTGATTTGAAAAAGCAACTCTGAGATTAAATTGTAAATTTAAAAGTAATGCATTACTTACTAGTTACTTGAAAAAAGTAATCTGAATACGTAACTCAAGTTACTATAATGCGTTACCCCCAAAACTGCTGATACGCAAATCATTAGTTATATTCAGATTTTACACATTAACGTCTGGATCCTTTTTGCCCAACGGCCGCACGGATCTGCTCCAGCAGTTTTCCTCTGTTGTTTGTGATGTTTTTTCCAGTGACCTCCATGAGATCAGTGATCTCCTTAGCGCTGTAAGGACCTTGAAAGGTCTTATAATTTTTTCTCCAGCCTCAATTTTATCTGAAGAAACATGAACACACTTAAATCAGAACACAGTTGATATTTCAGTTTCATTCAGGACATTGTAAGACTATAACTTGCCTCCACAGTTGACCATATTAAAGAGAGGGATGTGGATCACGGTTGGAGTGTTTTGGCCTTTGAACACATAGAAGTCCTTCGGTTTCTTTACGTCTTCACTGGGAATGTTGACCTCAGGGAAAGGGATCTTTAGTTCCTTGCACGTCTTGGCAGCTTCCTTCACCGTCTGCAGTGGAAAAGCAGCACTTATTTTTTTAATCACTAACATTTTCTCATGAGTGAAACTGTAGAGAATGAAAAATGTGTATAATACCATGAAAGGATCACCCTCACTGAAATCCAGTGAAATGATGAGGTCGATGTCTCTCTCTTTTCTCAGCACTGAGAAGTAGGGTGAGTTCAGCACAGTCCGGCATCTTCAAAGTCTCTCGTCTCAGTTTCCTGAAGAATGGAGGGCACTGCTTCACCTGAGGGATCACAGCATTATTATATTATTCACACAGAATTTCCAGTTAGCAGGTCTGTTCTTACCTGTCACGTTGTGGAGGAAGTTATAATTCCTGCCCCAGGTCCACTGAGAAATGCATTTAATAATTCTCGTCCAAGCATCTGTAAAACAAATACACTCTTATTAATTAAAGGGGTGGTTACATGCGATTTCACTTTTTTAACTTTAGTTAGTGTGTAATGTTGCTGCTTGAGCATAAAACTGTATCTGCAAGTTACAGCACTGAAAGTTCAATGCAAATGGAGATATGTCTTTTAAAGTTATGGCAGTTATTGCCTACAAAAACAGCTGGTTTGGACTACAACGAGCTTCTTCCCGGGTTGGTGACATCAAAAACCCTTGCTATTAACATAAACACTGCCCCCGGGAACACGCAACAAAGTGGGCGAGGCCATGTGGCGCAGCAAAATGGAAGCGGAAGAGTTGTTTACACCGAACACGAGCTGCGCGACGTGACGCGTCAAAAGATATAGAACCCTTTTATAATCTGATATTTTCTACACTGGATGGCGCTGAAGACAGATTCCAGAATCTACACGAGTTCAATGCTGGATTACACAAAGGCTTTTACTGAAAGATGAAGCAGTTCCCACTTAAAAAGCAGAAGCTGCTGTTTATTGGCTTCAGACTGTAAGTACGTTTTATTGTTTGTACATGTCTTTTAAACATAATGTTATAGTTCTGTTGCTATTTTTAATGCATCAAGGACATATACAAAGAGCAACTCGTTTTTGCTAGCCAGTTAGCTAAATTCTACTGCAACAAACACCAACAAATGTCTATGTTCATAGACAAACAGTTGTTCATGCTATAAATTAAACGCTACCTTTACAAAAATGCTACTACTCAGTCATGTATTCGGCTACAGTAAAGCTTTAATCAGGATAAATTGAAAGCTAACAAACAGCAGTGAAAGCATCTAAACACATACAAAAATACAAAATGAAATACCATTCATAAACGTCCTTTAAAAGACACGATTGCAGAGGTTCTGCTTTTTCCTCTTCATCTGGGTCCGATTCGGCTCAATTTGATACAGCAATATAGACACTATTATTTAGGTTTCCTCTGAAGCCTAACTACGAATGGTAAGGGGCGTGGCATTTCCGGACGCTTCAGCGAATCATGATACACTGGGCCAGTTACCAACCTGCTAACCAATCTGATCACACTGCGTATGTCGGAGGGAGTGGCTTCATCGAAGCAGGAAGTCAAACGAGAGCCGTTCATATGACAGTGGAAACAGAGGTGTAGAATAAAGGCAAAATATATGAAAAATACAGCGTTTTCAAAAAAACAAAGCATTAAGACATGTTAAACTGTGCCCCCAAAACACAATCAAGCCTAGAAAAAAAACCACTGAACCACCCTTTAAGGTCTACAGTTTTCAGGCTGAGTAAATAGTTCTTTTGGCCCTCTAGAGGATGAAGCATAAAACTACAAGTTACTTATGGCGGAACATTGTTTTGATCGTTACGTGACGCGAGTTGTGCTTCGGCTCCTGCGTAGATGAGTCTAATCAGTGCGAATGTCACTAACGACATCAAAACACCCAATAATGCAAGAAAGATGGAAAACATGTCTTGTAAGTAACTTGTAGCCTATAGCTGTTGTTTTGACTTGTTGAAATCGATGGTTTAAAAATAATGTTACAAGATTTTGGCAATGATTGCTATTCATATCAGATATTATATATCATATATTCATATCAGGTTTTCTGCTTTTTTTATCAGCAATTCTCAGTCTTTCCACATGACTTTTGCCTCCAGAGAGGTCTGTAAAAACAAAAATAATAAAATTGCTTTGAAAACTGCTGACGAAAAGCAAAAAGAAGGTAACATTACATGAACTTAATGTCAAATGTTAAAGTTTGTTTTTACATTCATATTCATTGGGGTCAGGACACGCCGACATCTTGGAATTGACTCAAAATGACTGATCTGTCTGGAACATAGCATAAGTAAGGATATTTATAGGCAAATACTCAAAACTGGTTTAGAGATTGTTACCAGCATAAAGATTGTTTTCTGAACTTAGTCGATGCAGCAAATGTACTGCTATGCTAATTATGTTGATTCATGTTTTATTACGAGTTCTGACGCTTTCGCATTTTGCCTGTAAAATTTTTTAGTTTCAATGTTCATTTGTCGTGGATTCAAGCTATTACGACACCTTCCACTGCATATAGTAGCCTGAACTTCTTTCATTTATCCATAGATAGACATAAACATGAAAGTATGCAGTTTCACGCAAAATCCATCCCAACAGCTGTCAAATAGGCTGATTATTATGTTTACGGCAGTGATTTGGGGTAAGGCAAAAACTTGGAAAGTTGGATTTTTAATATACTCGCTCACAAATATGCATCACATTACATTTATTAGTTTATGTTAAAACAATGGATGGAAAATTTTGGTAACATTAAGGTGTAAATCAGCATCCCCACAACTCTAGAAAAATGGTGTGGAGAATCGATGGATGGATATTAGAAACAGTTCAACCTACCAAATGGCCAACCAATCCACCCTTTCAAACTGTTGCATACATCCATGGTGTAACTATTCAAATCCAGTTCATTTGCTTCTTCATCAGCCATTCTCAGTGTTCCACTACGACTTTGGCCTCCAGAGAGGACTGTAAAAAGATGGGACATGTACATTTGTGAGTTCTTCCTATTCTAGTGTATGTATCTTTTTTTGTTTGTTTGTTTCAAGGTTTTCATAATGGTTTTGAAATTTTGCCAAAATGCAAAAACAGACTGTAATACATTTTTTAAAATAACATTTAATCATTAACAGATGCTTTTATCCAAAGCAACACTTACAAATTACAATTTTAAATGGAGATATGATATGAAATATGGCCTTTTGTATTGTATACAGTATTATTTTTTTTTTGTTGTTGTTGTTGTTGTTTTTTTTTCTCAAATCTAAAGGCCTGTTCACACCAAGGAAGATAACTATGTTAGCATTCACATCGTCCAGACCAATGAACAATATCATCCTGTTTATTAAAGGGCTAGTTCACCCAAAAATGAAAATTCTTGTTCTAAACCTGTATGAATTTCATTATTCTGCTGAACACAAAGATGATATTTTGAAGAATGTCTGTAACCAAACTGTTGATGGACCCCACTGACTCCTACTATGGAAGTCAATGCCCATCAATTTAGTTACACATAATCTTTAAAAGATCTTCTTTTATGTACAAAAGAAGAAACTAATTGAGGATGAGTAAATTATGACAGAATTGTCATTTCTGGGTGAACTATGCCGTGACTCCAACCTCAATTTTATGAAGTGACGTGAGTGCTTTGTTTGTGCAAAAAACAAAATGTAGCACTTTATTTACAAAATATTAATCTGATATTAATATTATTTTATGTGAACTAACCCTTTTAGCACAAGCTGCAGTTTTGTCATCTGTCACTTTAAATGCTCGAGCTCTTTAAGCAGGATGGATTTCTGATTGGCTGTCAATGTTTCTATTGTTCATCAGCTGGAAAAAATCATTCTGAAAGTGATTCCAATGATATTGTTTCTCTGTGCCGTTACAGTTGTGGTGTGGACTCTGCTATTCTTTTATATTTAGAGCAATATATCTAGTTATCGTCCTTGGTGCAAATGGGCCCTAAACTTTCATTAAGACGTGAACACAAGGCTGTGATGGACATAAGACCAAGCAGTGGCTTTTACGTACAGTGATGTCCTGATGGATTCATTATGAGCAGAGAGATTCATGTTCACAAGGTTCATAAGCATCTGGTAACACTCCTCGTCTGAAGCTGGAGCGTTTGGACCTTCTTGTCTGCGCTCTGATATAGGGTGCAGTAGCGCTTCTCGTGTCCCGGGTACGAATCCCGCTGCAAAGACTTCTTCTGACCTTGTTCTGCTCCCTCTTGCCAATTCTTCCAGTCTCCTCTCATGCTGTTCTATAAATTTTAATTTTCAGCATCATTACTCCAGTCTCAGGGTCACATGATCCTTCAGAAATCATTCTAATATGCTGATTTGTTGCTTAGTCCTTTGGTTAAATAAATCTGAAAAAAAAAAAAAAATAATAAATAAATAAATAAATCAAATGGATGGTAATGAAATGACTGTTAATTTAAGCCAAATTCAGTCCTCAGAACCTTTTATCTTTTGCCAGAGCTGTTCCTTAATCGCCACTTCATCAGCTAAAGCGCTTCCGCATAGAGCTGCAGAAAAACAGAGAATATCAGCAAACATGAAGTTACAGTAAAACAGGACACCCTAACACATAACATAAATAGTACATATTTTATGCCATAAGCTAATAATACAGACCTGAGATTTAGGTAAATTTTGTACAGTGTGCAGTGTAGAATATAAACTGATATTACATATATTAAACTCCCCTTTAACAGAGTTTGTTACCTTGCAGCTACAGCATGTCAAATTCACCCTGCTGATTTTTCTTGGAGCCTTTGTGAAACTTGCTGCCAAAGTTGGAGGCGTCCACAAACGCTCCAGTGAGAGAATAACCTGCTTCATGAGGAGTGATCTCAAACCAGGGGTCTGTGGACAGAAACACGTCTATATAACAGCTGAAACAAAACACATTATCTCTCTCTCTTTCAGACAACCACAGACCTCCGATATTGCACTGTTTGCACTTCTTGTCGATCACGGTGTAGATGGGAAACGGGACTTTCCGTCTTTACTGTGCTGGCTCCACTGCTCTGTGAGTGTGTGTTCGTCGATCTACAGAGAACACAGTATTCACAGCTTCATGTTATTGTAGAGACCGGGACAAACACATTCAATTTCTTCAATCACCAACAAGTTCAACTTAAAACTTGTGCAACAACAGTCCTCTTGACTCAAAGCCTCAAGTAAGTGTGTCCTCGGCTTAAGGGGAATGCAACTGTTTTGCGTATTAATATACTTAAATGTTCATAAATCCACAGGAAATATGAATATTGCTTGCTTGGTGTTGTCACTCCTCATAGTCTTCATGCCATCCTATAAATAATTTTCTAGATATGTCCGGGTCATGAATAGGTTATTTACAGACCTCTTTCACATATGACATGATGACCATCACTGCCCAGAAGTCAGTCAGACTGAAGTGGTCTTTCCTAAGGTAATATTTCTTCAGTTTGTCAAATGCTTCTTTTCAGCTGACTCCAGGACCGCTGAGTCTCTTGATGATCTTGTCTTCCACAGTCTCTAGTTTGGTGGACCAGTCTGGTTCCTTATATAAGGAGGCCATACACCTTCAGAGGAACAACATATGCTCTCATTTTAGGCATTCAACTCATCTCTGTGTGTGTGTGTGTGTGTGTCTCAGTGTTCATACCAGGTGGATCCAGAGACTCCGCTCAGATAAAGGATGGAGTCCAGAAGACCTGTTTTCTGGAGCTGAACCAGGGATCCCAGCAATCCCACCATGGCTCGTTGTCCTCCTCCAGAACCCAGTAAGGCAATGTTTGGAACCTCATTCTGAAACACACACACAGCATTCAAAACATTATATTATCCACCTTATTTTTAAAGTAAGAGCCCAGCTAACAGGAAACATTCTCATTCTCAGGAAACATTGTTAGTCGGTGTGACTTTTTATAGTACACCTTTTAACCCTAGGATTATTCAGGTAGGGTAAGGTTGGTCAAATCTGGCCTAAACCATAAAGTTCTCACCCGCCGGCAGGTGAAGTCCTTCAGGGATGACGTAGTCTTGTGGTTGTTCTTTATTGAGGCTCAGTTTGTGGTTACAAGTAAAGTCTCACGGAAGGCAATCATAACAAAATACTTTTATTGATTACAATACAAAGCAGTTGATGCAAAATAAAACAAAATAAAACTTAAATCAGCGTAAGCTAAAAAGCTCTATAAGCTTTTATCCAGCAATATTGGAGATGCTGTTTAGCACCCCTGGTTAGGACATCAGGTGTTGTTCAACGCTTAATGCAGGCAGCATCTGAGGAGGCCTTTTACTCCTCAGACGTTTATACTACTTTTTGAAAAATTGCAACTTCATCGATTGATCAATGCCTTAATCTTTCAGTTGCTTACTAAGCCTGATGTTCTTCCTCTTGGCTTACGCTGTTGTCTTCTTCTAGCACTCTTCCTCTTCTTCACTGAAATCTTCATCTGGATCACCTCCGCCTGAGGTTGCAACATGCTCTCTTCATCCTTATTGTTAAACTTTGTGGTTGGTTGCAAACATCAAACTCGAAAACCTAACTTTCACAACTGTTGCTTAGTCATCTTATCAAAGGAAGTATTGCAGTTACTTAATTTCATAATCATTCAAGCATTCAAGCATATTTGACCTTAACTTAAAAGCAAAAAAGCAAGCAAATAACAACATTAAAATGGGTAAATAGCAATATCAATCTCAATATCCAAAACAACATGTACAACATCAGCCAATACTGAGCCGGCGTTCTGATATAGAACCCAGAAGAGCTGCACTGTTTACTACATCGACAGCACAGGAAACTGACAGGGAAGAGAAGAAATTACTGAATAAAGTCGTCACATGGACTATTTCAACAATGTCTTTACTAGGCCTTGAAATTTGTTATGACATTGCTGTCTATAGGAGGACAGAAACCTCTCAGATTTCATCAAAAATATCTTAACTTGTGTTCCAAAGATGAACAAAGGTCTTATGGGTTTGAAACGACATGAAGGTGAGTAATTAATGACAGAAATTTCATTTTTGGGTGAACTAATGCATGCAGTGGCTCAAAGGGTGCTCTCTGTAAGGCATTAAGCACCACTGAGAGGTCCTAAGAAGGGGATGAAGCATAGCTAAGGAGAATTTAGCCTCCAGGTGCCTCTCAGGAACCTGATGATCAGGTCGAGCTTTCCCCACAGACCTACCGTCTATTGCATTATGTTGTGTTGCAATGGCGGCAACATACACTTTCAAAGTGGAAGGACACAGCCTTTGCTCCAACCTTTCCTGAAAGAAGGAAATCACAGAACTGATCGGGCATTTCCTGGGTCTTCCCGGCAGGAAGAACACCAATCAATGAACAGACTCCGCTTCAAAGCATATAATATTCATTTTCTATATAAAGATTTTATTCGCTTGTACATTCTTATTGATATTTTACATGTACAGACGTGGACAAAATCATTGGTACCCTTGATAAATATGATCAAAGATGACTGTAAAAATTTATCTTTTTGATCTTTAATTCATAAAATTAGCAAAATTCTAACCTTTCACTGAAGGAAAAGAATTGAAAGTGGGGGAAAAAATCACATTATAAAATAAATGTTTTTCTCCAATACACACTGGCCACAATTATTGGCACCCCTAGAATTTTTTATGAGTGAAATATCTCTGAAGTGTATTCCCATTCATATTTACATTTTTTTTAGCACACCTGGGTGACTAGCATGATATTATCCAGTCATGACTTCCTGTTCCACAGAAGTAAAAACATGAGGAAACACAAAGGTTAAATTCCCGTAATCATTCACTATTGAGAAGTTCCAATCAACTAAAGATGTTACAAATCTGCCTGGAAGAGGACGTGTGTCTAAATCGTCCTAATGCGCGGTGAGGAGGAAAAGTTTGAGTGACCAAAGACTCTCCAAGGATCACAGCTGGAGAATTGCAGAGATTAGTTGAGTCTTGAGTCAAACAGAACCTACATCCCCACAAGTTGTTTGGGAGGGTTTCAAGAAAAATCCTCTGCTCTCTCCAGCATATTCAGTTTTCAGACAAGACTGGAACTTCCAATGGGACCGGCTTTTATGGTCAGATGCAACAAAACAAAAAAAGTTTTTCGGCAGCAAACCCACCAGATGGGTTTGGTGCACACATGGATAAAAAGTACCCCATGCCCACGGTTAAATATGGGCCTATTTTTCTGCTGGACGTTCTGGACATCTTGTTCAGATACATGGCATCATGGATTCTATCAAATACCAACAGATAAAAAATCAAAACCTCACCGCTTCTGCTAGAAATTTATAATGGGCCATGGTTGAATCTTCCACCAGGACAATGATCCAAAACAAACATCAAAACCAACACAAAAATGTGTCACTGAGCACAAAATGAAGCTTCTGCCATGACCGTCCCAGTCCCCTGACCTGAACCCTAAAGAAAATGAGTGGAGTGAACTGAAGAGCATCAGGCATTATAGAAGAAGACTCAGAGCTGTTATTTTGACAAAAGGAGGTTGCAGAAAGTATTGAATAAATGGGTGCCAATAATTTTGGACAACGTGTTTTAGAGAAAAACATTTATTTGATTTTTTGCCCCCCACTTTCAATTCCTTTCCTTCAATGAAGGTTTAGATTTTTGCTAATTTTATGAATTAAAGATCAAAAGAATAAACAATGCAGCTTTATTTTTACAGTCCTTTGATCATATTTATCAAGGGTGCCAACAATTTTGGTGTGATTTTGTTTGGTTCTGCTGTATGACTGTGATGCCACTACCTTCTTCCGTTACGGTTAAAGTTCTCTTTAAATGGGCGTGTTGTTGAGATTGTGAAATAAAAGCATTACTTTCTGGGAAATCTGACAACAGATCTTACCAGGCTAGTTATATTCACATAAAAAAAAAAAAATAAAAAAAAAAAACTCTACTTGAAATAATACAATAAACATTAACCTTAACCTTGTTTTATTTCAGCTAGTTGCAACGTAGAAACATTTCTCATTTTCATTTAGTTTAACTTGATGTACTAAATAACAATCTAAAACTGAAATAAAAATTAACAAAAGATATACTATAACTAACAAAAATGATAAAAACACACAACACAAAAAGAAATTAAAATGGAAAACAAAAAATAATTCAATGATTATCTCAGTGATATTAAATAACACAGTGTAACACATTTTGTTTAAACATCTGTAACATCCTGTCATATACCATGGGTGGGGAACTCCTGGGCGGTGTCTCGGTGTCTCCATGGCCTGTCCAGACCGCCATGGCCACCACGGCCTCTGACCCGCCATGGCTGCCTGGACCATGGACCTACCCTGGAGACCTCCATTCCTGTCCACTCCTCTCCTTCACCTGCGTGAGGTCTGCAGGGTGCCTACCCCCATCCCCAGTTTTCTATCAAACCGCACGGGGCTGTGCCTACCGGGACGGGGAGTACTGTCACAGTTCCCTCGTCTCCCCAACTTCCATTTCCCATGATCCTCCTGTTTCACACCTGCACTCACTCCTTGTCATCTCCCCGTCAGCACTCATCACCTGCACCAGGACTCATATCTGCACTCCCTATCTGTGGTCCCAATTCAGGGGCCGCGCATTCGAAGTGCATGAAAGGGGTGGGGTTTTGGAGTGGAGGGTTGCCAGGTCTGCGCAACAAAACCATCCCAAATGTCGTAATTGTGATGCCCACTAAAGTGTTATCACATTTGTCGTAGTTTCTGTAATTTTATAATTAATGTTTGAATATTTGTATAGGGGTAATGACCTGTTTCCACCTTCCTTTCATTAAAATATTTTAAATAGAGGTCAGGAAGTATTATGAAGTTCGCCAGCGAGGGTAGCGTGGCGCTATTGTGCACCATGTCCGTGTAACGCTTTGCAGTTCTTTGTTCAATTTGCACCTCAAAT
>JAOTNS010003982.1:0-14666 GCA_028476615.1 Culter alburnus | reverse complement strand
CGTGAACATTTCTCTCCAGACGACTTCAAATCAGTTCAAAAAAAAAGATTACTGAAATCAACAGCTGTGCCCAACTTGTTTATAGACCACAAGGTAAGTGGAAGCAGTATTGGTAATTGTTAAAGTCATGATACCCTCATTTAGTTTTGTCTTTATTTGTATATGGCTATATATTAAATAAAAAAAAAAAACATAATACATGATACAGTGAATACGATCATTTGATGGGAAATGGTGAAAGGTAAGCCGTTCATTTGTGGCAATGTTAAGTCTTAGTTTTCAGGAAATGCACTTTCTAACCATTGTAAACAATTACTTAGAGCGAGACCAAAAGCACGATCAATGTCGAATTCAATAGCTTACATACAGCGCGCGCGTTCACCTGCTTGTAAACAAAGTTTAGCGCTTCCGGCTATGCCAGCACTTCATCTTGAACACTAGGTGGCGGTAATACTCCTAAGGAGTGAGCAGCCAGTAACAAGTAGTAGTAGAAGAAGACCGTCGTCAGTTTAGTTCTCGCGCATGCGTCATGGAGCTCTCGTGAACTAACGTCAGAGGCCTACAAGAGAGAAAATTAATAGTTGAATAAAGTCGTTCTTTTGTTTGTTTGTTTTCGCACAAAAAGTATTATCGTCGCTTGAGAAACGTATGGTTGAGCCACTGTAGTGGCATGGACTATTTAAACATTTTCTTCACTGACTTTCTGGACGGACAAGTTTGGGCCCCCTTAAAGCCAATGGAGGAGTATTCCACCGCTCATATTTAATCACAAAAATATTAATTTGTGATCCGAAGATGAAAGAAAGACTTACATGGTTGTATCAACATGAGGGTGAGTAATTACTGACAGACTTTCATTTTTGGGTGAACTATCCCTTTAATCAAGAAGGAACTACCAAGCTAGCACTCTGCACTTTTGATGTAATATAACTTCATTCTTTTTTGCATCAGCTACATTGGTGAGCGAGTTCCATCTTGATTGACTATTTAATACAGTAATATTTAAAGTATACGTTCACGGTTTTGCACTTTGAGCCCCCTCTCTGGGTTGATGAAATAGAGTGTTTGACACCAGAATTTTGACTATTGGTCCCGTCTTGAGCTTTTGGCTGATTTAGAATCGGCCCTGCCATGCTTCATAATGGCTAGCTACATGCATTCACAAACCTGTCTTTAAATCAACCCTAAACGTTAGTTTTCAAAGATGTGCAACTTATCGATTGGTTAGTGGTGTTCGTTGAGTGTTCGTCAAACACTCTATTTCATCCAAGATAACCCAGAAAGGGGGCTCAAAGTGCAAAATAGTGAACTTATCCTTACAAGACAAAAAGAAACACTAACAAACTAACAGAGCCTGCAATTATTTTATCTGCCTACATGTACAATTGTAGAGATGGGAATACAAATGGAACAAGTACAAGCACAAGTGCACATGCACAAGTACATTTCACAGAGCTAAACAAAAGTATTTGTTTGTCTTTATATTCTTCCAAAACAGACATCTGACATCACAAGTCATCGCAGACAGGCAGCTGTGGAAGGTCTTCCCATATTTCTGCGGGAGAATACTGAGAAGCTTTTCTCTAGATGCCTGGTGAGTGCAGCTTGGAAGACCTTCAGCTTTTAGTAGTGTTGTATAGCAAAGAGGCCATACACAAATATACATCACTCTTTATTGACTAGTTTTCTACAGGACATTGTTTCAGTGGTGTTTTTGTTTTGTCAGGCAACTGATGCAGATGACAAACAGATGAAAGGCATCAAGATGGGGGTCCTCACAGTGCTTGATGATGATAACGACGCAGTCATTAATATTGCCCTTGTGTTGGAGGAAACCATTGTCCTGAAAGACATCCCAGACACCCCGACTGCCCTTGCGTATCTTTTTGGCTTGCTTTATGCCCTCAACATGGAGTTCCCAAAAGACATCAGGTATACCTTTGAAACTACCCAGCTAACAAAAAGGAGTTGTCAGAACGTTTTGTTAACATTCTCTTTAAGTTATGAAAACGTTATTTTGGAATGTTTTCTAAACGTTTTTTTAATGTATCAAGAATGTTTTTTCTTGGTTTATGTTAACGTTAGAGGAACATTCCATTCTATCATTTTGGAAATGTTATGAAAACGTTATTTCGGAATGTTTTTTAAACGTTCAAAACGTCCAGTTTTTTAAATGTATCAAGAATGTTTTTTCTTGGTTTATGTTAACGTTAGAGGAACATTCCATTCTATCATTTTGGAAATGTTATGAAAACGTTATTTTCTGAACGTTCACAACACCCTGCCCCGCTAGAAATTTTACGTTCCCAGAATATTCTCAAAACATCCCCACTGGTGTTAAGGACGTTGTCTAATAACGTTCCCAGAACGTTCAGAGACGGTCACGATGTGGAGCTCTTTTAAGGTTTGGGGGACGTTATTTGGCGGACATTCACAGAACGTTTAGGGAACCATATTTTATTCGTATTTTTTTAGGGAACATCCCTGCTGCCCTCGTCAAAAATGTCGATTAATAAGAGTATCTGCTCAAACAAAAACTAATTTTTGTCTTACAAAAGACAAAAAAACAACAGCACATGCATGAGCTAATGTAACTGCTGTATCACTGCATCAGTAACTACACAGTTACTGTCTTTAAATAAAGCAACATGCAGCAGAGCATCAGTGTTTCTGGATCATCACTGACTGAAGCTCAGGATCTACTCTCCAGCACAATGGTAACCTCACAAAACTCAGATAACAGAAACAACATTAAACACTAACAGATCTCTAGATCTCTGCATCTTCACTTATTACAAACTACTCTGACTTTGTTTCTTTCATACAAATCTTCTTTATGAGGTGTTGATGTTTTATCAAATTATAAATGTCACCGTTATGGAGGTAAGCGCTTGTTTTAGTTGGGCTCCTGACCCTTTACATTTTAATTATTTTTCTCCAATTGTTGCAATTGTGTTTTTAAAGCATGCATTGCAAAAGAAATTGTGACAAAAATCTGATCATATGGATTTGATTGTTCATTGTTATTTTTCTCATCATACAGTGGCCTTATTCTCTGGTTTCTGAATATTGTATTTTCTTTCATGTTATTATAGTCCAATGATAGTGTATAAAATCCTGCCATGCTTTGATATTTTGAGAGCTTCATTATGTGCAGAATTATTCAAACAGTATCATACAGATTCACACAGACATCAAGATTCTGCGTATGATCCTCAACAATGGTGACAAAATTTTCAGATAAACAGATTAACTCTGAACATCTCAAAACAAGCTACTAAAGTCACAAAAAAGATTTTGTTTAGTGTCACCATCGTTGAGGATCGTATGCTGATTCATGATGTCTGTGTTGAAGGTTGAATAAAAAGCCCTCCTCAAAACTCTTGTCTGTATAAAGAATTAAATATAATAAAGCATTAATAAAACTAACAGTTAATACATTCACAGCTTGAGGCTTTAGTGATGATGACTAAATCATCAGCACTAAACAACTCAATTCATCTAATCAGAAGTTCTCTTGCGCTTATTGCTATCACTATCATGTCTTGATAACACAGTTAAAGCAGCCCGAGAAAAACTAAGGTTATGTGTCAAGAATCAAGAGCCCATCTAAAGCAAACGCTCACCTCTATAACGGTGACTTCAAACTTTATTATTTTCTATAAAACACACACGCAGAAGCAATGTTCTCGTGACCTTGTTCAACTTTGCCTAAAAGTTCTCTAAAAGTGACAAAAATTCTGACATTTTACAGAACATTTGTGACATAAACGTCCTCTTTTGGTAATGAAAGTGCTGCAGTTCAAGGTTCCTTATATGACTTTAGGGGGACATTCCAATTTGGGTCATTTTATGGTCACATAAGAATGTTCAAAACATTGAACTTCAAAAACATTTAGCAAATATTAATAACATCATAAAGACGTTACGGCTACAGCAATGTTGTTCTCACAGCGTTTTCTCTATATAATGAGAACATTCATTAAGTACAGATTACAATGTAAGGACGCTTTTTATAAACATTGTACTCAGAACGTATTATGATAACATTCTGAAAACATTTAGCAAATAATAATAACATTAAAAGCATGTTCTCAGAATGTTATCCTAAGAACGTTTTCGCTCAACATTACGAGAACATCAGTCAAGTACAAATAACGTGATAAAGACGTTTCAAGAACGTTGTTATGAGAACGTTTTTACTCAACATTATGAGAACATCAGTCAAGTACAAATAACGTGATAAAGACGTTTCAAGAACGTTGTTATGAGAACGTTTTTACTCAACATTATGAGAACATCAGTCAAGTACAAATAACGTGATTTTGTTATGAGAACGTTTTCACTCAACATTAGGAGAACATCAGTCAAGTACAAATAACATGGTAAGAACGTTCCAACAATGTTGTTCTAAGAATGTTTCCTCTCAACGTTATGAGAACGTATTTTAACTATGACAACATTAAAAGAATGTTCTTGAAACATTATTTTAGAAATGTTTTTTTCTAACATTTACAAAACTTTAACATAACGTTAGTGAAAGTTATGGAAACGTTCCCTGTTAGCTGGGTATCCAGCACATTTTCATGGAAATGTCCACCGATTGCTCACAGCGTGTCCGGAGCTTCAAGACCAAGCTGTTAAACCAGTGATTCATTTTCCATGGGGAAGATTTATTTTATAATGTCTGTTCATTTATGTTTGGATATTTTGTAAGTCTACACATAGACCACCTTATAGTTTTTATATTGTTCCTTTATTTTGACTAAAAACAAATCTGTTATTTTTAGCTGTCATATAACTGTCACGAGACTATTGATTGTTTCTCAGTAGAAGCAAGCTTTGTTTCAGCATTGCCAATATAGTCTGCATCTTTGCTGGTGTGGCAAGTGTCCATGGGGAAGATTTTTTTTATCATGTCTGTTCATTTATTATGTTTGTATATTTTGTAAGTCTTAACATAGACCACCTTAGTTTTTATGTTGTTCCATTTGATTTCCCCAACTTATCGACTTATGTGCCTTATTTGCTCTGTACACAAGTGCTATATTTGAATTTGTTTTTAAATTTAAAAACAAATGTTTTATGTGTATCTGTCATATTGCTGTCAAGAGACTACGGTATTGATTGTTCATTAGAAGCAAGCTGTGTTCCACCATTACTGTTATAGCCTGCATGTTTGCATTTTTGGCTCATTTCAAAGTTCAGAAAGTTCAGATAATTTGGCTTTTTCAGCTGGGGATTTAGACAATTCTGTTCTTAGGCACTATACAACTGTTTATCGGTAATCTTTGTCAATATTGCATTATTTGTAAGGTCTCAACAAGAGTCAGAAAGTAAAAAATAAAACTGCCCATATTATAGTACTGAAACCTGATGTATCTGCTTTGGGCATAAGATTACTTGTTACATTGTGGAATTGTAAAAGCTGTTTGTGCCAAAGTCGTTCAAATAAACATGCATAAATTAACTGGTTTACTGTCAGTGGATGATTTAATGTGGGGGGGTAATTTAAACTCAAAATAGTAAGTTATTACAGGGGATGGTAATCTGAACTCAAAATAGTAAGCTTTTACAGACTTGAAAGTTCCAGTAACTTGAATTTAAAAAACTTAGTTCTCAGAACTTGAAAAACTTAGCTGACGCAACTTAATAATTGTAGTTCTTCAAAACTTAAAAAATTAAGTTGATATCTTCAACTCAAAAATTCTGTGCAGTCGGTTGCCTTGAAAATTTGAGTTGAACTAACTTTTTCTTTTTTACAGTGGGAATTAAAGCCAAATTGGTTTATAACAAGTGAACATGGTGATGATATCTCACCAGAGGATGTTTAAGCATCCTCTGGATTTTTCATTGATTTTATTTGCAGTTGATTTCATCTTAGGCTATGGGGCTGTGAGTCGGTTTTAGTTGTTGTGTGTCTGCTTGTCTCCTCTCTTTTTTAGGTTCTTGTTGCTCCTCTTACCTTCACTGATTCTACTTTATACTGTGTAAATGACCATTAAAGCAGAACTAAGTAACTTTTTTACCTTCATAAATAGTTTTCTAAGTCCTTACGATGGTTAATTGACTTGTAGTGGTGTGTTTGAGGCGAGCACTAACCCCATCTGGCACGTCTACGCCAGAATACAGCACTTGCAAGTTGAGCTTCGCCGACCCCACACAATCTCGCCTCATGTTCACGTTCACGCGAGAGTGACAAAATGCTTTACGGTAATTCAAAAACAATGTATATATTATGACTTTATAAGACAATTTCGAAAATTACCCACCTCCATCGAGATTTCTTGTACTGTATTTGCAAAACTACTGCGCTGGTGAGCGTTGTAGTCGTTGTAGTCCAGAGCTGCGCTTGGAGTATTTACGACAGTGTGATTCACTGAAGGAACCTGTAGGGGGAGCGTCACAAATCTTACTGAGTTCCGCTTTAAATCTCCCAATCACTGAAGTGGGCCGACACCTTTACCTCTGGCCATAAAGGGTGGTGTTGCCATGGAATACTTGAGAAAGGCTTTCACGTGATAAGACTTTATTACTAAACTTGAGCCAAATGTTAAATTAGT
Source organism: Culter alburnus (assembly GCA_028476615.1). Classification (NCBI taxonomy): domain Eukaryota; kingdom Metazoa; phylum Chordata; class Actinopteri; order Cypriniformes; family Xenocyprididae; genus Culter; species Culter alburnus. Next base: position 8,103 of record JAOTNS010003982.1, on the reverse strand, counting down.
TTATAGGTTTGTAATGGACATTTGTAGGCAGATGTCTAATGATTGTTTGTTTGTTTTTAATTCAGCTCTTATGGTGTTTTTGGAAATAAAACCCTTTATAAACATCAGTTCCTGAGAGTAAACTGCATCTGTTCAGCTGGGAATGCTACATACTGTGCTACTGTGATTTTGCTGTGTATCAGTAAACGTAACCTGCAACATGTGTTTTTCTTTATTAATTGGATAATTGTCTTGGTCTTTATTTAACTATGAATACACTAAGAAACATGTTATGTAACATATACATAATTTTTGTTGTGGTCCTGCTGGGATCATACGAGCACCCCAAAACAACATAGCTACTGGTCCACTAGTACTCTAGCATCCCAAGCTGGTCCCAGTGTGCAAAATATACCTTATGCTGATGACCAGCAATGACCAAACAATTCATAGTTAAATGAAGACCAAGATAATTTTCCAAATTAATTTTAATAAGTTATTTAATGAAGAAATATGCATGTTGCTGGATACATTTTTACGGGTACACTGCAGTAAAATCCTCAGTGTTAAACAAACACTGCTCAGATTTCTTATGGTCCACATCTATAGATAGAAATAGTAACACTGAATGTTGCAGTTAGTGAAATAAAGTAGATTCACACACATCAAGTGATGATTGAGCATTAGTGGTTAACTGTGGTTAACAAGCACAACCACTGAAGATAAGAGGAACAACAAGAACAGAAAAAGGAAGAGATGGGCAGAAACATGACAACTTCAACTGACTTACAGCCACACAGCCTTAGATGAAATCAACTGCAAATAAAATCAATATTTCACCAGAGGATGATTAACAACTCCAAACAGCATTGCCATATTCACCTACTGTATTACAAACACTTTGTATTGGTCATTGAGTTTGGATGAATTAATTCTCTTTCAGCAATTGTTGAAAGTGCATGCTATCTCTATTATCAACACTATTTCATGCTCCTGACTGCAATGGCACCTTTTACTATGTACACTTTTTGGAATCAGTGACTGACAGCTGGATTGTGACTTCCCAAATGAGTATGAAAATTTTTGAACATTTTTATTATCAATATGTTTTTAATTGAAATTTTCTTTTCTCATAACCCATTATTGAACAAACTGCTTTTATTAGGCATTCTTGGTTTTTCATATCTCTAAATGTTTTTGTTTTGCAATGTACACAAGCTCTTTTTAATTGATTTGTGTACAGATCTTTTAAACAGGAGACAATTCCTTTGATGCTTTGAAATGTTGTACCAGTTTACCAGTGACATTGATTAAAGGTGCTAAAGAGGATCTTTTCGTCGACTGAGAAACCAAAGACTATTACTGAGTTTTTGAAATGAGCGCATGCGTAAGAACAGCCCCCCTCCTTCACAGCTCATTTCAAATGGGAACGCCTCCCAAAACTCGTGCACGAGTATTGGAAAACGAGTGTTTACCACCGGCATTCGCTGTGTCGTGTTTTTTGGATTCATTATGTCGGACTCACCGCAGGTAACTCATAATCTGCAGTTGTTACTCCTGTCTCCTGACAAAAACATTGCATGCGGCGCCTGTGGAGTGTGGAAAGTTACTGGAGCGCAGCCGCGCTCGTCTCTCACAAGGAACGTCATGGCAGTGATTGACAAGCCAGAGGGCCAATCTTTTACGCGATGATCACGTAAACGATTGGCTGATGTTTTTAAGGCCCTCGTGCACAGATGATGTATATTAATATTATTCATTCCAGCTCACCTAATAGTCTTTTATCAGTTAGTAAAGATAGTTTCAAGTAATATTGCAAAAATTTATAAAACAAAACATCCTCTTTAGCACCTTTAATAAATCATAATCTCGCACTGTTCGCTGTTGGCCAGAGGAAAACTGGCCCCCCGACTGAGCCTGGTTTCTCCCAAGGTTTTTTTTCTCCATTTTTATCACCTGTTGGTCTCCTGATGTCACTTGTTGGAGTTTTGGGTTCTTTGCCGCTGTCACCTTTGGCTTGCTCAGTTGGGGACACTTGATATTCAACAATGTTTTTGATCTGTCTGCATTGACATCATTGTATGTGAACAGAGCTGAGCTGGATGATGACATCACTATTTTCTCCAGTGCTGATATAGATAAATTAAATTAATAACTATTGATGTTTACAATGGAATGAATCAATACTGAATTTATTTAAGCTGGTCAATGACACTATTTTCTTTAAGAGCTGCTGTGTAGCCACAATGTACCAGTTTCACTGTAAAGCTGCTTTGACACAATCTGCATAGTAAAAAGCGTTATATAAAGGTGACTTGACTAACCAACACAAACCAGCCTGGACCAGCATGCTACAGGGAAGACAGAGCTTTTTATTTAAATGACAGTGTTGAGAGCGTTTGATTCCCAGGGAATGTTTAAACAGATAAAATGTACCTTGATGTCGCTTTGGACAAAAGTATCAGCCAAATGTGTAATTGTTGAATGAACATACTAAAGAAAATCATATTCCATATACATAATTTCTACAGTGTTAAATCTTATAAATAGAATGAATGAATACTGAAAACATCCCGGCCTTACCTTTAATCTGAGAGCCTTTTTCAACGGTTGAAAATTTGGCACGAGAATTTGCATAGACTGAATCCATGTCAGGAGCCTGACAGAAGACGTGTCCACTTAGTCTTGAGTGCTGCTTGAGTTTGTTCAGAATAGGAAGTCACTTAAAATTTTGTCCATATTAATACAGACTGGAAGTAATGAAGTTATGAGCCTGAATAACAATTTTGGCATACATGTGATAGCCTCTAAAAATAAGGTATAATTATATATTTGTGATCTCCAAAAGAGAAGAATGAGGCTGTTGCTTTACAACCCCCAACATTAAACATAAAATCTCACATTTTTAGCATTTAGATTTTGCTGTAGCAGATTATGAAACCTTCTAAAAATTACACTTTCAACACATTTCAAGCCGCATTGCATGTCACATGGATCATTCCTGACACATATTGCATGGGATCGTGCTGTGAGACTTTTGCATCTTTTTTTTAAGTTTGATGCTGGTCGCTATTCACTGCCATTACGTGGACGAGTGCAAGAAGGACATTTTTTTTTAAATTCTCCTTTTGTGGTCTTAAAAAGAAAGAACGCTATACTGCATTAGAACGCCAGGGTGAGTAAATGATGACTTAATTTTCATTTTAGGGTGAACAAACCCTTTAAGAAGGTTCCAGGGGAAACACTTTTGCTTTGTTTTGTTAAACCTAAAATTTTTAACTTAAAATACAGGGCTGTCGAAAGATTGAATAATTTAAAACAATTCAGCAGACTTTTGAAACACATCAAGCTTCTTTAAAGAAAACAAAACAAAATAAATAGTGCTTTGTAACATAACTTAATGGTGTATAAAGACTATGGACAGATATATCCAGCCTTGCTCTTTACTCGTATGTTTCTACAAGGCTTTTTCTGATCCCTTCAGATGTCTCACCCAATCAAACCAATATCAGACTAAATGCAGTAATAAAATAACAACATTTTGCCATTTATTACACTCTTTTAATCATTAAAGCAAATTAACAAATTATGAACTTCACAAGCTCATACTCAAGCTTTCATAAAGCTATAGAGGATTTTATTAGCGACTTCTTACGGAGAAAAGAACAGATAGAAATAAAAAGTGACAGAACAGGCAAAAGTTGCATGTTGTAAAAATGCTAAATTATCAGATTATCATAGTAGCGCACATTACATTTACAGTATTTATTTAGCTAGCACACAAGTCTTATAGTTATTTAGTTGTTGCTGTTTTTTTAGACACAAAGCACAGATCTTGTAGCATTTTAACATGACATCTTTCCGTCTACAGGGTGGCGGACGTTGGCTCTGATCATTACCTAGTCTGGACAAATATCAAGCTCAAGCTGAAATGCCAAAGTCAAGTCGTGGCCAAGAGTCTGTATGCAATCCAGAAGCTTAAAGACCAAGATACTGCTAACCCTACTGGTAACCCTAAGGGTTTGCACTTGACCTCCGAAATCAGTTTAAGATCCTCACTGATACAGCAGACATCAAAGACAGTTGGAAGGTAATGAAGACCATCATCCAGAGCAGATGAGAAGATTGGGTGCTAACGGGGAAAGAGTAAAGAACGATGGATCAGGACATGGCAACTGATCGATGAAAGATGAAGAGCAAAACAGTGGAGGGATCAGGGTGACACTGGGGATGAACGAGCCTTCGCAAACACACTATACACTGACCCGACAGACCACGGAGACTCCAGAACGCTCCTACTGACCACAACTGAACAGGATAAAAGGTGGATGAAATATTTTCGAGACACCCAACATACAATTTCAGCTTAGAAGGCGTTTGATATCCATCAAGACTCGCTGTGGGTAATCCTCTAGCTCAATGGCATCCCAAAAGCCTTCGTCACCATCTTTAAAAACCTGTATCTCAACTCCTCATCCTTTTTCTGATCCTATTTATTGTTGCCCTTGATTTTGTCATGAAGAATTCAACTGCGTACGTCCCTTGGATGGACCAAGATCACCTGACAGATCTTGATTTTCCTGATGACGTGGCCCTGTTCACCAAAGACGAAACTCATGAAAGACATAAATTCTTTGCAATCTTGCATTGAGAAATGTGATTTTTGAATTGTTTGACAATTCTCTCATGTCATTTGACATTTGTATATTATATAATCTTTTCACTTTTATTTTTGATCCGGCCCACATCTGGTCCGCATGTAATCCATATGTACCAGATATGGACTGGGGCACACTATGTTGCTGTCAGGGAAGCTATTGACAATTACTTATTTCTGTCATTGCACAAATCAGAAGTGAAATCATGTGGAGTTTTGCTACTTCACCTGTAGCATTGTGTTTTTTTTATAAAAAGCAACCGTAAAATGGCATTTTTCAAATTCAGGCATCAGAGCAAATGAATGTTAATCAGTGATTAATTTATTTGTGTATAAGTGCTGTTGTGTGTAGGGACGAGGCAGAGAGAGAATCCAAGTGCTCGCACAACTTTAATAACAAAAGACAAAAACACAGATAATCCTGACTGGAAAACAGGCAAATAGTCCACATGAACACAAAAGAGCAAATTAATGACATCCAGGCACCCTCGACCGAACACCATGAAAGCAAACAATGACTTACAAAACATGGCTGAATCACAAGGATGATTAACTACAGGTGTGGCTGATGATGGTGAGCAAAGGAACTAACAAGATTATCAAGAAACAAACCAAACACAGGAAGGAAAAGCAGAGACAATAGAAACTTTGAATACATTTCAACATAAAAGTCCTTACAAAAACACGGAACCGGGATTGTGACAGCGTCCCACCTGTCGTTAAATTGTTTTCAGAAATTCCTTGAAATTATGGCAAGTAATTGGATCAGGTGTTGTGGGAATGTTACACATTGGTTCAAGCGTTGCAGTCTTAAAGGGATTGTTTACCCAAAAATGAGAATTCTGTCATTTACTCACCCTCGTGTTGTTCCAAACCCACAAGACTTCCTTCATCTCCTCATTCATTAAATCTTCATCATAAAGTGATTGTGTCTTTACAGAATATTTGGATTAAACCGATCGATTTATGGATTAGTTTTATGATCTCTTTATGAACGTTTTGAAGCATCAAAGTGTCAGTTGTGTAGCTGTCAGATGAAAGCTCTCGGATTTCTTTTAAATATCTTTATTTGTGCTCTGAAGATGAATGAAATTCATACGGGTTTGGAACGACATGAGGGTGAGTAAATGATGACAGGATTTATTTTTGGGGTGAACTAACCCTTTAAACTTCATCAAATTTCTTCTTTCTTTCTTTCTTTCTTTCTTTCTTTCTTTCTTTCTTTCTTTTTTGCAGTTATTTTGGATACACACACAAACCAGATACTGTCCATATATTCTTTTTTCACTTGGTTATTCCAAGAAAAACTTTATGCAGAACTGCAAGGCTGCCACCTGGTGATCACAGCACAGTTTCATCAACAATATTATTATATCAAATATAAATTAGATCAACAATATAAAATCTGCCACAATCACACTGAAATTTGCTGACAATATATTTTTCTGTGCATGTACATGATAGACCTCTTTAATAACAGTACCACTGATGGAGGTAAATTAATATTCCTTTTCACAGATAAAATATATCTTTGTTTTACAAGAAGTATCATACCAAGAGCCGTCACTTTTTGCCAGATAAGCACAATTCTCTCCAGACGGATCATCTGTTATCCGGTTATTAGGTTGTTTTGGATCTCCGCTGAACCAGAACCTTTAAGACACAAACAAGCAATAATGCATTTGCAATAATATTATTTTTAGAAAACAGCTTGTCATATCGAACATTGGGAGGGACCGTGATTTTGATTTTCTTTTTTCTTTTTTCTTTCTTTTTTGGGGGGGGGGGGGGGGGGGGTGGGGGGGGGTGTTGATGGGGGGGGATGGGTGTTGATGTGGTTTTAATCAAATCTTTCAAATAATAGAATGTTACCGATTTTCATAAAAATTTCATAAAAGTCGTCAATTATTAAATGTTTAGCAACTCTCCTAGTTTCACTGCTAAAAGGAAAGCATCACATTGGTATTGAACATGTGCACGGTTACTTCCAGGCTGTCATTAAGCCAGCTTGGGCATTTCCGGTGAACTGTTAGCTTAGCATTCTGTACTCGTACATCGACATAAAACTATCAGTGGTTGACTTTTTAATGTTGTATTCATATTGTAATGCAGTTATACATTTACCTCATTTGCCAATAAACCAGTTTTATTGATTGTAATAAAGACAAATTTATTGGGACCGTAATTGAATGCTGTCTGTAATTGAAGACAAGACAATTGAAGACAATTGAAGACAATTTGTAAAACCGAACGTTTCAAAATAATGTAGGAAATCCAACATTTAAAAAAAGATACTTATTTAAATAAAAAAGACACTATAGACCACTATAACCAGCAGGTGGTGGCAGAGTAGCATTTATTTTCATATATTAGCCATTTCCTGTTATAGTTTTTCACTTAGTTTCGCTTTTGAATAAATATTAAACATTATAACATCACTAGGTTTAAAAACACATTTTGTCAATGTGAAGTATGAAGTACTCACAAAATCTCATGAAAAACAAAAACTTTTCTTGTGAATGAATTCCACTGAAAGTACAGTGCTTTCCCTTTGTAACCACAGCAGCTGTCAGTCAGTGCAGCGCAAGATCAATGATTTTGGCACACATGTGAAAACTCACATTTTATTCAATGAATTAACTAAAGTGCACAATATATTTAATTTTTGATGCTTTTTTCCCACAAGAAAGTGTGAAACTGATGGTCAAATTGAATTTAGCTGAGGAGGAACAATGAGGTAGCTTCATCTTTTTTAATTTATTTATTTACTTTTATATTGTCTTACATTTGAATAACTACATTAATGCGATGCCTGACTATGTAAGTGACTATATTCTGATTATAAAATACAATATGACAATTGGGCCATTTTCTACCCCCCCCCACCTGTAAAATGTAATTAGTTGAGTTTACTTCGAAAGCTAAGTAAACTTGATGGGTTTACTTAAAAAAACTTAAGGAAAACCGATTGCCTTAATTTAGAAAGTAAGTTAATCTCATTTTGAAAATTGATAAACCTAGCTACCACACGTACAGAGTACTTAGAAATCTTGAGATTCACTGTAAAATTAATCGTTGGAGTTTACTTAGAAAGCTTAATTAAAAACGGGGTTTCCGCTACCACACAGTACAGAGTACTAGAAATCTTGAGGATGTTAATTCAATTTTTACAAATTGAGTACTTAGGTCAGTCAGTTTAAAAAATTTGTTCCCATTAGGTAGAAAACTGCCTTCAAATTTCTGCAAGCATTTTAATCGTTTGCAAACCAATGGGACCATACAGTTATTTGTTTTATTAAACTGGAGATCGGTTGAAAAATATAAAAGTTTGATGTCACCTCATGGTGGAAAGTGGTTGCTTTAGTGGGGCTCTTGAACCTTGACTTTTAACAATTAGTGTTGCTCGGGTGTCGTAACGCAGGGTTTGTAAGGACACAGCTGTTATGGTGAAACAAGCCAAGCAAATA
>JAOTNS010003981.1:0-51132 GCA_028476615.1 Culter alburnus | reverse complement strand
CAAAGAATTTTTACTAGTGAAAATTAAATTTTAACATGTAAGAATTAAGTTACAGATAACAAGTATGTTTTTTACTAGTTGTGATTTCATTTTTGATATCATAAATGTATTTCTGCGAGTGATGACGTCATTGTTGATATCAAGAAGCGTAATTCCTGATATCAACAATCAGCATTTCCACTAGTGAAAATTGCATTTCTGATATCAAGAATTGAATTGTTGATATCAACAATTCATATTTTTAAATGTTAAAAGGGCGACTAAACCATTACAGATATCAAGAATTGAGTTCTTACTAGTTGAAATTCCAATTTCACATATCAGAAATAAATTCTTACTAGTAAAAATGCTAATTTTTGATATCATTAATTACTTTGTTACTAGTGCAAAATCTATTCTTGATATCAACAATTGAATTGCTACTAGTAACAATGTTCATTTTTGATATCAATAATTTGATTGTCACTAGTGACAATGTTAGTTTCTGATATCATGAATGTGATTGTTACTAGTAAGAAAGCCATTTTACATATCTGAAATTATGTTGATATCAGAAATACATTTTCAGATATCAAAAATGAAAATTTTTACTAGTAGCAATTCAATTGTTGATATCAAGAACTGACATTTCAACTAGTGACAATTGAGTTCTTGATATCAAAAATTTGCATTTTACTAGTAGCAATGTAATTATTGATATCAAAAATTACTATTTTTACTAGTAAGAATTGTATTTCTGATATGTGAAATTGGAATTTCAACTAGTAAGAACTCAATTTTGATATCAACAATTGAATTTGAATGGCAGCCTATGGTGACATTTCACTAGTGAAAATACAATTACAGATATCAAGAATTCTAGTTTTTACTAGTGGAAATTCAAAAGTTGATATCAAGAAGTAACATTGTTACTAGTGGAAATGTAATTCCTGATATCAAGAACTGAATTGTTGATATCAAAATTCATATCCTGATGTGTGAAAAAGTCAAAACGGCTTCCATATTAGAGAGCTCTATAATCCCAATTGTTACTAGTAACAATTGAATTACAGAGCTCTATAATTAAAAATGAATGGAAGTCAATGGAGACATATGACTAGTAAATGAATTGTAGAGCTCTCTAATTGGAATTGTTACTAGTAACAATTGATTAGAGAGCTCTATAATCATATTGTTACTAGTAAAATTGAATTATAGAGCTCTGTATTGTAATTGTTACTAGTAAAAATTTAATTGTAGAGCTCTATAATTATTGTACTAGTAAAAACCGAATTAGAGAGCTCTACAATATAATTGTTACTAGTAAAATTGAATTATAGAGCTCTGTAATTGTAACTGTTACTAGTACAATTAAATATAGAGCTCTTTAATTTAATTGTTACTAGTAAAAATATAATTACGACGAGTAACGCTGGAACGTTTTTATGCTAAAAACGGCCTTCCATAAATAAATGCACTCGTTTATGGAAAATACTAGAGACTGCTTGAGGAACGTAGACAATTCTTATATGATTTATAATCAGTGTATTTATTTGGTTTAATGTTTTCTGTCTCTTCCCTGTGCCTTTGTTGATTCCTCACAAATGCATATGTCACGGGGCAGGCCCCTCAGGCTGCAACCACCCCTAAAACCCGTACCACCCTTGGGGAGTCGGACAGCGGCCAGACAAGGACGACAGACAAGACTTCAAGTAACACCGTATTTTATTGAATATAAAAAGGGAATCTAAAAATGATGAGTCTTCTGGGCAGGGTCGTTCCGTCCTGCGGACCCACAGAGTGCGATATAGGGGGGTGCTCTAGTGAATGGCTTCGCTATCTTCCAATGGGAAAGACGGGTCAGGGCTCACACTGGGAGGAGACTGCTGTAGTACTATTCGGGTACGTATTTCAGGTGACGTACTCCCTTCTTCCCAAGGGGAGGATGGGTCAGGACTTACGACCGGAGGGTCTGTGATGGAACAGTTAAGGTACGTGTTTTGGATACATACTCTTCTTCTGCAGATGACAGGCAGAAAACTGACGCTGAGGAGCTCCACTACCAAGCAGTCCGGATGTATTCCAATATGAAATCCTCTTGATGGGCTGGCAGACACAGAGCTTACAATAGGGGAAGTTCACTGCAAAGCAGACAGGTGAATACAGAGATACGTAATCCTCTTCTTCAGCAATGACAGACAGAGAACTTACAGCTGGAGGACCTTCACTGCAAAGCAGTCAGGTGAGTATTCAGGTATGGCTTCCTCTTGAAGGAAGCTGGAGGAGCTTCACTGCAAAGCAGTCAGGTGAGTATTCAGGTATAACTTCCTCTTGAAGGACTGGCAGACACAGAGCTTACAATGGGAGGAGTTCACTGCAAAGCAGGCAGGTGAATACACAATACATAATCCTCTTCTTCAGCAATGACAACAGAGAACTTACAGCTGGAAGAGCTTCACAGCAAAGCAATCAGTGAGTATTCAGGTATGAATCCTCTTGAAGGACTGGCAGACACAGAGCTCACAATGGAGAAGTTCACTGCAAAGCAGCAGGTGATACACAGACGTAATCCTCTTCTTCAGTAATACAGACAGAACTTACAGCTGGAGAGCTTCACTGCAAAGCAATCAGATTATTCAGGTATGACTTCCTCTTGAAGGACTGGCAGACACAGAGCTTACAATGGGAGGAGTTCACTGCAAAGCAGGCAGGAGATACACAGATACATAATCCTCTTCTTCAGCAATGACAGACAGAGAACTTACAGCTGGAGGAGCTTCACTGCAAAGCATCAGTGAGTATTCAGTATGACTTCCTCTAAAGAAGCTGGAGGAACTTCACTGCAAGCAATCCGGTGAGTATTCAGATATGACTTCCTCTTGAAGGACTGGCAGACACAGAGCTTACAATGGGAGAAGTTCACTGCAAAGCAGGCAGGTAAATACACAGATACGTAATCCTTCTCTTCAACAAGGACAGTCAGAGAACTTACAGTTGGAGGAACTTCACTGCAAAACACTCAGGTGAGTATTCAGATGTAACTTCCTCTTGAAGGGCTGGCAGACACAGAGCTTACAATGGGAGGAGTTCACTGCAAAGCAGGCAAGAATACACAGATACATAATCCTCTTCTTCAGTAATGACAGACAGAGAACTTACAGCTGAGGAGCTTCACTGCAAAGCAATCAGGTGAGTATTCAGGTATGACTTCCTCTTGAAGGACTGGCAGACACAGAGCTCACAATGGGAGAAGTTCACTGCAAAGCAGGCAGGTGAATACACAGATACGTAGTCCTTCTCTTCAACAAGGACAGTCAGAGAACTTACAGTTGGAGAAACTTCACTGCAAAACACTCAGGTGAGTATTCAGATGTAACTTCCTCTTGAAGGGAGCTGGAAGAGCTTCACTGCAGAGCAATCAGGTGAGTATTCAGATATAACTTCCTCTTGAAGGACTGGCAGACACAGAGCTTACAATGGGAGAAGTTCACTGCAAAGCAGGCAGGTAGATACACAGATACATAATCCTCTTCTTCAACAATGACAGACAGAGACTTACGGCTGGAGAGCTTCACTGCAGAGCAATCAGGTGAGTATTCAGTATAACTTCCGCTTGAAGGACTGGCAGACAGAGCTTACAATGGGAGAAGTTCACTGCAAGCAGGCAGGTAGATACACAGATACATAATCCTCTTCTTCAATAATGACAGAGAACTTACAGCTGGAGGAGCTTCACTGCAAAGCAATCAGGTGTGTATTCAGGTATGACTTCCTCTTGAAGGACTGGCAGACACAGAGCTTACAATGGAGACGTCCACTGCAAAGCAGGCAGGTAAATACACAGCTTCAACAATGACAGACAGAGAACTTACGGCTGGAGGAGCTTCACTGCAGAGCAATCAGGCGAGTATTCAAGTATAACTTCCGCTTGAAGGACTGGCAGACACAGAGCTTACAATGGGAGGAGTTCACTGCAAAGCAGGCAGGTAAACAGATACATAATCCTCTTCTTACTTCTTAGAACGTGACAGAAAGCTCAGGTAAGTAGTGGACACCCGGCGGGTTTAAGTTCACACTTCACACATCAACATGCATCACATCACTTCATCACTGCAATTCAACACTCAGTGGGAATACATATATAGATGGCCGTCGCCCATTTCTGACCTGGCATTCACGTCAGGAAGTCCCATAAACAAGGAAGAGGATGGAGATCAATTGAACTACTCACAGTCTCTCCCAAACAATCTTACTGTCCAGCGATTTCCTCCTTCCGATTGAGTCAACGTGCTCTCTCTCCCAAACTCACAATGCCGTGCCTGATTGCCAGTCCCACTTCCTCTTCTCCACTGCTCACTCTTCCTCCGAGATTCACAGTCCCCAAACAAAAGAAACAAAAAAACGCCCCTTTTAGTGCATCCTCTCTCTCCTTTTATCCTACCCTAAGGCAACGTGTCCCAATGCACCGCTGCCGGCAATCTTCACTAATCACCCCATTCGCGGGGATTTTTCGCTAAACCGGAACTAGCCCGGTGTTCCATTGTTATTGGTCCGGCGGGAGGCAATCGCGGCGAACATTAGTTCCGCCTTGACAGTTGGAATTTTTGTCACCTCGTGACACATATCTTTCACAGATTCACACACACTCGGTTAACTCGTATAACCCATTCTCCCGTTGTCTTCTCATGAGCTCCCTCTGTTGCTCTGGCTTAAAGGATAAGGATAGATAGACAGGAGAGATCGCGCAAACGTCCTCGGATTGCAATCATCGCATAATTTAGAGGAAAATTAATAGAAATGCACAGAAAAGTGACGCAAACATAGGGTATGTTATCAATATATTTCTAAATGTGTAAGCCTTTGGATTTAAAAGCCTTAATGCAGTTGTTTTGTGCATTCTTGTAATCGTAAATAAATGAAGCAGGTGCAACTGAATAGGTATGCGTCAATATAAATATCAGTTAGATTTAGCATGATTGATCTGCACTCCTGACATAAATTATTGTTACTGTAACATTTTTTTATTGTAAAACATTGTTCAAATATTGATGCTGTAATCTTAAATCTTTAAGTAAAAGTCAAACATTCGCAAGTTTGGATTGTCAACTGTTGAATGAATGAGTGTCACGTCCAGCTTGTTTACTTCGAACCGGAAGACACTCCCACTTTTAACGCAGGGCCTCATGGGGCGTAGGAAACTGGTGGATAGTCTTTGATAGTAACCGTGGAAACAGGTATTGACAGTTGCGTAATATCTAGTGGCACGCGGTTTCATCAAACACTATGGAACATGGCAAGCAAACTTGGAATAAGAATTGGAGCGAGGATCAACATCAGCATGGCGTTTACGAAATGCAACGGCTTTGCGACTAACTCGACTTAGATGCCAGCTCTAGCACATTAATAGACAGGTGAGCAAAAGTACACGAGACGAATTAATGTTATGTAGCTCAACACGATGGAATGTTAGAATATCATACTGTTGATCTTGCTTACGGTCAACGTAAGGTCATTGCACACTGAGTCCGAAATTCGCATGCGAAACTTTCGCACGTTAAAAAATAAATTCGACCTCACGTTATGTCAATCGCGTTTGCACACTGCCTCCGAAACTTTCGTCCGTCAAAAAAATTTAAGTTTTTTGGAGCTCTAGATTAAAACAAGACACAGTTCACAAACACACAAGAGGTTGTACTTTATTCTTATTAGTCCATACTGATCTTGGATTAGCATACCAACAACATATGAATGTTAAAGTGATAGTTCACCCCCAAAAAATTCTCATATATTTTACTCACCCTCATGCCGTCCAAGATGCATATTACTTTCTTTCTACAGATAAACATGAATTAGTATTTTTAGGAAATATTAATACATGTCTTCGAGTCCTAAAGACACAGTAAAGCTGCATTCACGTCACCTCGTATTTACCGGAATCTTGAAATGACAACACGTGACGTTATATTAGGAGCTGTTCACGTCCTTTTGGTCCTTGGACTGGGAATTATGCGTTTCCATGGCACCACTATCAACGCCTAATAAATCAATCTACAGCGGTCAGGTGGTACAGCGCCCACGTGGTACATCTGGGAGCTTTCAGAAAACTCCCAGCTTACAAGCTGTAATTACGAGCTCTACGAGGACGTGAACGCTTTTTACAAGCTAGAATCTTGTAACTACAGGAATTATGAGGCCGCGTGAACGCACCTTAATCCATGCGACCCCAGTGGATGAATCAATGTCTTCTGAAGTGAAACAATAGATGAGAAAAATACTAATAATTTAAACTGTTTTAATTATTAACAATCGTTTCCCACCAACCATCATATGTGTATGGGTTACAGTCCACTTATGGGCTCACAGAGATGGACTATTTTCTTAAAGATATTTGTGCTTATGTGGAGAAAGAAAGTCATACAGTCAAACCAAAATGTATTCAGACAACATGAACATTTCATTCCATTCATTAATACAGTTTATTCACTATATTTTAAAAAAATGGTAATAAAATGAATTTTATGAATTTTACACATGTATTCTATAATAGGTGCTTGTGCATTTTTATAGTAATGTACTGTATATCATGAGAATACTGTGCATGAATATGAATATGCAGTTAGTGTTTTGTGGATTCTGGTCGTTCCTTTCACAACATAATTGCATCCAACACTTTCACTTTGATACTTGTGTGTGATACACCATGTTGTAGTGACAATAAAGAATTTAAATTTATTTGAATTGATTCATATTTTCATTTACATTTATTCAACTGTTTTTTTTTTAAACTGAAACTTGATGATTGTTAAAAAAAATCTACTTTTATATGTTAGATGATAATGTTAATAAAAATAATAAAATTATTAGAATGATAAAAAATGGCAACAAGATCATTCTTTGTGTGGAGTACTGAAATGCCCTTTGAGGGCTATACCGTCTTACAGCAAGCCACGACTGTTATTTTCATATTGTTTGAATCCTTCAGAATTGAGTGATCATTAATTGTGATGGTGTATGTGCATATGCTAACAATGGGTAGAGTGATGGCCATGGTTGCCAACCTCATTTTCTCTCGCGTTTGATCTATCACGCTCCTTAAAGTTTATGTCGACAAAGTAGAAGCCGCAGATAAATACAGATAAAATTCAAAACAAAACTCATATCTTTAAATGAAATAAGAAGCCGCTTACAGACGCTCACCTCCACACATGTAATTGTAAACACAACGCTGACGTCTTCACTTCCAGGTCAAGAAGAAGCTGTCAATCAAAAACTCAGTAGCCAATGAGAACACACCACTGCTGGCCCCGCCCCCGCGAGAGATTTGTGCCAGAAAGACGAACGAAAACTCTGGGATCGTAAACGAAAACTTCAGAAGCATAAAACTCTGGAAATGCTTTTGTAAGTAAAGATCAGTGAAAGAAAGAAAAGAAACTGTTAGCAAAACATGCAGTGTATTAAAAACAAAGTCAAACATTTTGCCTGCGATTTATTTTTTTAAGTTTCAAAGACATTTTATTCAGTTTCAATTTATATTTTTATTAGTTTTTTTGAAAAGTTACGTTCATTATTTTTGGAACAAATGTAATTCCATACCATCAGAGGGATAACAAAACATTAAATAACAACAATAAAATATTGTTAATAATATAGGTTGTTTTATAGGTGTATAGAGTCGAATTGACACAGTGGTTTAAATTGTTTTATTAACAAAGTTTGTTTGTAACATTTAGAATGTATATAAAGAAAATGAAATGAAATGATCTACCCAATAATCTCGAGAGAAGGCCTATATTCAAAGCTGACTCCTACAGTTTTTTGCATCTCTCCACCACCACATTTTACAGGTTTGGAAAAAACATATGATCACTTGTGTGAACTATCCCTAGTATAAATATGTTTATACTAATATTTAACCTTAGTGCACTGATAGCTGCATTAATATTAACTATATAAACAACAAACAGCAAAGAAAAAAAATATTAGATTTTTAAAATAATACTTTATTTATTTATTTTTTTAATTATTATTAGTGATGCACCTATTTTGATTTTTCATGGCCAATAGAAGCAAATTGGCTGATTCTGATACTGGTTGCAAATTTATTTTTTGTTTATTTGTTCAAAAAATATGTGTAGCTCTTTGATATTAGAGGCAAACACTGGATTTTTATCACAGTTCCAACAAAGATGTTATGAACATGAGCATGATCAGTTGTTTTTCATTTAAATTATTGTATAATTTCAAGATTAACAGCAAAAACAGCATGGTCTGACTTTAGCTTTGTGAAATTATGCTACATAACAAAACACAATCAGCAGACAGACTGAATGAAATGTAAATTCACTCTCTGACAGTGGCGCTTATGGAACGGCAGTGATATAGCGTTTCCATGGTTACAGCTATACACAATGCAGCGCTGCGCTGGAGATAAGAGGAAAAGCCATCAAAACTTTTCTGAAGACAGTTCCCTTCAGAGATACATTCATATCAACCCCAATTCAATATTTATATTATTCTTCCTATATTTGGCGAACAGTGAGCTTGTGCATGGTGCAGTATTTTCTCTGCTGGTGCGTCTGTTCTCATTGTGTCCGTATTCAGCGTGTGCTTGTGTTAATGTCCTCTTGACAGGCTTAGTAAATATTTCCTGAAATTTTTGTAAATTATTACAAAGCAGTTTGTTTGCAAGCCTGGAATAAACTCCCAACCAGGAGACTCCAGCATCACAGCCTGCTCCACTCACCAGCACCTCGATGAGCTCCACCCACAGCTGAGAGAACAACTCGCAACACAGAGCCACACCCTGCAAACCATCTGCAAATCCTGGAAAGGTATTGTGATGGTTCTCTGTACTCTCGCAGTTTCCTGCTGATCCAAACGGTGAACTCAATGAAGCAACTGTTTACAGTCCTCCAGAATGACTTTGCCCAAAATCAGCTGGTTATAGCTCTGATAACAGACCTGCTGCGAGAAGTTAGCTTCTCTATGGAGAGCGTGGCTATGAATAGGATTCCTCAGTATCCTGTACAAACTGTGCTGGACTTTGCTACTGGCAGACCCACCAAGACTGTTCCAGCCCACCTCGCTGACTCTCTGGGTGCTGCCATCCTACCGCGCGCCAACCCCGAGCAGAATGGGGTGGCTGTCCTTCTCAATCCACCCATCGGTGAACCAGATAACATCTACAGACCCAAAGACAAGGTCAATGTCAGGTGGCGGCAAAGTAACATCCATCCCAAGATGCATACCTCAGATGTGGTAATCTACCACTACAGCAACCCACAGCTGTACATGGCTCCCCATCTGCGCAGGTGCATACTGACCAAAGACATTCAGTACCTCTGCTCTAACAAGCCCTTCCTCAGCAGCCACACTGAAGGAATTTACCGGTTGCAGCCCATGATCAGCGACACACACTGCCCTGCTGAGGCCAAGCCTCGCACCCCAGTCATCGGAACACAAGCCGAGATTGTGGGCAATCGACGGCTCGTCCATACCCCCACTCACACTGCCACCCTAACCCACAATCAGCACAACACTGCTACTCACGTCAGCCTGCCCAATCCTATTATGTGGATCCAGATGACCCTGGGTTCCATCCTTCACCGCAGCAATCTGGCAGTGTACTGTCTCTCAAGCAAAGAGGACCAGTCAGAACTGGAAATCCCATCCTCCTCCAGGAATCACCATCACACCTTAGATCCAGAACTGGAACTGAGGATTGGAAAAGGGGGGTCCAAGCTAATTACTCCCGTCGATACAGCCCTCCAAGCACTCTCCCGACTGCCCATCCTGACCAGCTCACTTAGAGCCCAGGCGTGGATTGCTACCAACATGGCCCTTTGCCTCTCCATGGCACTCAAGTGCGCACTCACCCTGGGATACCACCTGCTACTTGACCATCCTGATCCATGTGCTGTCCGACGTCGTGACCGTCCAACGAGGTCCACACAGGAACTTTGTTGGCCGAAGGGGGGTCTGTAGCATATGCACACTTATCAGGACAGTCAATAAAGTCTGGAATCTTCAGGATGCTTCTCGCATGCTGGACTGTGTTGTAATCTGACCTCGGCTCCGGCCGGTCCAGAGAAAAACAGACACTCTGACATCTTTGTTACCCTCCGAGGTAAAACAGAGGGCCCAATTTCCTAGCTCTTGGGACATCAAAGGGGCCCCTCATGTGGACTAAGTGCCAGATCACATTCCAACACACACACACAGACACACA
The DNA here is from genome assembly GCA_028476615.1 of Culter alburnus. NCBI lineage: Eukaryota > Metazoa > Chordata > Actinopteri > Cypriniformes > Xenocyprididae > Culter > Culter alburnus. Next base: position 40,925 of record JAOTNS010003981.1, on the reverse strand, counting down.
CAAAAACACACAAACATGCACTGTAGACTGTATGTGTAAAATATAACTATGCCAACATGTACCCGTCATGTATGTCAAGTGCAGTGCATGTTTGCTAGTGTTTAGACTTAGTTTAAATAACCGTAGTTGAGTTAGTGTTAGTTTTAATGATGGAATTTGTCTGTAAACCATAACTTCTTTTATATGCCTTTCTGATCTGTCGAGTTTGATCTCGTTTTAAAGCTCTTGCTACTGCTCATTCACTGAGAGGTCACATAGCTGTCAAATGCATTGTTCTATTTGTTTAATGATACAGTGAAGAACGTACTCCATCTCGAAATCCGATCTGATAGCCATAAATCATGCAAATTCAGCTGGGAGACAAGACAAAGAAACTTTGCCCGCCAAACAGTGCTACGCATCTATTGGCCATTCCAACTCAGGAGGTGTGTTCGCTTGATTTTCCATAAAAGCAAATGACACGTGCTTTTCCTTTGTCTCTCGATTGACCCTGAACTGCCTCAGGTGACTTCTGTATATATATTTAGACACATAACCTCTGTATTAGTAGTTTTCATATATTAAATACATTATATCCATGCTTTTTGTTCTTTTGCTCGTTCAACAAAAACCAGGTCACTTTAACGTTTGGATTCTAATACAATCGCTCTATGTTTGATGCTATCATAGGAATTTATCCTCGTGGCCAGAGGATAACATTTCCGTTATAATAGTCTGTGGGAAACTTACTGTTTGCTGGACAAACTAATAGTTTCTCTAAATAATTATTAAACCAGAACTAATCATATAGGTAATTGATTATAATTTGTTGTAATTAATTCACAATATATGTTTAAAATATATGTTTAATTCCCCCTTGGGTCGGTATGTGCATATATTGAGTCATAAAGCTTTATGACTTATTATATTCATATGCCCCACCCATAAATTGATTAATAACTGTACAAATCGCTACACAAGTTTAAGTGTTTAAGCAGCATTGGACTGTTTATTTTTTTCTAATTTATAGTATATATCATCATACCAATTCTCATACATGCATTGAAATTGCATATTGTTAATGAATAGGCCAGTAGGCTACACTGGAAATGGAGAGACTTGTGGAATTGCAAAAATACAGTATTTATTGCTGTGACCAGTGGACATAACAGTGGTGTAACCAATACATTTAATGATTGCACAAATAAGCACATGTTAATAAATATAAAGAATTATTGCTAATTAGTATAGCCATAAATGTGCAGCGCCATTGTTTTATCCATTAAGCACAAATAAAAGACTGACAATGCCAAATGTTCAGTTTTCTGATAATATAATTCACATATATAAATGTGGCAATACATTATATAACAATTATATTAATACTAATTATAAAAATAACAACAGTTCCTTAATGCAAGTAAATGGTGGTCTAATTATTTTATGGTTTCTATACTGTTTATAGCAGAAGAATATATGATCATTTAACATGGGCTATGCTTATTTATATTTAAAAAAAAGTTAGTAAATGGACTTAAACTTAAAAAAAAACTGTAAAGTAGTGGTCTAGGTTTAAACATTCCGCGCAAAGTGAAGCATTCACGTGACTGGAAAGAAAGTGAGGCTTCTTTTTTCGAATCACGTGTTTCTCTGAAAACTATAGACCCCTTAAAAGTTTGTAAACATTGCAACGTTTCCTGGTGGGCGGGGCTTAGCTGGAGGCAAAAAGAGACGCTGGACTCAATGTGACAAGCGTAAACTAGCATGTTTTAGGAGGGATTTATTAAACATAGATGCAGAAGAAGGTTCAGAACTGTCCGAATATGTACAGTCACTGACTCTGCGGGACCGTGACAGCTATTTTGTAAATTAAGTTTTGGATATTTCCTAGACAACATATGAATTACTTTCGGGTGGTTCGGGGAATTTTGTCAAGGCTTATTGTCTAATGTAACCTAACGCTGGGCTAACTATGATTATGGCTAGCAGTGTGGATTATTTTAAGAGACCATTCAAAGGATGGCACACACATCTATCGCTGTATGTTTGTTTAACATTTAAGCTAGCGACTTTTCACCTATAAAACAGAAACTTCCTGATTTGTACTAGATAAAACCAACACACCATTACATATGCATCGATTATTTTACCTGATATGAAGTGTGCACTGCAAACACGAGTATAATTTATGATCGTCTCCGTCCAGTCTTTTTTTTTTTTTTTTGCTTCCTACAGCTCCCGCGGTGAACCCTTCTACTGTCTATGGGTGAGCCGAGAAAACCATAGATGTTAAAACGACCGGATTTCCCCTTTAACATTAATGCATATGATAATACATGAATGGAAATTTGCGTCTATTAGAGTTTTCAGTTGAGCCAAACTGCTTTTGAGTTCATTGTTTGTGTCTGGTGATAGCAAATGCTCAATTCTTCCGACATTTCTTTCACAGTTTTCAATAGAACAACGTTCTCTCTCTCCACAAATCCCCTGTGTGAGGGCTCATTGAATTTCATGCCATTTTCTGGTTTTTTTTTTCGATTACAGCCAATGCCATGACTGCTTCTTCTTCTTCTATTCATAGAAATAAGGAAATGATCCCCTTCTCAGGGAAGGGAAATTACATATTTATGGATATCTAAAATAGAGCAACGTCATGCACAATAATTTGCACTACACTAGTCATAATGACGTTTGAGATATCTTTCATTCTGCCTAGGCAAAACTGAATTACAGATATCTGCAATTGTCATTTAAGATGTGTGACGAGTTAAATGTCGTTTTCAATGACGTCACTGCAGATATCTATAATTCAGTTTTGCCTAGTCAAAACTACACTACAGATATCTCTATCTGTCGTTTCGACTAGTCACAAATTACGTTAGATATCTTGAATGACAATTCCAACTATCCAAAATGTAATTACGACTAGTCAAAAAGACGTTGGTGATATCTACAATGTTAATTCCGGATAGTCAAACTTAACTTTTAAATGTTAAAATGGCTTGCCATATGCACTAGCTTGATCAAAATTTTAGAGGAGGGCGTTTATAATGGGGCAATGGATTGATGATGGGGGAGGGTGAAAGGGGGTTATACGCTCCTGCTAAACGTCATAACGCCGCGTTGGCTTTCCCTCTCCTCCCCCAGCAGCACTGTATGAGCATTCGCTGGAAAAGTTAGGGAACACCGTGAATGTATATCTGGGGAATTTAACAACAACAAAAGGAGTACATCAGGAATACGGTTTATGCTGGAGTTAGTAGAGAAACCTTTACCACAGATGTTTAAAAATGATCGCGAGGGAAACGGAAAGATCGTTTGTACCTTAAAATTTAAATGCTGCCCAGCTAATCCGCCTGGAAAGTTAGTTTTGTCCGAACGAAGGAGAAAAAACTACCGAGGAAATGGCGGAAACCAAAATAATATATCATATAGACGAGGAGGAGACGCCGTACCTGGTAAAGATTCCCATCTCTTCAGAAGAAATCACACTGTTGGACTTTAAACAAGTCCTCAATAAACCTAACTACAAGTTCTTCTTCAAGTCCATGGATCAGGACTTCGGGTGAGTTGCGGTCGTAACCGCGCATCCTCTTTTCAAGAGGCGTTTAGAGTATGGATGTATCATGCTTCAGCGATTGTATCAGATGGTAATTCCAAAGTATTTTGGAATTTACTATAGGCCTAGTGGTAAATTATTATCATACACCATGATATTTACATGGTAAAGAACAACATGGTACATGTAAAAAAATACATGGTACTATTATTTTACATTCTCTTACCTTCTTCTGTACGGAATCAGTACTATTAATCATGGTTCTCAAATGTACCTAAAAATACAGTGTTAGTCTCATAATACATATTCAAAAAATGTCAGTACTATAATTCCATGTTTTATAATCTGCAGAAACAACAGAAAACTCATATTTTACTACATATATATATATATATATATATATATATATATAATATATATATAATATAATATATATTATCACTTTTTAAATCACACATGGCACCCATACAGAATGAGCGTTAAGATTTAATTTCACAGCAATTTCTGCTAGTTTGGCAACTAAATGTTAAGGCTATTTGTCATTTTTTAGGGTAATCTCAAAGGTAAAAACTAAGTTTTTAAGAGTATAACTAAGGTGTGCATGTTTGTAGTAGGAAAATCGAAAAGTGTTTACTGTAAGCAAAGTGTAGTTATTTAGGACTCTAGTTAAAGTGACTGAGGGGAATGTGGCTTAGAGCAGCTGTTGACTAGATGACACACACCAGTGATGCTGCACATGACATGTCACCATCAGTTTCCCCTCCATCTACACAAACAAAGCCTGCAATTGTTAGCGATATATTTGTATTATATTATTGACACACACACACACCACACACACACACACACACACACACATATACATCATACACTTTATATGAGAGAGAGAGAGAGAGACTTTTTTTACTTTCTTTCTTTTTTTAAAGGGCTGGTATAATGCCATTTTTACAAGATGTAATATAAGTCCCCAGAGTGTATATGTGAAGTTTTAGCCCAAAATACCCACGCAGATTTTAATAGCATGTTAAATCTGTCACTTTTTGAGAGTGAGCAAAAACGCTCCATGCAAATGAGAAAAAAAAAAATAAAATAAAAATAAATAAATATATATATTATATATATATATATATATTATATATATATATATATATATATATATATTGACAAAGAAGCAGTCACAGTGTAGTACAAATAAAAAACAACAAAGACAACAACGTCAAAAACAAATTAATATAAAAAAGAACTGTAGAAACAAATAGGCTATGACCTTACATCAAAAGCTTAGAGCAGAAAAGGGAATGCCCCAAACTCTGCACTTAGAACAAGTGTCAGTGTTAAGTGAACCAACTTATCATATAACATCTTGACAAGTTCCAGACAAAAGGTTTTGAACTATACTTAACAGGATATTAAGGCACAAAATCCAAGTACATGGACCGATCTGCAACAAAAGACCCTGGACTAGCCAGCAGCAGGACGACAAACTTCAAAGATAACCATTAAGGTGGCAGAATGATTTCTTTGCCTTCAACAAATGCTTGGGCTCTGCCATAGTACGCCTTTTTTCCTGCATTCCTCACTCTTTTAACTGCAGGTCACAGCTTTTTTTCTCCTCTCTCTGTCTTCCTCACAGAAATCTTCAGCAAAGCGTAGTTTATTATCACGCAGGTACGAGTTGTTTCTAGCAGCCTTCCAAACTGCGTCACAGTGCACTCTGCTGGTGAATTGGAAAATTACTGGCCTCAGCTTGTCAGTGTGCATTCTTGAACCTAAACGATGAACAGTATCGATCACATCTGGAAGCTTGATCTTTTCCTCAGGTAGCACCTCCCGACAAATATGAATAACTTCAGCTTGTACATTCTGATCTGCTTTCTCAGGGACTCCATACAACTTCAGGTTCCATCTACTGTGGTACCCTTCCAGCTCTCGTATGTTTTTCTTCATCAATGCATTTCTCTGCATTAGTCATCCTAATCTTAATGTCTTTTACCTTTGCACAGATGAAATCAACAGTCTTTTTCAGTCTTTCTATTCTCATAGTGTTGTTGTTGATCAGTTTCTCCATATCATCCGCCCTGTTTTTCCACATTTACTGGATGGAGGCTTACTTGGGGTCACAGGCGAGGATGGAAAATCTTCAGCAGCAGAGGAAAGTGGTGGAGTTACATGGGTGGAATAATCATGACAAATGTCAATCAGTAAATTTCTACTGTACCTGATATCATAAGCTCAGAGTTAGGCGTTACACCATCGGATGCTGCCAGACTTCTAACTGCTTTTCTAGCAGGTTTTTCCTTTGGGACTTTGACATTTTCCCGAATTCACACTGTACAAAAACTTAACAAATTAAGCCAAAATCAAACTTGAAAAGGGTCACTTAACACTCTGGAGTTTGAGGTATCATTGGTGATACCACCTTGGTTTTTTTCTTACCAGTGTGAAAGAGACTCAAAATACTCCGTCAATGTTGCACATACAATTAAGAGTTATACACCATTTTAAAGGGTCATGAAACCCCAAAACACTTTTTTTGAGATGTAAACAGAGATGTATAAGCTGCACATCAATGAAAACACTAAAGGTACTCATTAATGCTATTCATAAGTGAAAAAGAGTTATTTTTGCATTTTTCAGAGCGATTTCTGTCTTCCGGTTTGAAAAGCTGAGTCGGAGCAACATCGCAAAATCTGACGTAATCGTGTACTTTCGGCCCAAGTAGGGTATGGTCGAATATGCTGACGTAGACCATTTTGAGCGATTCTCGACATATATTCATGACATAAAGCTCATTTAATCCAATCACTGCGCTGTAGTATGCATAAGATTATAATTGCGGTATTATGCATGAGGAAGTATTACTTCTCTCGCCTCGGTCTCTTTTCATTCAGAGACATATCATTGGTGTTCGTTTCCTCAGTGCTACAACACAATGTGTTTTCCTGTGACGCGACCAGAGCAGAGATTCGTGTGCATGTGGATTGTTTTGCTGTAATCTACCAGCACAAATGGAAAATATATTTATGTGAGATCGCATTACAGCAGAGAATTCAAATGTCACAAAAGTGCGGCTCATTCACCTCTGCCTGCTCTAGCTGCGTTCAAACACGTGAGCCGTAGGCTATGTTTTCCCCAGCAGAGCAGCACATGTGTTGTTTGTATTTTGCTCACGATGCAGTCAGAACTGGAGTTTGAATACGAACACATGAAAAATACAATTGTTACGATATACACGCGGAGCGCGCATATGATCGGTTTCAGCGTGGAGCTTCGCGTTGTGTTTAACAACACTAGCCACGTGGCACATAGCATACAGAATAAAGTATCTGTGTTTAAAGTTTTTATAGACATATTTCACATATTCTCCTGCGCCAAACATGAACTAGCACAGTGTATGCACACATATTTCATCAAGTCTTCTTCAAATGAATTATATGTGCAAACTGGACACTGATACAGTGGTGTAGCCTATCTGAACGCGACAACATGATTATTCTAATAGACAAAAGACTGATTTTGAGACTGCAGTGCTCGTAAACATAATCAAAGTAGCCTATTATTAGCCCCATTAAATATTCTTTCACATTTTTCCCTTGTGCTTGGGAGTTTGTTGTCATTTTCTCTGTGCTCATATATTAATATTCATTATTCTGTATAATGTGTGCTCTATGTCTGTGCTTCATTGGTTGTTCTCTCCCCTCTTCTCCCCCTCTACACTCCCACTTTTCCAGAGCTTTACATGCCCATTTTAAAGGTGCCCTAGATTGTTTTTTTACAAGATGTAATATAAGTCCTAGGTGTCCCCTGAATGTGTCTGTGAAGTTTCAGCTCAAAATACCCCATAGATTTTTTTTTAATTAATTTTTTTAGCTGCCTATTTTGGGGCATCATTAACTATGCACTGATTTTTTCAGCACTGCCCCTTTAAGAGATGCGTTCCCTCTGCCCCACGAGCTCTCGACTATATATACATCGCATAAACAAAGTTTACACAGCTAATATAACCCTCAAATGGATCTTTACAAGATGTTCGTCATGCATGCTGTATGCATGCTTCGAATTATGTGAGTAAAGTATTTATTTAGATGGTTACGTTTGATTTTGTGTGAGTTTGAGGCTATGCTCTGTGGCTAAAGCTAACATTACACACTGTTGGAGAGATTTATAAAGAATGAAGTTGTGTTTATGCATTATACAGACTGCACGTGTTTAAAAATGAAAATAGCAACGACTCTCGTCTCCGTGAATACAGTAAGAAACGATGTAACTTTAACCACATTTAACAGTATATTAGCAACATGCTAATGAAACATTTAGAAAGACAATTTACAAATATCACTAAAATATCATGATATCATGGATCATATCAGTTATTATTGCTCCATCTGCCATTTTTCGCTGTTGTTCTTGCTTGCTTACCTTGTTTGTGCACAGATCCAGCCGTTAATACTGCCTTTCCTTGTCTAATGCGTCGAATGGGCTGGCATTATGCAAATATTGGGGTCATACATATTAATGATCCCGACTGTTACGTAACAGTCGGTGTTATGTTGAGATCCGAGTGTTTTCCGGAAGTCTTTTAAACAAATGAGATTTACATAAGAAGGAGGAAACAATGGAGTTTGAAACTCACTGTATGTCATTTCCATGTACTGAACTCTTGTTATTTAACAATGCCAAGATAAATTCAATTTTTCATTCGAGGGCACCTTTAATACAAGGAGAGTCTGTGTTTTCTAGACATGGGTGTTACAGAAAGTCATGTGCTGTGTTTGCGAATATCATGTACGACGCATATGTCTAAATTATTTATTGATATAATTCAAATTTATTAAAACATATTTAAGTAAATTTCACATGATTTAATAAAAGTGTCTGTTTAAAATAAACTTGCATAAGTGAGCAGAAAAATCTGGACGTACCTTACTATTACCTGAGACTAATATTAAAATCGTCTTTGCAGGTTCTGTGATTTGGCTCTATTTATTCATTTTATCATTTTATTTTTTCATCGTATACCACACATATTGAAATTAAATGAAAGCATGCTTTTGGTGCATAAGATTGGTGCACAAACGATAGATCGTGGAAGTCAAAAAACACATGAAGAGAATTGTTAGGATAATACAACATCAGCAATCAACCATATTCACATTAAAGGGTTAGTTTAGCCAAAAATGAACATTCCTCACCCGTTCTACACCCGCAAGACCTTAAATATGTTTTTAATACTTTTATGGATCTTGAGAGGAGACGGTGAGTTTGCTCTCAATAGAGGCCTCACTGAGCCATTGGATTTCATTAAAAATATCTTAATTTGTGTTACGAAGATGAACAAAGGTCTTACAGGTGTAGAACGACATGAGGGAATATAATAATATTCTTGGGTGTTTTTGAGGCTCTTAACATGCTTCAAATTGCATGAAACTCGACACACATCAATATTGTCGACCAGAAGATATGGAAAGCCTTAGAAACGGGTGTGGTGGATGGGCTCAGTAGCGCCACCTTTTGACTAAAGTTGGGGGGGTTAGTTTTACCTACAGTCACCAAACTCAGTACATATATTGTTCTTATCAAGCCAGACAACTTTCTAATTTAGTCATTAGCTCCGACCAACAGGAAGTCAGCTATTTTGGTTTGAATGTGGATTTTTTTTTAATAATCATGCTCTCAGTTTTTATGTACTATTCTTAGGGGATTCATGCAATAGCCACCCAACTTTCTGAACATGATAACAAGACACTGAATATGCTAAATTGCGAACAATTGTTGGATATCTTGAATGGTGTTGCCATGGCAAGGGTTTAAATTAAGAACAAAAAGGGTAACAGGAAGAGTCTCTCATCTTCTAACCATAAAAATATTCTCCCTTTATTTCAATATATAAAAATACAAATATTATTAATAAACACTTTTTTTTTTTTCAAGAAGTATGTGTAAATTAAAATTAGGCAGATAATTGCTCTTTGGTTAAAATTACTTAAAATTAATATTCAAATGTCATATATAGAATAAGCACTAGAGGGCAGCATATACCTATTTTTAAACAAGGTTGAGAAAACTTCAGTTTTGACAACACTGTTGAAAACACTGTTTTAGGTATAATTATATTTAGTGGGTATTCTATTTGGATGCATATATTTAGACATTATCAAACACTAATTTCTGTCACAGCGTAGATTTTATTTTTTATTTAAAATGTTGAATCTTCTGAGTCAACTTACTCTCTTTGTGTATGTGTCTGTTTTACAGCCTTGATCAGTTATTTAACCCTTTTCTAGTACCCCTTTTCCACCAAGGCAGTTTGAGTGCTGGTTCAGAGCCAGAGCCTAGTTTCAAATCAGTTTGTCTTTCGACACCCAAAGCACCAGCTTTGAACCAGGACAAGTGGTTCGTAAGTAGCACCAAAACAATGCTGGTCTAGAATTAAGAACCGCTTGTGTCAGGGGCTTGGGGCGGGGTTACCGTGACAAACAAGAAACCTGTGACTGCCATTTTTGAAATAGCAGTATATAGCAGCTAATCGAGCTAATAGCAGCTCGATTGTAATCTCCGTCTGTATACAAATTACAGCGAGCTGTACACCTTACTGTTACCTGAGACTGATATTAAAATCGTCTTTGCAGGTTCTGTGATTTGGCTCTATTTATGAATTTTATTTTTTCATCGGCTACAACCCATATTGAAATGAAATGAAAACATGCTTTTGGTGCGCAAACGATAGCTCAGGGAGGTCAAAAACACATGAAGAAGTGTTAGGATAATACAACATCAGCAATCACAGACATTCGCATTAAAGCCCTATTCGGACGGGCCTAGTTTTCCAGGGGGTCATTAGAGAAATTTGTGTTTCACAGACGTACTTTGCGATTTTAATCCTGTCTGAATCTGCTAAGTCTGTGTTTTTCTCACACAATCTCTGTAAAAACTCCAGAGCAAATTACCTACTGTTTTTCGGCAAACTCAGTGATCGCCTGAGAAATCTAATCCCGTCCGAATGCAAACTTTCTGCAATTGGCGATAATATTTTTTCCACAACGCCTTTCCTTGTGTGTTTTGGACAACGTGAACTACCATAGAAGCTCTTGCTAACACGTCTGTTTTCTGCTTGTTAAGTGTCAGTTATGGATGTAGATCATTTTGGTACCCAGCAAAGAAATAAAAAAAATAAAATCAACAAGAAGAGCCAGATTCTGCAAACTGTTAAGGCTGGCGACTGTAATATCAGTGTCAGATAAGATTACCTTCATTTTTGCACACATACATAATGTTTAAGTTATATCATCATGTCTTTATTGCAGTGTTTATTATAAGAAGTCTGTTCTCCACATGAAAAATACTATAGTAATTTATAGTAAATACTATAGTGTTTTTGAACCATACTATAGTAAATTATAGTATACTGTCTGTATATAATATTTACAACACTATGTTAAAGGGTCATGAAACCCCCAAACACAAGGGACAAATGCGCAAAAATATTTAAAAGGGCTAATAATAATTTCATTATGTTTATGAGCACGCGAAGTCTTTTGTCCATCAGACTAATCGTGTCTTCGCGTTCAGATAGACTGTGTCGAGTTTGTACATATATTTTATTTGAAGAAGACTTGATGAAATATGTGTTCACACGCCATGCTGGTTCATGTTTGGTGCCGGAGAATGTGTGAAATATGTCTATAAAAACTTTAAACACGGATACTCTGTATCCACATGACGAGCGTTGTTAAACTCATCACAGAGCTCCATGCTGTGTATATCATAACAATTATTCATGTGTTCGTATTCAAACTCCAGCTCTTACCGCATCCCGGGCAAAAATACAAACAACACTCATGTGCTTGCTGTGCTGAGTGAAACATACACACGGCTCGCGTGTCCGAACGCAGAGCAGGCAGAGGTGAATGAACAGCACTTTTGTGACATTTGAATTCTCCGCTGTAATGCGATCTCATCCGAACATATTTTCCATTTGTGCTGGTAGATTACTGCAAAACAATCCACATGCACCCAAACTTCAGCTCTCGTCGCGTCGCAGGAAAATGCATTTTTGTGTTGTAACACTAGGAAACGAGCACCGACCCATGTCTCTGAATGACAAGAGACAGAGGCAAGAGAAGTGATACTTCCTCATGCATAATACCAATTATAATCTTATGCATACTACAGCGCAGTGATTGGATTGAATGAGTTTTATGTCATGAATAAATGCAGAAACAGTTGACGTCAGCATGTTCGACCAGCCCATTCTGGAGCCAATCAGCACTCCGGATCTTGCCGGTGGCTGCCTCCGAAAACTGGAAAATGCTGCCTTCTGAGGACACATTTCAAGGTAGAAGGCATCAAGGCACGTCCGAATCCAATGTTAGCTTCACTTCCTGTCTCATGAGACACCTTCCTCAGATCGATTTTTGAAGAAAGCATAGATGTATCCTTAGCTGCATTTGATATCCCACAATCCTGTGCTTTCCATTCTGTGACAGTTGAGCTAGAAAAATAAAGATGGCGTCCGAAAGTTGCGTTTGCTGCTCAGTTTGTGTATAAATCAGGGGCGTTTCCTCCGAGTAGGCAAGGGAGGCAGTGCCTCCTCAAAAAAAAAAAAAAAAAAAAAAAATAGGATGAGAAAATAATCCATATTACATATAAAACAACACAAATATTACAAATTATTACATTAAAAAGAGCGCAAGTCACGCGTATTTCTTAAGGAACACTGCCCAACAGCGACACCAGCAGGTGAAGTTACACAGAGGAGTCATGCTTTACAGTCTATGGCAGTGGTTCTCAAACTTTTTTCCCAGTGGGCCGCACAATGGTCCAAGTGCAAGTCTCACGGGCCGCATATAATTTACATATGACGTCACCAATGCAAACCAATCAGATTTAATGTTATGGTATTATTAGCAGATAATACTATTATTATACCTAGATGTTGCACACAATAAATAACAAATAAAAATTAACTTACTGACATTAGCTTTACAATAATTATCAGTAATGCTCAATGAACACACAAACTGTATATACAATCACTTTAAGTTGCTATTTAATTCTGTATGACTTTATGACTCTCTTCAACAGCATCGCAATAGTCACCCAAACAATCACATAAACGCCTTCATAAGCAAATGTTACTCAGCTCTTTTTACAAACAACACTGAGCGCACTGTAGGCTAATTACTATCTCTGACAATATCAAGCATTCTGTCATGTCGCAATCCCTCGCGCAGCATCGGGCGAGTTGGGCTCATTCCAGCCGCGGGTGCGCTGATGCGGTTATTTTTACTGATTTAAAATACATCAAACAAACACATCGAATTCACAGTTCAGTCTTTTGAAATTGTAGGTTTTGCTTGTCAAGTACTTTACTACAGAGCAAACAGGAAGGCTGCCCATCTCGCTCATTAACAGCAAACTGATTCTTCCATTCTTCTTACCTTTACTGCTGATGCTGCGACTCTTCTTGTTTGCATGTGTTCCTTCCTTTTATGTTCCACATTTAGTTTTTCTCCTTTAATAACAAATTTGACCATTTTGAGGCTTAAATTTACAAAATGAATGGCTACTGTTTGAATTCTTCGTAAGCGCGCACTTGTGTTTGTTTCGTTAACTGAGTGATTGCGTAGCCTACATTGCCTGGGCTGCGTTCAGCCCCGACAAAACGTTGCAAAACGTTTTTTAAACGCAAACGGTGGTGCGTTGAACACCCTGTTGTGATGACGCAAGAGATGCAACTATGGCAGCTGAGAAGGCCATACTTTGTGTTCTTTCTGAAGAATTTTTCGGAGCCTGATGAAATCGATATAAATACGTGTTTAATACTGCAAAATACACTCGATGTTACAGCAATTGCCCTTGCCGTCCAGAATAAAATAGGACATCCCAATCGAGTGAAGGGATTTGTAGAAACTTCTTATTGTGATACAACATTTGCCTTTGTTTATGAAAGTTTAAGAAAGTATCACTCCACAATACAATAGCAAAATAGTATAGTATTTTTATGTTACATTAATCAGTGTCTAGCACACATTCGGATATGGACCAGAAGACATTGCAAATAAATGTTATTTAGACAGACTTAAAGAAGTTCCAGATCTATACTTGTGCTCTTATTGTTTAAGTTATTTTGCCATTAATGTAAATACACGTGCAAACAATATAAATTTGCTCTAATAATATGCTCTTATGAATTGATTTTGTTGTTAATGACATTTACGAGCTGTCTCTTTAATACTGCGTGGTTTATATGTATGTTGATGCTGATTGGGTTGACATTTTTGACACACCCACCAAACAAGAGAAAAGGGCCGTTTCTCAATATGCGTACTTGTCTGTACTTGTGTTCTTGTGGACTTGTGAAACGTCATCAGTCACTGTCCAAGTACTGTTCCAATTCAAAGTTCGCATCTAGCCAAGTTCAGTTCAAATCCCCGGATGTGTTCTTGATCCGCCCCTTTTATCGAGGATGCATCGAGAGGTGACTTGTGCAGACTTGAGACAGCCAGGTATCCCAGAATGCATCTCGCACTAACCAGCAAGCGTCAATAGTAAAGGAGAAACCCAGCATAATTTAAACATATTACTGTTATTATGTCATGATATGTAGTTTTAAGAGTTTTTCAGGTGAGAATGTGCTGGTTTAAAGCTCAAATTTGTGGTTTATTGATAAAGATAGCGCCTTTCTGACAATTTGATCTGACGTTGTCGTTGTCGGAGTTGTGAGATCCAGGCGATCACCGGACGCTCAGCGCTCATGTACCCAGCCGAGAGCAGCCTTACCTCGGCTAGTCCTTCTGACGTTTGCCGCTGGCTCCGTTTTGGCTGAGGGCAACGTGACGTTTCATAACTTTATATATGGCTATTTAACTTTTGTATCCTACTAAAGCGCTGATTTTGTACGCTTGACTGAATTGTTTGCTTTATTTCTTATTGTATATTCTTACCTTTAATTTATAATGGCTATTATTGATCATTAAAACTGACATAAAACAAATAGAGACATGGTTTTGTTTTATGTTATAGCCTATTTCATTTTATTACAGTGAAGTTAATCAGAGTATGCACAAATAGTATTACATTTAATATTTTTGAAATATATACGAAAAGAGGCAGGGTTGTTTAATATTTCGTTTTGTTATAAATATGCACATTGCAAATAATCAATCACTCGTTGCCTGAGGCTATTAATATGTTTTGTTGTTTTTAAATAAACGAAAAGAGGCAGAGTGGTGTTTTATAACAAATTTCGTTTTATTGTTGGCTAAAATATACATAAAGAGATAACCGGAGAAGCCAGAGCGAGCTGAGTGACGTTATCAAGAACGCTGCTGTTCCATTTGCAGAATCACCGGACTTGTGTTCTCCCGTCCACGGGAGTTCGTTCTCCTGAGTCGAACTTGCCAAGTCCGAACCACCAAGGACGCGAGTCCGAAGTTTGCGAACTTGGTTTTGAGAAACGGCCAAGGTATCTCAAACCTGGGGCACGTTCAAGCTCAAACCGGTGCGCAACGTTTTGCTACGTTTTCCGGGTTGAACGACATGTTTCCTGGAAACGGTCTGCAACGGTGTGCAACGTGTTTGAGATACGTTTTCTCTTGTTTGGTGGGTGTGTCAGAAATGTCAGCCCAATCAGTGGCAAGATGTATATAAACCGCGTGGTATTAAAGAGACAGCTCGCACGGGTATTAATGTAACATAAAAATACTACACTTATATATTTTGCTATTGTATTGTGATGTGACACTTTAATAAACTTATAATCAGAGGAGTATAGTTTGTAAATATTACAATATCATATAGCACAACAGTGATCAGCAATATTGATAAGCCTAATACAATAAAAATAATATAGATCAACACAGTCTCGGAGGTAAGAAGTGGATTATCCTTCACCTGAAATGTTTGTCTTTTCATCATGAAGTGCAAGTCAAATGTTGTATAACAATAATTAGAAGTTTCCACAAATCCCTTCACTCGATTGGGATGTTCTCTTTTATTCTGGACGGCAAGGGCAGTGACTGTAACATCGAGCGCATTTTGTAGTATTAAACACGTATTTATAACTATTTAATCAGGCTCCGAAAATACCTCAAAAAGAACACAAAGAATGGCCTTCTCAGCTGCCATAGTTGCAACTCTTGCGTCATCAGGGTGTTCAACGCGCCACCGTTTCCGTTTAAAAACGTTTTGCAACCTTTTGTCAGGGCTGAACGCAGCCCTGTTGCACACCGTTTCCAGGAAACATGTCGTTCAACCTGGAAACCGTAGCAAAACGTTGCACACCGGTTTGAGCTTGAACGTGCCCCTGGGCTGCGTTCAGCCCGAAAACGTTGCAAAACGTTTTTTAAACGGAAACGGTGGCGCACTGAACACCCTGTTCTGATGACGCAAGAGTTGAAACTATGGCAGCTGAGAAGGCCATTCTTTGTGTTCTTTTTGAGGTTTTCGGAGCCTGATTAAATCGTTATAAATACGTGTTTAATACTACAAAATGCGCTCGATGTTACAGTCACTGCCCTTGCCGTCCAGAATAAAAGAGAACAACCTAATCGAGTGAAGGGATTTGTGGAAACTTCTAATTATTGTTATACAACATTTGACTTTCACTTCATGATGAAAAGACAAACATTTCAGGTGAAGGATAATCCACTTCTTACCTCCGAGACAGTGTTGATCTATATTATTTTTATTGTTTGTATAGGCTTATCATTATTGCTGATCACTGTTGTTGTGGATATATATATATATATATATATATATATATATATATATATATATATATATGATATTGTAATATTTACTAACTATACTCCTCTTATTATAGAAAAGTTTATGTGTCACATCACAATACAACAGCAAAATATATAAGTATAGTATTTTTATGTTACATTAATACCCATTGTGTGAGCTGTCTCTTTAATACCGCGTGGTTTAGGCTATACATCTTGCCACTGATTGGGCTGACATTTCTGACACACCCACCAAACAAGAGAAAACGTATCTCAAACCTGTTGCACACAGTTGCAGACCGTTTACAGCAGGGGTCTCAAACTCAAATTGGCGGGGGGCCATTTCTGTGATTGACACCTCATAGGAGGGCCATATTAACATTCGAGCGCAAGAAAGCACAACATTTCAGAAAATTTACTTTCCTTTGCATTATTTCTCATTTACTTTCATTAGGCCTACTAAAATGTTTTTATACCTATACTATAAATATTTTATTTACCATACTAAATGTAAACAGCAGTGTCTCTCTCATTGTTACAGAGTGTAATATAATTATATAATACTATTACTAATATAATACTACTAATATAGCCTACTAATATAATACTATTAATTGCAATAGTCTGGTGCAACTTCTCACATCCAACAAAGTGCATGGAATAAAAAAATGTGTAATTTAGGAACAAAACCAGCAAAACTTGTGGCGTGGAGGGGTCAGAAATAAACAAAAAACTGGAGCTATATATATCAACTTTATTTCGTCAAAAAATAAAAATCTCTCATTGTTACATACATTATTAGTTTTTAACATTTAGTGGAAGTATTTTCCCTTACTTTATGTTAGCTTAAATAACATTAAAATCTTGCACTGAACAACACTGTACTGAACAAATACAATCCCTGAATACATTTGTACACTCTTCTGTTTCTTGACAGACAGGCAGCGCTTGTGCTCACACAGCTGAGACACATTTGTCCAAGATGCCGTTTGAACATCGGTAACGTTTAATGGTTGCATCGGACGCGTTTCGGTGGTTTTAAATCGACGCTCGTGACTTAAAGTCGAGTGCTTTTACTGTAATTTAGGCAAGCGCGCTCATAATAGAAGCGACGCGGTTGAGAGCGCGGCTCATGGTTGCATAGCAACGACAGACGCCACTGGAGCAAAAGCGCATTGGAAAGGAGAATGCGGTATGTGAATGCCCCCATAGAACGGCGACTTTTTCTTTGCATATCAGTCAGGTAGCAACTAGGGAATAATAATAATTTAGCGGGCCGGATTATGTTTTATTTTTGAGATTAGTTGCGGGCCGGGTAGAGGGGGAGGACGGGCCGTAAATGGCTCGCGGGCCGGCAGTTTGAGACCACTGGTTTACAGGAAACATGTCGTTCAACCCGGAAAACGTAGCAAAACGTTGCGCACCGGTTTGAGCTTGAACGTGCCCCAGATGTCTGAAAATAATAAATGGTCACCAAAATTATTTTATATGACAAATAAAGCATTATAGCTCATTTATATTTATTTAATTCACTTTAATTTAAATTTTAAAACAAAAATAAATTGTAGCCTATGCTATAATTTTTTTTTATTTATTTATTGTGGTCGGCATATCGCGGGCCGCATTTACATTAGTGACGGGCCGCAGGTTGAGAACCACTGCCACACCCATTCAAACGCTTACTGCGGTGAAGTGTCGCGTCGCGACTCGCGCCCAATTATGTCAAAAGTATACATTCATTGGATGTCATGGCAACTGAATCACGGAGGAAAACTTGAAATATCTCGCCTTCGTTTTAATTTCGGACCATCTCCAAAAAGATATAAAACACTAAACAAATGATTTTGACATGCGTTTATCAAAGTAGGAAATCCAGACTTTTAATTCCTTACACACAATTAATAGGCTTGTTTGAGATGAGCAAATTCTGCGCAGAACCGATCACCGGTGATCACCGCGAGATGCATGCCGGTTAGAAATGTGTCCGAGGGTGGTCCGCCTTGCTCTTATGTCATGCTGACGTGTGTCAAAAACCTCTCGCGAGGGCGAGGCGGACGTGTCGGATTCTGCAGTCGAGCGCAGTTCCTCTCCACAGACTGCGCTGACCAAAAGCATGATGGGAAACGACTTGATGACGACACAGCTTAAAGCTTATTGGTTTAAACAACCGTGATGTATTGATCTCTTTTAAAATGTTTGATTTTAAAACACTAATACCATGATTTTATGCGTATAAATTATGTGTGAATATTCCAAAAGTCTCTGACAGTGCGATCTCTCTATGGGTTATGAGATTGTTATCATATTTATAAAAATATATAAAAACATGTCTGTAATTAAAATAAAAATGATTGATACACACATCCTTCGAATGGAAAAAATAACAAGTACTTTGGGTGTATGTTCATTATTTATTTTCATTTAAAAGCAACAGAACGTAAGTTATGTCCATAACTATGGATCTATGAGACCGAACGATGACCGTCACCACGGTCTTACCTGAATGACGCCATTCTTCCGCCTATCCTCGAGACCTAATATCAACAATGTCAGGTGACTGACCTTAGGGGTTGGCTATATAACATCCGGATGAACCAACCACTTCCTCTTGCCTGGAACGCCCCAGTTCGTCCCAAGTGACAAAAGATGGTGACGGTCATCGTTCGGTCTCATAGATCCATAGTTATGGACATAACTTACGATCTATTTCGACCTCACTCAGACCGTCACCACGGTCTTACCTGGATGACTAGTAACATCAGGGTCACGAGGGACCAATATCTTTTCCCTCTCCTGGCAATTTAGCTACAGATAAAACAGCAGACCCCAAAGAATTCGGATTTGTCACATTAATCCTATAAAATTTTGTAAATGTACATGGAGTACTCCAAGAAGCTGCAGCACAGATGTCTGAGAGTGCTACTCCCTTGAGTGCTGCCCAGGAAGTAGCCATGCTCCTGGTAGAATGAGCAACCAGATTACCAGGAATAGGTAGATTCTGGTTCGAATATGCTTGTGAAATTGTATCCACAATCCAATGAGACAAACGTTGCTTAGACACAGGCTTACCTGTACACTTCTTGTCAAAGCATACAAATAGCTGTGTGTGTGAATGCCGCAACGGGCGAGTATGCTCAATGTATGTGTGCAATGCTCTAATAGGACAGAGAGAGAAATTATCCAACCCTGTACCCGTACAGAGAGGATCAGGATGGAAAGCATCAAGCTCAATTACTTGATTAATTGTGTTAGGCTTAAGGATCTTGGGTAGGAATGACGGGTTTGGCCAAAGAAAAACCCCTGCTTTTTTTGCCTTCCATCTCAAGCACTCTTCACTAACTGATAAAGAATGCAATTCACCAACTCTTTTGGCCGAACATATTGCCAAGAGGAAAACTGTTTTCCATGTCAAGAACTTAAGATCAGCTTGTTCCAAAGGTTCAAAAGGTGCTTTGACCAGTGAGTGTAAGACAATAGTAGGTAAGGTCCCAAGTAGGTGATCTCATAACTCTCCCTGGGTGTAAACGATGTGCACCCTTAAGAAATTGAGATACTAAAGGGTGTTTACCAACACTTATACCATCTACTAATGTGTGAAAGTGGGAGATGGCTGCAATGTAGACTTTTATGGTATTGACTGATTTCCCAGAGTCCAATAATGACTGTAGAAAACGCAGAACCAAATTGGTGTCGCAGCTGGCCGAGTTTAGTTGACGGTCTTGACACCATGTTGAGAATATTCGCCACTTGCTAGAGTAGTTACTCCATGTAGAGGGTGCTTTGGAACTATTTATTGTCTTCAATACAGCTTCATCTAAGTCATTAGAGAAGGACTTACCAAGGGCCATACCCACAGTTGTTGCAACGTCTCTGGTTTCGGGTGCCAGATTTGGCCCTCTGCTTGGGAGAGGAGATCGACTCTCTTCGGTAATGGCCAAGGGTGACCTTGGACCAAACGTACAAGGGCTGGAAACCAATGTTTCTTTGGCCACCTTGGAGCCACAAGTAAAACTTTGTGATGGCCCAATGCTATCCTCCTGAGCACCAGGGGAATCAACGGTAGGGGAGGAAAAGCGTACAACAACTCTTTCGGCCATTCTTGAGATAGTGCATCTATCCCCAAGGGACCTCCCTGGTTGTTCAAGGAGTACCATAGATCGCAATGAGTTGTTTCCGTAGTCGCAAACAGATCGATCCTCGCCATACCGAACTGACTCCATATGAGTCTCACTACTTTGGGATGAAGACGCCACTCTCCCGGGAGAGGTCCAGTTCGAGACAACAGATCTGCTGCTTTGTTTGCTACTCCCGGTATGTATACTGCCCTGAGTGACGAGAGTTTCAGAAAAGCCCAGGAAAGCAGCTCCTTTGTCACCTGGAGACATCGTGCTGATCTGGTGCCGCCCTGGTGATTGATGTGGTACACTGCAGACATGTTGTCCGTTCTTATCAAAACATGTTTGTTCTGCAACAATGGGTAAAAAGCCCTCAGGGAGAGATACACTGCCCTGAGTTCCAGCACATTGATGTGCTCCAAGGTCCAAGGAGATTCCCAGACACACCCCTGATGGACCTGCCTTCCCAAACTGCTCCCCACCCCATTAGAGAGGCATCCGTTGTTATCACAGACCGCCTCGCTGGGATGTTGCCCAACGGAACCCCTTGTGATAGCAACGTCTTGTTCTTCCAAGGACGTAACATTTGGATACACCTTCGTGTGATCCTTATCCTTGCATGTCTGTGTAATTTGGGATGTAACTGGAAATTGTTCAACCATCGCTGTAGTGGACGGGCTCTGAGAAGGCCGAGTGGGATCACAACTGCTGCTGCTGCAATCATACCGAGCAATCGCTGAAATTGAATTAACTTCACCCTCTTGTTCAGACGGAATGACTGAGCTAGGCTGAGCAAATGTTCCACCCTCTGGGGTGATAAAGATGCAGTCATCAGTTGGGAATCCAGTGAAATTCCCACAAACACTGTCTGTTGTCTGGGAATTAGATTGCTCTTTTCCCAGTTCACTTTGAAACCGAGAGACTGGACATGTTGAAGCACTATTTCTGTGTCCTTCATGACTTGATTGTGAGAAGGAGCACAAATTAGCCAATCGTCTAGGTATGACAGAATTTTCAAACCTGCACATTGAAGAGGTCGAAGGGCTGCTGAAACCACCCTGGTAAAGACCCTTGGAGACAGAGACAGGCCAAATGGAAGGACCCTGTACTGGTAAACCTGACCTTGAAAGCCAAAGCGAAGAAACGGTTGATGATCCTGACAGATGGGTACGTGGAAATATGCATCCTTTAAGTCTATGGAAGTGAACCATTCTCCCAGTTCTATGGATTCCAGAATTTGCACTGTAGTCAGCATTTTGAAAGGTAACACTTTTATGAATCTGTTCAGTTGTCGTAATCCAAATTGGTCGTAGTCTGCCATCTTTCTTGGGTACTAGGAAATTCGAATAGAACCCAGTTAGCTGTTCGTTGGCATTTATCTGCACAATCGCTTTTTTCTGTAATAAGACTGTAATCTCGTTGGCCAAAATTTTTGCCTGGACTGGGTCTTTGACTATGGTCACATGAACCCCTGAAAAGGTAGGAGGGCGTCGCCGGAACTGTATCCTGTATCCTGTCTTGATAGTATCTAGAACCCAAGGATCTGATGTTACTTTCTCCCAACTGTCCAGGCATAGTTGGGAGCATTCTCCGGCGACTCCGAGACTGCTATGCATGGCCTCCCCGGGGTTTAAAACCCCTGGTAGTACGCCTTTTAAGAGGTCCTCCCCTGACTGGAGTGTGAGGCTGATCAGTTTGGGGAGTTTGGTAAAACTGTCTGGTGCCACGATCATGGGATTGGTATCCCCTAGTTTGTTTTTTGTCATACCCCCAAGGTTCTGAACGAGGAAAGTGTGGGGGCTGAAAGGAATGAGCAGCTCTCTGGTAGGTCCACCAAAAGTTTGCTGAACTGATTCTCTTCTGCGTCTTGCCTGCTCAGCAGTATCCAGTAAAGACTGGGACTCATTGTGAAATATCCGTCCTGGAACTACCGGCATATTAGTCAACTCCTTCCTAATAGTCTCAGGCAAAGATGTTTGAGCTAACCAGATCTGTCTTCGAGCTAAAATTGCAGAAGACATAGATGCTCCAATATCTCTGGTAAGCTGTGAGTGTGTAATAAGTGCTGTGTCAATCAAATTCATGACATCACGCTCCTCTGTATTGACAACCTTCCTCAAAGCAGCCAAAACTATTGCCAAAGCATTACCTGATCGGGCTGCCCGGGTAGCTGCATTATACGCTTGGCACATTAACCGATCAGTCTTCTGACACTCTTTACCAGGACAACGAGGGTTGTCTGTAACCTTATCAGGTCCCAAAGTGGTTAAAGCCGTGATCTCTCGCTCCACTGAAGGCATATTTCCCATGCCACTCTCAGAGGGATAATTTATTTTAACAAACTGCCTACAACCTGCATTAAACTGGGGTGCAGCTTTTGGATTATTCCAAGCTTTCCTTAGCATCTGTGAATAATCATCAGCCACAGGAATAGACGCAGGAGGCTGTGTACGTGAAATGCTCGTCCATACACCTTGTGTGGGGGCAGGAGCTGTAGCTTCTTCTTGGGTATCAAGGCCCAGGATCCTTGCTGCACTTAAAATGCTTGAAAGAATGTCAGAATGTGGATTCCCTTCTGAAACATCAGATCTAGATTCCTCTCCCTCATTTTCTTCAGCATCCTCCTCACTACCATAGAGAGAATTATTTGCATGTAGTGATACAGCATCCATAGAATCATCCCTCCTTTCCTGATTTGATGTTAACTCACCTCCAAGAGAAGGTGCAACAGGGAGTACAGATGGTTGTGTGTTTACTGGAGGATTACGCGTTCCAAGCTTACCAGCTAAGTCACGTAATGCTGCCAAAATTTGTAATTGAGTGTCACCTTCGGGCTCTTGTTCTGCTGTGGCCCTTTCCCGTATATCCTGAGGTATGTCAGGACATGAGGACTTAGTGAAATCATCAGGCCTCTTGCGTTTATGAGGGGAAGTGCTAGGGATCACTTCTTTGCTACCACCAGTTAAATGTTTGGCTCTCTGCACTCTTTCCTGCAAAGATAGCTCCAATGCAGCTGCACAAGGGTTTTCAATATCGTCTAATAAATGCTGCATGCCCAAACAGGGGCATTCCCGATGCCCATCACGGGTGTATACCAGTTTGGCAAAACCGACATTTTGAGTGACTCATGACAAGCCAGAGTTCAAGTCACTCAAATAATAGCAGTCTATGATAAGGGGAAATAATAATTAAATAAAAACAAGTTTAACTGTAATGAATTACAGTATTTTAATCAATTGAAATTAAACTGCAAGATTTCAAAAATAAACTATCTGGCATTTAGTTAAATAACACAAGTAACGATGCCATTAACATAAAGATTGTGACGAATCACTATTCATTAATCATCCTTTAAGTCTGCGAACAGAACTCTTGGATTGACAGAAAAAATTGTAATTTTTAAATTGTAATTCTCTAAAATAATCTACTTGGTATTAGTTGAAAAATACAATTAACAATGTACCATTATTATATAGATTGTGACGAATCACACTTCATAATCATCTTTCAAAATAAGTCTGCGAACAGAACTCTAGAAGAAAATTATAAATCCACCATTCTACATGCGCACACGCAGTAAATAGGATGGAAAAACACTTGTCAGCTGCGAACAGCCGACCCAACAAAAAACAAACTAAACAAACACTCACCGACGTACGCTCCACCGACGCGCCGAGATACATAAATGAGGAGAAATCCACCGCAATCCTCAGGGACGTGAAGCACCTGCACGAAAACGTGACGGATTGGAACTGTAATCTCTCCTGTAATTAAGCTCAAAATGCGCTCTACCGCTTCGGTCTCAGATGAGGCGAGAAAGGCAAGAGGAAGTGGTTGGTTCATCCGGATGTTATATAGCCAACCCCTAAGGTCAGTCACCTGACATTGTTGATATTAGGTCTCGAGGATAGGCGGAAGAATGGCGTCATTCAGATAAGACCGTGGTGACGGTCTGAGTGAGGTCGAAATAGATAGTAAATTACATCCAGTTTATCAGCAACACAGTGCACAAGTGTGAATCCCGCGATATCCACCTTTGATCTCGCAGGTGTCTGATGCACTACGAGAACGGAGAATTGTCCGTCTTGCCTGCACTTTTTTCACTCCTCCCCTCACTGCAGCCGCCTACTCTCTCGGCTGAACTTCAGGCGAGGCTAGGCGCATCTCAAACAAGCCTAATGCTGTTGAAATACGAAATGGAGGCGGGTCCGGATCGAATTCCGGACTTTGAGAAGTGCTGGTCTGTGGAGTCATGCCTCCCTTTCCTCTCATAGAAAACCATATAAAATCATAAGACCCCCGGCGTGCGGTGGGTTTTGTGGGGGGGTAATTGAGAATGAATGGGGGAAAGTCACGTGAGAGGAGGCAATGTCTCCATCGCGCTATGATTGGATGTAATTTGTTGTGATTGGATATGATTGGTTTTTGCGATAAATCCCGCCTCTTGTTGAGGTGCGCGTTCCGCGCGTCAGTTTGAATGAACAAATGATGGCGTCAATGTGAAGACTAAATGAAAAGTATGGAATTACATTTGTTCCAAAAAAAATTAACGTAACTTTTCAAAAAACTAATAAAAATATAAATTGAAACTGAATAAAATGTCTTTGAAACTTAAAAAAATAAATCGCAGGCAAAATGTTTGACTTTGTTTTTAATACACTGCATGTTTTGCTAACAGTTTATTTTCTTTCTTTCACTGATCTTTACTTACAAAAGCATTTCCAGAGTTTTCATTTTTGCTTCTGAAGATTTCGTTTACGATCCCAGAGTTTTCGCTCGTCTTTCTGGCACAAATCTCTCGCGGGGGCGGGGCCAGCAGTGGTGTGTTCTCATTGGCTACTGAGTTTTTGATTGACAGCTTCTTCTTGACCTGGAAGTGAAGACGTCGGCGTTGTGTTTACAATTATGTGTGTGGAGGTGAGCGTCTGTAAGCGGCTTATTTCATTTAAAGATATGAGTTTTGTTTTTGAATTTTATCTGTATTTATCTGCGGCTTCTACTTTGTCAACATAAACTTTTAGGAGCGTGAGAGATCAAACGTGAGAGAAAATGAATGTCTTGAGGTTTAATTGTACATTAAAGGTTATAATACTGAAAATATTGCATAGTGTCCAATGTTTTCGGAGAATATTTGATTATTTCTGATGATTCTTCTCTATTGTTGGGTCTGATTAGTTTGTGCTGTTACAATTTAAAGAGAATACTAGTATCATATACATGTTCAGCCGTCAATAAAGTCTCACTCCAACCAGGTAATCAAGGTTGGCAACCATGGCCATCACTCAATTCTGAAGGATTCAAACAATATGAAAATAACAGTCGTGGCTTGCTGTAAGACGGTATAGACCTCAAAGGGCATTTCAGTACTCCACACAAAGAATGATCTTGTTGCCATTTTTTATCATTCTAATAATTTTATTTAGTTATTTTATTTAGTTAACATTATCATCTAACATATAAAAGTATATTTTTTTTAACAATCATCAACAGTTTCAATTGTGACTTATATATATAAAAAAAACAGTTGAATAAATGTAAATGAAAATATGAATAAATTCAAATAAATTTTAATTCTTTATTGTCACTACAGCATACACACAAGTATCAAAGTGAAAGTGTTGGATGCAATTATGTTGTGAAAGGAACGACCAGAATCCACAAAACACTAACTGCATATTCATGCAGTATTCTCATGATATACAGTACATTACTATAAAATGCACAAGCACCTATTATAGAATACATGTGTAAAATTCATAAAATTAATTTTATTACCATTTTTTTAAACTATAGTGAATAAACTTAATGAATGGAATGAAATGTTCATGTTGTCTGAATACATTTTGGTTTGACTGTATGACTTTCTCACATAAGCACAAATATCTTTAAGAAAATAGTCCATCTCTGTGAGCCCATAAGTGGACTGTAACCCATACATGTATGATGGTTGGTGGGAAACGATTGTTAATAATTAAAACAGTTTAAATTATTAGTATTTTTCTCATCTATTGTTTCACTTCAGAAGACATTGATTCATCCACTGGGGTCGCATGGATTACTGTGTCTTTAGGACTCGAAGACATCATGTATTATTTTCCTAAAAATCCTAATTCATGTTTATCTGTAGAAAGAAAGTAATATGCATCTTGGACAGCATGAGGGCAAGTAAAATACATGAGAATTTTTTTGGGGTGAACTATCACTTTAACATTCATATGTTGTTGGTATGCTAATCCAAGATCAGTATGGACTAATAAGAATAAAGTACAACCTCTTGTGTGTTTGTGAACTGTGTCTTGTTTTAATCTAGAGCTCAAAAAAAAAAAAAATATTTGCATAATATCAAGTGTCTGAAGATCAAGATCCCAGTCAGTCAAAGGTGATGTGTCTGAACAAAATAAGATTTTGATGGGGACAGTGGATCTCTGGGGCTACCACTCCCTCCTCTGGGTCAGCATCAGAATTTTGTTAATGGAAAAGTTGCTCCACTCCCTGGAAAATAAGAACTCAGATGTATTATAATCTAACAATACAAACTGCTTTGAATTCCCACATAAATTATGCAGACTTAAAATATTTATTTCAAACAAATTATATATAATTACTTTCATGTATTAGGTTTTGCATTTGGCCATACAGTACTGCGCAAAAGTCTTAGCTTTGTGTTTTAGCAATGTTTTAATGACCATCAATTTTTATTTTTTGGTCTTTATTACAACGCAAACAGAAAATGCAGGAAATATGCACACAAAAAATCAGAACAAAATGGATTCTATAAGCAAAAATCAGTATTTAATGTGACCTCCTAGACTTCCAGTTTTTTCAAAGGAGAAACTTCTGATCAGATTTTGAAAGTTTTCTTGGCCTTCCAGTCATTTTCCATTCCATTAGGTTTGAGAAGGCCAGGTTCTCACTATTACTCAAGTGTAAGGAGAGGTCACTAAATACTTGCCACTTTTGCCTGTAGAAGTCTTTTTTTTCTCTGTTTTTTAATAATGCTTACAAATTTAAAGTATTTCCTGGTCATATTCTAATAAGAAGACTGAAAAAAATATGGTCACTATACCATTGCTAAAACAACATCTAATGGTGTCCTAAGACACCATAATAATATATGTATTATTATTAAAGACTACCTTTTCCCCTTTAAATATGATCTAATCCAAGGCTGTATGTACAGTATAACCAGATCCTGTAATGATTGGGTTAAATCAAGACAACACTGCTGTATAAAGTGGGATCTAAATGAGCTCTAAAGCAAGTAATGTTACTTATATTGATTTTGTAAACGTAAAAAATACTGACTTACCGCAAGTATCCAGATAACGACGATGATTGATGATAATGATGATTATATCATTCGTCTGTGCTAGGCCTAAGAAATCATCTCACCAAAGTAGCAGCAGCTACAGATAAAATAATAAAAACGCCTATCTTTACATCACTAAAATGAAATAAGAAGCCGCTTACAGACGCTCACCTCCACACACATAATTGTAAACACAACGCTGACGTCTTCACTTCCAGGTAAAGAAGAAGCTGTCAATCAAAAACTCAGTAGCCAATGAGAACACACCACTGCTGGCCCCGCCCCCGCGAGAGATTTGTGCCAGAAAGACGAACGAAAACTCTGGGATCGTAAACGAAAACTTCAGAAGCATAAATGAAAACTCTGGAAATGCTTTTGTAAGTAAAGATCAGTGAAAGAAAGAAAAGAAACTGTTAGCAAAACATGCAGTGTATTAAAAACAAAGTCAAATATTTTGCCTGCAATTTATTTTTTTAAGTTTCAAAGACATTTTATTCAGTTTCAATTTATATTTTTATTAGTTTTTTTGAAAAGTTACGTTCATTATTTTTGGAACAAATGTAATTCCATAGAAAAGTAAGTAAACAGATCACCCAGTTAGATATCACCGCTTTATGTCACGTCAAAATCAAACTTGAAATGGACTGAAAGCTTGATGACTGCGGGGATTTTAGTGCAATCAGCTTGGTGAAATTAATAAAAATACAATTCGTGTCTGTGACAGACGGTGTTTACGGAGCACGACTGATGATCCAAAATAGCCTAAGTTGACAATTAAAAAGAAAAACCGCAATACACAAATAAAATATATTGTTTAAATTATTATTGCCTTTAGTTATTATTTTGGAATGAATGTAGAAATGCTTAAAACACTAACACTGTAATGTTCTATTGATCAAAACCAAGTCAGTCTCATCAAGTTAATGTAAAATTACAAAATAGAATTGTATTTTTTTTCTTTTTTGATGTACTGTAATGTTCATTTAACAAGGAAGATGTGTCAACGTCTTAACGTTAATCTTGTTTTAATGCACATGAATTTACACTGAGTCATAAAAAAAATGTGCCTCCTCATTTCAGAACACCACTGCACGCCACTGGTATAAATGTACGATTTTGGCCAACATATTTCAATTTTGATATCATTTCTATCGAGAAATTACTACTGTAGTAATTAAATATTTGTTTAGTTCTCACCAAAGCTCGCGCTATATTGCTGTAGATCATTAAACTGTTACGCTGCCTCAGAAGTCTGTCCGAAATCAGTTTCGTGAGTTACCTTCATGCACAAACGCTGCCGTACAAGTCATTCTCTTATAAGACAGCGAGGCAGCAAGACAGCTACCTAGGTTTTCAGACGCAGCCAATATATTCGGGTTCCTGAAATATTCTGTTCCACTGGGTGGCGCTTACACGAATATTCATGATATCCTGCTATTGTGGGCGTGTCCTTGAGACAACGCGCAAGCGAATGGAACTGAAAACACGCTCCTCAAATTGCAACTGTTTAATAGATTATTTCGAAAAGGTAATACATATACAATGTTAGTCAACAGTTCACATGTTCAAAACAATGCATAGTTTGTGTAATATGATAAATCGTCTAAGCTATTTTGCCTGATTGAGTACAGGACAGATAAACGGTTAACGTAAGGATACAGAGCAAACATGAGCCAATAACCTTGTTTTGCACTGATGTGTTTTATGTTTAGCTTTTTTATTATTATTATTTGAGGCTTTCATTTTTTTTTTTTTTTTTTTTTTTTTAATAGTTTGATTAGTCTGCTTTAAAGAATCGTTGTCATTCTGTGACTACAGTACAGTGTTGACAACTTGAAATAAACCTCATATGTATGTATCCTAATAAAAATAAGGTATAGACTGGTGTGAATATTCGATGTCAACCTTAATTTCTTGATTATTATTCAATCAATATTGGTGCACATTGAGTTTTTCACTTTCAACTGTTTTCCAGCAAATTACTTAAAGGTACAATATGTAAAATTTTTGCAGTAAAATATCCAAAAACCACTAGGCTAGTGTTATATATTTTGTCCAGCTTATTACTAACAATATCTCTAATGTTTTCAACTACTTGTAAATCATGAGAAAATTCCCATTCTAAACAGTGACACGGGGCAGTGCAGTCGCCTGTCAATGACGTCAGTTACCCTTTATTACCGCCTTTACTGACATAGAAACCACATGACAACAGTGCCGTGGACAAATGCGGAAGTAGGTCTAGCGCCAGCAAACCACTAGCTTGCTTCAAGCATTCCTTATTTACTTCTTGCACGTTTATGGTGGATTGTGTTACTTATTTATGGAACATAATTACTGTTTACCATCTGCCGCTGGTTCTGTCGACAAGGACAGCTCCCGTAAACTCATGACCGGAAAAGCGGAAGCGGCGCCGGCGACTGTGTCATAATAAAAGTCCCGCTGCTCATGAGGCGTGTGTTGATCAATCGCTCCAGCTCCTCGTTCAGCTCCCGCAACACTCGGTCCTGTTCTGCTTCATACTACAGTAACATTAATAATCGCATCCACGAACATGAGTTCTTCCAGACTCCAATCCCTATTCTTTTGCACCGTCCGTTGAGATGGAGACCACATGTCCCAAGTTTCCGCTCTAAAACTTGGCGTCATCAAACTACTCCTTTGTTTTGAATAGGCTTCTAGCGACCTCTAGCGGAAAAAAATATCACAAATTGTACCTTTAACGTGTAATATTTGTACAAACAAAAAGATTCAACAACTGAGACATAAACTGAACAAATTTCATAGACGTTTGATGAACATCTGAAAGTCTGATGTGGCACCAGCTACTTTACAGAGCATCTCATCCTCAGCAGCAGATTTGCTAGAACTTTCTGTGAGATGTTCCACTCTTCCATCAAGGCAATTCACATTCTCAAACATGTCTGGTGGGACTTATGGTTTGGCACTGGAAGGACAATCAGCTGTCCTTCTGTCTTCCTGTAGCACTGTCTCAGGTATCTTACAGACAGTGCAGTTAATTGCTCCTCTGTTCACATCTGCAGTCTTCATACCTCCTGCAGCAGGACTAAGGCACATTCACAGGTGATCAGAGACCCTGGGCATCTTTATTCTGGTGTTTTTCAGAGTCAGTAGAAAGGTCTCTTTAGTGTCCTAAGTTATTGTAACTGACCTTGATTGACCTATAGGTGCATGTGCAGTTGAACAACATGACAAACATTGTTAAAACCCTTTCAAAGATCTGTAAAGCTTATTTGGATTGTACAAAATTATCTTTAAAATATTATCCTGAAAATTGACTTTTTTTAAAAGATTTTTTCATTTTTTCCTTTCTCTTTTTTCTAATTTTTAAAACAACAAATCCAGTTGTAGCCTTTATAAATATTAATTACATTAAATATTATAACAAGTACAGAAGTAATTACTCTATGAATGTAACTCAAATTGAAATTCAAAACAATGTGTGAAATGAAGCAATGCAAAATGTGAGCTTCTGAGGTAAATATTTAAACAGGGCCTTGACACTTGGGAACAGCCTTCATGCATGTCCAGATCACACACTGCCAAGACTTCAGCTCTCTCACATCCAATCTGAAACAGACAGCGACTTTCAAGATGATGAGTATAATGTGGAATCACAAAAGCAAAACAAGACCATATTATGACATTGTTGATAATAACAATAATAACGTCATCTTGTAAAGTAGCTGTCTATTTTTTCTGTGCATTTGTGCTGCATTACCTCACAGAAATAAATTATATTATTATCAGAATTATTTTATTTGACTGCTTTTGAAGTTTTAAATTGTTTTAAATTAGGCTACATAAGGTTGTTTGAGTATGTGTTATGTTTGACACATTTCAGGGTTTTGTGCTGCAATATCCTGCTTTGTCAAACTTTAAATAAAACGAAACTAAACTATAATTTCCTATCATAATTATAATATTTTAAACAAAAATAACATTCTTTAAGTAGCTGCTGGCATGTAGACTGTCATCAATACAAAGCTCCAAAGGTTTATATTTCAAAAGATTATTTTATTAACATTTCGAAATAATCTATTAAACAGCTGCAATTTGAGGAGCGTGTACTAATATTTTCAGTTCCACTCACTTGCGCGTTGTCTCAAGGACACGCCCACAATAGCAGGATATCATGAATATTCGCGTAAGCGCCACCCAGTGGAACAGAATATTTCAGGAACCGAATATATTGTAACACAGCCTATACATATCTGTTCACAGCTCAAAAAATGTGTTCTGGGGTTTCATGACCCTTTAATGAATGCTACAGCATACTGTAGTATTAACTATAGTGAACTGATAAACTAATAAATACTGTAGTATACTTTAGTTTTTACTACGGTAAACTGTAGTGTATTGTAGTGTTTTTTCATAACCATTTTTTTTGTGAAATATTTACTAGTCACCAAATCAAAAAATTAAGACATTTTACTTTAAGTTTAAAAGTACTTAAGTTTAAAAGGAATACATTTGATCACATTTAATAAATGAATTGAGTGTGTTTGTTGGGAATTTTTTGTATGTTATGTCAATGTATTGTACTTTTTGTGTAGTTACAGCATGACTACTGGACCAAGTGCTAAGAAGGAGGGTACCAGTACATTTTGGGAGACATATGTGCTCCAGAATTTTGGGGAAACCGAGTGGTACCTGAACTTCAAATGCCACAGGAGGCCTTCTTAAATCTCTGTGACATTCTTCATCCTCGCATACAAAAGCAATCCACAACAAAGAAGACCACAGTGTGCTTGGAAAAAAGGGTTGCTATGACACTTTACAAGTTAGCAAGTAACACTGAATTCCCTGATGTTGCCACTCTTTTTAGCATTGGGGTGACCACTGTCTCTGGTGTGTTCTGGGAGGTGTGTCAGGATCTCTCTGCCAAATGAAAAGGAAGTTTATAAGGATGCCAAAATCTGAAGTAGTCAAGTCCATAATCACAGGATTTGAAGAGAAGTCAGGGTTTCCCATTTGTGCTGGAGCTCTGGATGGAACACACATTCCCATCATAGCACCCTCCAGCTTTCACACTGATTACTACAACAGAAAAGGGTGGTACAGTGTGCTTTTACAGGGCTTGGTTGACCACCAGTACATATTTTGGGATTTTGACATCGGCTGGCCTGGGAAGTGCCATGACTCTTTTGTTTTTCAAAACTCAAAACTACATGCAAAGCTGGAAAATTAAACCTGCTTTCCACCACTCACCAGGACCATACAAGGGGTTGACATACCTGTGCTGATTGTTGCTGACTCTGCCTACAGCATCTGTTGTAATGTCATGAAACCATTCCCAGAAGGAGTTGCAAGAGGGCCCCCACCAACCAGCTTGACCAGGCCAGTTGTACTGCTGACCAAATCCGCTAGGCATTAGTATTGCACATTTCTGAAAGCCAGTGACTGTTCCTGAGTGCAGCATCATTGAACACACATCTCTGAACATTTTGGTAAAGTTTTATTTTTTTCTGTATTATCTTAAGCACTTTTGTAAATGCCTATTTTGTAAGAACATCTGTAACGTTTAAAGAAAAAGTTCAATTTTTTTTCTGAAATGCCTGTTTGTAAGAACATCTGTAATGTTCACAGAGAAAATAAAGTTACATTTTCTCTGACAATTTACAGATCTAATAAAACGTATAACATTTATGAAACCTTTGGCTCTTAAATTTAAAATGAAAGACATTAAATATCTTCAAGTTTTTCCATTAGGCATGAAAGTAGAAAAATGTTAACATTGCACAGTGCAAAAACATAACCTATTACATTTTCACAAAAGTATTGCTACTAGAAGAGTGTTCTTTAAACTTGTGCAAACAAGTGCAATTGCACAGCAATGCTTGAAAGAAAACGATGCTTAGAACAAAATCACATACTTTTAATGAGCTCTAGCGGTCATTGCTTTGGTCAGACAGCAAACGTTGATCATGAAACTTTGATGTTGATGGATGTACTGCAAGATGTCTCCAGGAGGAAAAGCAAAAGGATCTACTGCTAGGATAGTACTGCTGAGCTGGATATTGATATTTTGGAAATGAAGCTGAGGGTTCATATTGTGGCACTGTAGGTCTTAGCACTTGCAGAATATGAATTGCTGGGTATCTCGAGCATGCCTGTCTTTAGCTTCCTGACTCTTCATCTTAAATTCAAGATGTGCTTTTTCCAGATCCAGTCTGGCTTGCTGGAACTCTCTCCCAGGCCATGTGTTCCTTGTTAAGACGCTGGTCAGCCTCTGCTGCTGTTGCATCTTTGTCATGCTGTATTAACATGTTTATCCCTCTCTCCATGGCCTTCATGATTTGAGTTTTTTTGCCTTTGTGTTTACACCCTGAAAGAAAGAAAGAAAGACCAAAAAAATTGTATTGCATCATTAGACAACAAGACAAATGTTGACAGTAACAGAGCATTAAATGTGTAGAAGGTATATTTCTGATTTTATAACCATTTATGTAGGCTTTTTGTAGGCTTTGTTGTTTAAAACAACAACAAAGCATTAAAACAACATACTTGTGATGATGGGATTTAGGCCAGGATTTGAGGTCTGCTCTGTGGTCTGTTGCACAAAGCCAGTTTCAGTTTTTACCCAGGTAAGTTCAAGATTAGTTTGAGTAAACTCTGGTTTTTCAGGCTTATGAAGGTGGATTGGTTTTTAGCAGGGCTCATTGCTATGGTAACTTACACTACATGGCTAAAGGCAGGAACACACCAAGCCGACGGTCGGCCGTCTGGCATTTTTTCCTCGTCGGCCGACTGTTTTCTCAGTGTGTTCTGCACCATCGGCTGAAGTTGGTCCTTGTTGGCATTTTTTCGGCCGATTGGAAATGTTGAATCGGCGTCGGAGCTCGTCGGTCCGTCGGGCCATCTGGTCATTCTGGCTGATTGGCTGTTCAGATACTTCCACCTGATGGTTCGGAAAGGCATTTCATCTCATGCAGGCGCAGAACTGACATGCTACTTGGCCGTCGGCTGTTTAGCGATGGTTTGGTGTGTCAGGCCAACTTTGGACACAGACGCTGCCGACGTGAGCCAACCCCACAGTCTGCTTTCGTCGCCACTAGTTTGTCGGCGTCGGCTTGGTGTGTTCTGGCCTTAACCTGCTCCAGAGCAGGTTTTATTCTGGGTTAGAGATCGCAAACCAAAACTCGACCAATCAGCTTTGAGTAAAGTGACATGTATCTGATGCACTCCCCCTGTATCTCTCGCTCCAAATTAAATCAGTATATATAGTGAAAACATTTTGGAGACAAAATTGCTTATCTTTTGCTGCTAATTATTTATTATATTTATATTATATGTATTATGTATAATTCATATAATAATATATTCATATAATTACTTATATTAATTGACAATTATTAAACTTTGTTTTTAAATTTATATAAATATAATGCATCGATATAGGCTATAAAGTTTTTAAACAAATTGAGCTTGTGTATTGAATCTGAGCTCTTTGTGAAACTAATATAAATTATTATATTATAAATTATTAGGCATATTTGTTTGATTCACATGCACTGATATAGTCAGATATTTTCTTTCAGCTGCCTTCTCAAACTTTCACTGCAGCAGCAGTGTTTATTCCTGCCTTGTAAATGCATTTAATTTCATGGTATTTTTCAGAAGAGATGTGAATCAAACACGTGATTGGCAGTTTGCCACACGTGTCACACTTTCAGGTGCACGCGCTTCAGAGTTAATCGCAAACTCTGGATTAAACCTGTGTTTACAGAGAAAGTTTATACCGAGCGTTGTGCAACATCTGATCCTGATCTAAACCAGCTTGGATTTATCTGGATTTGTAACTCTAAACCTACTCTGAAACTCTGAGTTTGTTCAACTAGCTTTATGCAATAGGCCACTGACCTAAGATCACAGTCATTTTCAGATGCTGTCATTGTAGGGGCCTGGTTTACTGATGGCTCTGCTATACCAGGATGATTCTAGGCTGGTACCTGTTACAAAATATATGACTTTGCACAGAGAGCTTCAAAATATCATTTCAATGGCAATGTTGACATTTTGTAAGGGAAAAAGTTGTCAAACTTACTTGTATTTTCACTTTCATCTAAGCTTGACACATACGTATGTCCATCCCAGGGTTAGTCATAGGACGACAAGCTAATGAATGAAACATATGAATTATCTCCTTAATTTTGACAGTATTAATTAAATTAACTCTTGAACAGCATTATTGTCTCTATTACTTGCATGTTCACTGTATTTTCTTATTTATGTCTATTTTATTTTCATATGAATGCTTATGCATAATTATTAGCCATGAGTTATTTATTCAATATAAAATTATTTTAAATAAATAAAATTTTATTCAATATAAATTAATAAAAGTAGCAGCTAACCAAGAACAGAGTCCAGTTCCTCATCTAATGGGCAGCATTGTGGGTCTGTTCCTGTCTTCTTGTTATGCTTCACACATTCGCAGTAATGTCGATTCAGATATTCTATGCGGTCTTTGCACTTCATCCAGTCGAAGGTATTTTGTATGGATGGACAATCCTCACAAACCTTTTTCCAAATTGCCTCCCAAATCTTGTGGCTATGTATGCAATTTTCAAACTGAAACTGAAATGTAGGTTCACTCCAAACAGAAATTAAAGCTAAAGTTCCTTCCGACTCCTTAAAGTTCCTTAAAGTTTCCTTCCGACTCCAGTGTCGCATTCCTTTCTTTTTTGCACGCATCCAGAGCACGTATTTTAATAAACAAATGTTATGATATGTACATTTTGAAGTGTTTGTTACACTACTTTTACATACTTCCTTAAAAATATATTGGTCAACATACTGTACATACTGTTCAATAAGCATTACATTACTATTCCATTCTGAACATGAGTCTATGTCTGTGTTTCTCTGAGCTGGAGTTTGTATAAATGAAACTTAACTATGTTTGTTAACTCTGTGTATGTCTGTCTGTCTCTCTGTCCCTGTGGTGTGTTTTGGCAGGGTGGTGAAGGAAGAGATATCAGATGACTCTGCAAAACTTCCCTGCTTTAATGGAAGAGTGGTTTCTTGGGTAGGAGATGGCTCTTTGCTCGTTCATTAATAAAAGCATAATCTGCAACTGTACTGTTATATTAGTTTCTTATATTACCTTAAAATGTTTAAACATTCTACACCAGGATCCCAATTTTTTTCCATTAGAGAGTAGATGGAAGATTATTAATAATGCATCATCAATGTTTTTGAAAACATTTAAGCATCCAAAAGGAATATGTTTGTTTCAGATAATCCAACCATAGTCAACAATATTTGAGCTGCGTGAGCTGAAGCTATATGGTGAATTGATGTACTTAGGTTAACCAAACATCCTATATGAGCATAATCATATATACACACATGTAATATTACAACTTGTATCTATCAGCACAAAATGACGTAAATGCACAATTGAAGTTATGTTAGTCAGAATGTGTGAATGTAACGTCACAATGATGCATAATTAAAATCATGATATACACTCTTAGAAAAAAAGGTTCTTTGGGGTTCTATATAGAACCCTAGGGTTCTTTAACCAACTTTATAGAACCCTTTCTGCCTAAAAGGTTCTATATAAGGAGAAAGAACCCTTTTGGCACAAAGGGTTATTTGGGCTAAATGTGCTTTATATACATTTATTTAAATGATTACACTATTGAACATTATATTTGTGTTTTTACTTCAATTTTACTTAGGCACACCTTTCTTTCTGAAGAAAACAAACTTATATACATTTTCAAGTTTAGTAGGTTTATTAGAAAAAATAATTGCCGCATTATCCTGTAATGAAAAAAAAAAAAATCTAAATTACAGTTTTTTACAGACGCTAGGACACATTTCTCAATACATAGGTCACTTTTGCAAAATCTTCACACAGTGAGCACAACAGAAGTCTATTGGGCTAAACTGAGGATCATTATCATTGCTTTGGGCAAAATGCTCAATGACTCTCTCAAATTTCATGAATTCTTTTCTCACTCAGACACAACAACTGCCAAAACTCTTTGTACGTACAGGCCAATTTGCACATGCTTACATACTGTTTTCAAAACTGTTAAACTTATGTTCAAAACAAAACATAATACAAAACTGAATAAGAGCAATTTTGCTACATTCCTACAGCAATATTTTAATGAAATATATTTTAAATCTTAAAATTAAATGCTATAAAAACAATTGAATTGTATCTGTATCAGTGGATGGTGTGTATACAAATTCTTGTATTTTAGAATTACTCATGCAAAAAAATAAAATAAATAAACGACATAAAATATTGGTGAATTCTGCATCATGTCTGATTAATTCCAGTAACATATATTGCAGTGAATTATAAACAGAGTTATGTCCTTGTTTTACACAAGAAAACATTGTATAATGCTACATGTTGTTAGTGTTTTTTAGGTCATTGTTTTGTGGGTGACAAAGTGTGTTTGTCGGCTGTCAACCTTTGCTAGTGTTCTGGAAGAATGAGTTGATTTGAGACCTGAATAAAGTGTTTTGGTAGTTGTAGTGCATTTTGGATGTGAAATGAACTGCTTTGCCAAGCTGAAAGTTGGTTAGGAGAACTGTGTGAAGAGTTTTGCAAAAGTGACCTAAGTTTTGAGAAATGTGTCCTAGCGTCTATAAAAAACTGGACAACCTACGTTGTTTCTGGATCTAGGCGCTAGGGGCAGAAAACTGCCATCTGCTGGTAAAATAAAATCCTGTAGGAATTACTTAGATTCTGAAAGTCAATTCTTATAACCCAACCCTCCAAAAAGATCCATTAAACGATCTTCGACATAAACAGCAAATAACTTGCATGTGTATGCGCTGAACAGTTCTGTACTGTCTGCACGCGCAGTGTCGGATTTCAGCCGCGCGCGTCGTGCGCGAGTAATTAGAATGCGCGTGAACGCAGCATTTTAAACTTCAACCGTTACGGACGTCCGTTTGAGCTCAGCGCTCGAGAGGACGACGATTAAATTGGTAAGTGAGAAAATTAATATATCTTACGTTATTTTAATTACATTTGCCTAAATCCTTGATATATTTACACACCTTACATGTTTTTTTCAAGAAGCAAAAAGAAGAAATGTGGTTTACGGTGCTGTCCGGCCGGGCCTGCGCTATTCTCCGCCAGGAGGTTTGTCATTTCTCATTTCTTACATGAATTCCTAAAATCTCTGTTAAAACGGTTGTGGACTGATCAATAATTGGGGCTAGAGTTCATGTTATATCCTAATACACTTTTCTTTGTACTGTAGATTGTATTGGACCTAGAAAACGCTTAAAACGATGTTTCAGGAGCAGTCAAATCACGTGATCACAGCCAGACCGCAAGAGAAACCCCGAAGAACAAAGAGGAGGTGATGAGGATGTTTCTTCTGTGGATATAGCTGTGAGTATTTGGTGTTTGCAGTTATAGCAAACTTTTTTCTGAATTAATTGAAGGCCTAATTTATTCTAAACACTGTATTTGGTTCTTGAAGATGCATTATGAAATGAAGATGAAGAAAAGACCTTCAACTGCAAACCATGACACAAAAAAGTACATTTTTACTCACAGTACCAACTTTGGGAAACTTATGAAGTGGCTTATATTTGCTTTTCTATTTTCCATGTTTAATGCAATATTAACGCAAATTAATATTTCTGTTTGCACTCTCACTGCAGGGATGGACTCTGGAGTGCAGCATTACTTCAATAAGATGAAAATAACACACTCCTCTATGATTCACGTAAGTTTTAAGATGTAATTGTGAGAGATTACTTTCTGTTTTCTGTTGTACTGTACACTCCATAAGTCTAATAATGTTTTTCTGACTTGCATCTCCATCTTAGGATGTCAAGCCCCCTGAACGCAAAGAGAGTCCGCATCAAAATGGACGTGAACCTGATTGAAAATACAGGATGTCAAAAGTACCTGTTGGCTGTCTACTTTTTGTTCAATATGGAGCATCCAAAAGCCAGTTTCTTTCATTCAGCACTATTTAGCCCTTCTCAGTACTGAATTTACTATGGGTCATTTGTTTTTATTGTTTAAATGCTTATCTGAATGTTAAATTATCATTTAACGCTTATGGATTTAAAAACAATTCTACTAGCTAGTCTTTAGTTCATTTTTAAGAAACGTTTATTTATGTTAACTCTTCTAACTATTGCTCTATGAATTGCAGTGTGTTTTATGTTACTTGTGTCATTGTAAATGCTAAAAAATGTCTTAAATGATTACATATTATGTTGATGTGTTATGCCTATGGGTATTTAAGTTTTTCTAGTGATAAAGTAACTATATAAAGCAGGTTAATTCATAAAATGTAATTAAAATAAATTAAAAACTAAATCAATAAAATTAACCCCTAAAAGGTTCTATATAGAACCTTTTTTCTGGCAATAAAGAACCCTAAAGGGTTCTTTTGATTGAACCCTTAAAAAGGGTTCTATATAGAACCTTTTAGGGGTTCCATATACGTAGCGCCTGATAGAACCTTTTTTGGTTCTATATAGAACCTTTTCTTCTAAGAGTGTAGTACTAAATACACAAGGCCAGTAAATTTTCACAATTTACCTGCCTTTACTTTGCATAAGATTTTTTTTTTTTTTTTTTTTTTACAAATGATTTAGACAGCTCGATCTACTCATGTTTCATGAATGTGGTATGGTAAAAGTAAGTTTTGGACCCTGGGGTCCGTTCTTCGTACGTCGCTAACTCGGTTAGCTGGATTTGACTGATGACGATGTGGTATGATCTTGAATTGTTCGGTTCTTCGACACTCATCGTGGACTTTCTGTCATAACAACAGGTCTGTAAGCTCAAACCTGCTCCGGAGCAGACTTATTTCATGTAAACAGGATTAGATTGCATCTTTTTAAGTGGAATTGATACTTAAAATCTGTCCCAGCCACTGCTACTTTCTTACAGACGTACCCTAATGTGAACCAGGGACAATAATAATGATTTAAAAATAAATTTGCAAATAATGTTGTGTAGTCTATCATAATATAGACACCGCCAGTTTTACTCATTGAGAGATTTATTCGTGAGGAAATAATTACCTAATCATTTTATTACAGTTAGTCTATGCTGTGCATGCATTAATTTGAATGGTCATGCTATTATGGGAGTGGCTTGATGCAGCACAGGAGATGCTGATAACTTGATCTTGACCCTTAAGAAACTTTAATTAGCCTAATGCTGTCACGTAACAATTTGCTTTAAAGTTAAAATTAAAATG
>JAOTNS010003980.1:0-26739 GCA_028476615.1 Culter alburnus | reverse complement strand
GGTGTTGGCGGACCATTGCATGAAAAGATAGCCTACTAGGCTGCATTTCCAGAAGTTCCACCATTTTAAGTAGTCTAAATATTAAGTATTATGTTTATAATATTAATATATATAGTATTTACAAAGAGGGGTAAAAGAGTCATAACACATTTGCCTTTCTGGTAGAGGTGGGGCTGGTTAGGCATACAAGCAGGCCTCTGTCACATATTAAAAGACAATGAATAACTGTTGCACTTTCTTTCACTTTTTTTCTCAGTGTGAACCCTCTGTCAGTGGTGAAGAAGGATGAAGCGGTCATCTTCAAGATGTGATCTTACAAGTTATAAGGCAAGAAATGAAAAGAGTTTAAAAGATCAAGTGCCACCTGAAAATCTCACTTTATATTTGCTTCTGGCTGTTATCTTGTTTCTAAAATCATAATAAAGTCATATTTTTAATATCACAAGATATCACCAATGTCACTTATGCTGGCAGTGATGTAGGTGCAGTATGGAAAACTTGAAATGGTCAATATCGTTTTCATATTCCTTGAGTATTTTTATGCCCCTTCACATGGCTTTAATATGCAATATTCCACTTGAGATAGAAATAAAAAAGGATTTTTCATGCATCTTTGCTTGATTTAATTGTCTAAACTTTTAATGCAATCAGAATAATTTATCAATAAATTCCACATGGCCTGGTTGATGCATTGTATTATTTTGACTTGAATGTTTCAATGTTTAATCCAAAAAATAAATAAATAAATTGTGTATGTGATTTTTAGTATCAGTGAATGTTTTAATGATCATAAAAGACTCCTTCAGAGAAAATGTTAATAACCTAAAGACCAGTATTAACTTGTATAATTTAGATATTATCAATATCCAAATGGCCAGTTAAATCAGGTATTATTTTCTTATCATTTAATAAGATGATTCTGTGTAAATATCAACCATATGTGAAAATTCAATGGAAAAAAAATCTCCTTTTTTACTACTTCCGCTCAGCTCGAGTTTGAGTTGTCTCGAGCAGCGCGAGTACGGGAAACTGACGTACAGAAACAGCGCGAAATGTCTGAGGTAATGTTTATATCACCACTATTTATTTCAGCGTTTTATGAAAATAATATATTAGTGATATTAATCGATGATTAAAGTGAAGGTTAAGTAAAAATTAGTTTGAAAGAAAAACAACGAAGCGAGCTAGTAATAAATCTCCGTTCTTAAAATCCCTTTCTTGAATCACGACACGTAGCTAAAATTATTAAGAAACTATATTTGAATTTTTAAAAAAATATTATTTAAGCATTTTTGTATGTATGTTGTTAATTTATATTAAAATGGCCTTTGAGGTTTTCAGTGGGCAATTTAACCTTATTTTTCAAACCCAACAAAGAAGGCCCACCAGCTGTCTGCCTTTTTTTTTGTTCAGTCCATTTGCATTCTTGTGATATTTACATAGCAAACATCACATATGAAACACACAAAAGCTTTGAAAAGATACTCAAGCTCTTAGCAAACATACAAATATTCAATCATCTCCATTGTTGTTTTTAGACATTTTCCAGACACACCCATGAAAACATGAAAAAGCATTCACCTGTGCTTAACGTATAGTGATGGTCTTATTCTCTTAGGAGTGGGCTGGGGTTGTTTTCTGCCACCTGTTTTTCATCTTGCTATCTACTTCAGTGCATTTGATTTCCCTTCACCCATTCATAAGAGATTGGATAACTAATTGGCAGCTTAATTACACCTACACTGGAGTCCTGTGTGGCCATAAAGCTGTTAGGATTATCATTTGATGATTAAACATGTCAAAACACACACACAAAAGTCGGGATCCTGTCAGAAGCATTTATTTTCGCCTGGGTGTTTTGGGACAAATGAACACCTGGGAAGGTGACTTTCTTTAACAGATCATCAAGGGACATTAAAGCATCTTATCATATGGTTAACCAGGCAGAGTAAATACACAGTGACTGAACATTGCTCTGTTTTTAAAGTTCAGACAATCTCTTAGGGAATCTTTTGGGGACTTCTTTCTGCTACGATTATGATTGTGATGATGATTGTGGTAATTGCAGCAACTGAGCTAATGAATAGTGATCCAGAGCACAGTCATAGAGTTTAAGTGGACAAAAACACATGACTTTGAAAGCAGGAACTACTTTTGAGTATTGATTGATGGGTTTTATGCCAAACACACAAGCCACTCAGGACTCGTGTACTTAAGTATACTTAAAATGTATACTAACAAGTGCATTTTGGACAATGAAACTAAAACACTGGCCAATATTGTGTTGGAGGTTTCACATCTATATATATGCGTGGCCTTGTAGCCAATATTCACTGATTTTACATTCCTTCAGTTAGAGCAGAGTGTGAAGGTTGAATTAGCAGAGCAATACATATAATATTGCAATCCACACAACATAATGTGAGACATATCAGAGGTGAAAAGAGGACAAATTGTTGGTGCGTGTCTCGCTGGCTCATCTGTGACCAGGACAGCAAGTCTTTGTGTATCGAGAGCTATGGTGTCCAGGATCCATACCATCACATAGGACGAACCACATCCAACAGGAGTAACTGTTGAAGCCAGAGGAAGTGTCTGAAAGGGATGTCTGGGTAACCTGGATTGTGTCCAAAAAACATAACATCACAGCTGCCCAACTCCCCGCAGAATTACCTCCCACCTCGACTCTCCTGTTTCCACCAAAACTGTTCATTGGGAGTCAATATTCATGGTCGGGCTGCTATAGCTAAACAAACCTTTGGTCACTCATGCCAATGCCAAATGTCAGTTTCATTGGTGCCAGCAGTGCAAATCTTGGGCTGTGAACAATGTGAAAGTATTGTTCTCTAATGAGTCCACCTTCAGTGCAAGGCTGTGACCCTGTCTTGAACATTGGGGGGATTTATTAAAAATCATAAAGAAACAGACCAGTGAAGGAAATTCTAGGTTAAGAAAATCTAGTTGAGGAAATAATCATTTTGAACTATTTGCAAATAATATTTACATTATTTGCATTAAAATATGCACACACATAGTTTTATTTGTATGCCTAATATATCAAAAATGATTCTTGTCTCATCATGTTAGGAACTACATGAATCACGTAAATGC
Source organism: Culter alburnus (assembly GCA_028476615.1). Taxonomy (NCBI): domain Eukaryota; kingdom Metazoa; phylum Chordata; class Actinopteri; order Cypriniformes; family Xenocyprididae; genus Culter; species Culter alburnus. Next base: position 23,628 of record JAOTNS010003980.1, on the reverse strand, counting down.
ATATTTTCAATTCAAAATGGCCATATTTGAGAAAAAAAGTAGAGTAGTTTGCATCAATGAATGTAACTTTCGGTAGTCTTACATTTCTGTCTCAAAAAAAGTTGATATTAAATGTTTCGCAATTTATCTTGCCTCACTCTCTTTCAATGTTAAACACTTCCCACTGGAATTCTACTTTGATTTGATTAGTCATCTCAATCATTTTGGACAATGACGAGTGTTGTTGGACTGCTAAGGCAGACCAAACTAACAATGTAACTTTTAAACCTTTTTGTCATCTTAACAAAACACAGAGCATTGTGTAATGGGGTGCAGTAGAGCAGTGCAATATTGGGGGGGGGGGGGGGGGGGGGGACAATTTGGCCATTTCTAATTATTGGAGGAGACTTGTCCCTCTCAATATCTATGGTGGTTAGTGTCTTTCCCACATCCGTGGGAGTTACGGTGTGGAGAAGCTCCAAAGAGACTCAACACCTGGATTGTTGCTGCCCAGAGAGAAGCACAGCGGTGGATCAGTGATGGTTTGGGCTGCAATATCATGGCATTCCCTACTGTGCTTGATGGGACTACTGAACCATTCTGGAGGACCATGTGCACTTATTGTACTGTGTTGTACTATTGTACCGCGCAAATATTGTTCCATGAAGGTGGTGTCGTGTATCAGCATGATAATGCACCAAGCAAGACTTGTGACAGAATGAACATGAAATTGAAGTTGAACATCTCCCATGGCCTGCAGTCACCAGATCTGAATATTATCGAACCACTTTGGGGTATTTCGGAGGAGCAAGTCAGAAAAGTGGTCAGTGGTGGTTTTCCTCCATTCTGGAAGAAGAATGGCTCAAAATTCTTCTGGACGAATTGATGCTGTACTGGCCGCAAAAGATGGCCCTACACCATACTAATAAATTATTGTGGTCTAAAACCAGGTGCTTCAGTTTCATTGTCCAACCCCTGTATGTGCGATTTCAGAAAGCAGTAAATCATCTGAAGCAAATATGCTTAAAAGGTTTGTGAAAGTTTTTGGAGGAACAGGAATATTTTGGATATTGAGAAGGGTACAATTTAGTGCCATCTAAAATAAATACTTGTAAGGGAAAAATATTTGAAACACTGCTCAATTTTGATCTTAAAACTGGATGCAAATCACTCTTACAGCTTGCCTTGTACAAACAGATTTCACATACATAATGTCATCTTGGCACTTTATATAATTGATCTGCCTCCTAGTTTAGTAGAAGGTAATTAAAAACGCTTAAGCAATAATACATTTGCCCTAATATGATGCTTCTCTTTTAAGATAAAACAGACATGTAGGACAAGTGGGAAAAAGGACACAGACATGAAGCTGCTCATACAGTTAACTTTATGTGTTTTGGATTTACAAATGTTTAGTGAATATTTAAAAGTAAAGTCATTTTGCTTGTGATAGAAATGATCTCGAAGATCACTGCTACATCCTGTCTTCAGTTTTCTCCACAGTCTGTGGGTTCACTCTGAGAAGAGATAAAAGAGAGCTTTTTCCATAATATGCTCATCATACTGTCTTATGAAAGGTTCAATGCACAAAGAGCAAGATTATGGCAGGAAATAAGGCTGAGTGATATTATCTTTCATGTTCATCAAAAATAAATTCAATTTTAAATGAAAAAGAGAAGACTTTGCCAGCCAAATCAACAGAGGCCTGCTGAACTGCTGTCTAATGTTTGTTAATCTGGATTTAATGGACCAACAAAAGTGCAGACCAGCACTACACATTTTGACCGTGGAAATTCCACTTACAGATTTAATTTATCAATATACAGATAACAACAAAAGGCTCTTCCATGACATTTCATATTTACAGGCCTATAAATCCTTATTTTCAGAAGCTTCTTGAGAAAGTGCTTGTGCATATGTGTGCACTGAATTTACCCTTTCATCCTGCAGCATGGTGTTCTCCAAACTTTAATTAATATAGTGCTCCTGAGTGCAGTACAGCCCCTGATATACAATAAGGGTGTGATGATCGCATTGAGACGTGCCAAAATGCGCAGAGGATCTGTGCCATCATTTTTAAACGGATAGCACGAGGTCCCCCTAAAAGTGCACACAGTTGAATGAAGAAACAATGGCAACCACGCGATCAGAAAACACATGGCTACTATTATGATGAGGTAAATGGACGCGCGCTTATTGTCCCGTTCCGCGCTCGGCGGTTCGCGATCTAGCTGAAATCTGGCGATGAAAAACAGCTTGAAGTTCAAACCAATCATGATAATGACGGTGAAAATGTTCGCCACAAAAGTACCAAAACCCGTCACTTTTTCAGCGATCCCCACAGTCACCAAATTATTTACAGCCACCATCAAAAAAGCATAAAGCCAGTAGGCCAGAATCACCAGCAGGGTTCTGTTTCGGGTCATGCGCTGCGAGTATTTGAAAGGCGCTGAGACCGCGTGGTAACGGTCCGCCTGCGCGGCCAGAATCGCCATATAGGACAGACCGAGAAAAGTGGGAACGATGTAAAAAGTGCGAGTCGGGGAGTCATAATAATCGCGTACATCCAGAACTCCAACATAATAATACGAGACGCCCGAGCAGATGTCACTGAGACACGTGCTGAGCATGTACATGAAGCGGTTCTCGCTGCGCAGGGATCTGTTCATCACGATGGACAGAAACACGGACACGTTGAGGAAAATGGTGGTGGTGGCGTGAATTACATTGAAGAGAAACAAAAGCACGTTCTCGAAACTAGTTAGAGGCAGCACGGTGCCAAGACCCGCACTACTCTGGGAAATATTCATGAGCAGTGAGTGTCAGTAAATGTTCATGTAAGAAAGCACAACCGTCGCTAATAATGACAGCTTGTGGTAAAAGCGCGCGATTTATTAACTGATGCACGAGTGAGGGCGTTTTTCAAATGAGGAGGGACTCAGGGATTCACGTGGCAAGTTTCTTAGAAACTGTTTTCGGGCCTTTTGAGCGCACATACATAACGAGTTTATCAAATAGTATAGAGGTCAATGGTGTGGTGGTCAGAAAATATGAAAATGCGACTTTTTACATTTTTGAAATGTCTAAATTAAGCTATAATGTGGGGCCAAAACTGTTTATGTGGCTTTTTTTTCTTCGTTTCAAAATAGTATAATTCATGATTTTAGAGGAAATAATGGATGATATTTCAGTTTTTACTTTTTACTAACACAAAATCAGCGCTTTGGAAATGAGCTGAACAAATTCAGACATACAGTAAATAAAAAAGTGCAACTTATAAACATTGCACTAATTTTATGGGAATATTTTTGTATTTGTGAGTTATTTATGATTTCAGAAAAAAAGTGAATCTGAGGCAAATGCATGTTAACATGTTTGTGAAAGTGTTTTGGATGAACAGGAACTGTGGATGTTAGGCAAAGTGTCATGGTACCTTCTAAAATAAACACTTTTCTGTTAAAAAAAAAGAAGATTTTTTTTTATTATTATTATTTTGATGAAGCATCTGTGAATCTTTTTTTTTTTACATTTTGGATTTCTCAGTTTTATGTCACATACAATGTTTTACATTTTTGGATAAAAAACAATTTATAATAAAACGTTTTAAAATGATTATCATACTTTAATGTATAGAAGCTAACAGAATTAAAACATCAGTGGATAAAAAAGTACATTGCCTTTTGGATACATTCAGAGAAAAAGCAAATCTCTCCTCACTCTTATAGATTGTATATACAGCACAATGTCCATCTTGGCACTTTATTATAGGCCTTCAACAAGTTAGTTCATAAGAAAGTGAAATTAAATGGCCTAAGCAATAATACATTGTCCCAATTAAAAGCTACCATTTCAATCAAGACATTGTACAGCAGACATGTCAAATGGAAAAAAGGGCAGTTTCCTGATTTTAGATTTTTCTTATGTTTTAGATTCACAAATATGTAGTGAATATATATATGGTTTGGGTTTGCCACATCCTGAAGATCACTGCAACATCTCATCTTCAGTCTTCTTTACATTCTGTGGGTTCACTCTGAGAAAATATGAGAGAACTTTTGCCATAATATGCCAAACATGTGACTGCAACAGTTTCATTTAAAGAAAACATGAAAAAGTTTCACTTTGATCATCGGGAAGAGCAAAATAATGGAGAAAATATGGCTATGAGGATATGCTTAATCAAAAAATAAATGAACTGCACTCATGGGTTTTTTTCTAGATTGCAGGTTTGCAGCACCACACCTTTTTACCCTTGAATTTCCATGACTTTTCAAGTCACTCATCATTACGCCATGAGGATTTCATTTATCATTTTATAGAGATTGCAATCAGCAATCTTGAGCTGAGCATAACTATATGTTCACTACAAAACACTTTTCCTTAAACTTTTTTTCCATGACTTTTCTAGGCCTAAATCATTCTGATTTTCAAATTCTCCATGAGAACACTAAAGTGCATGTGTGTTTGATTTACCCTTTCATCCTGCAGCATTGTGTTCTCCAGACTTTATTTAGCAAGGTGTTCCTGAGTGCAGTACAGCCCCTGATATACAATAAGGGTGTGGTGATCGCATTGAGACGTGCCAAAATGCGCACAGGGTCTGTGCCATCATTTTTAAACGGATAGCACGCGGCCCCCCAAAAAGCGCACACAATTACATTAATAAACAGTGGCAACCACGCGATCAGAAAACACATGGCTACTATTATGATGAGGTAAATGGACGCGCACTTGTTGTCCCGTTCCGCGCTCGGCGGTTCGCGTTCTAGCTGAAATCTGGCGATGAAAAACAGCTTGAAGTTCAAACCAATCATGATAATGACGGTGAAAAAGTTCGCCACAAAAGTACCATAGCCCGTCACTATCTTAGCGACCCCCACAGTCACCAAATTATTAACAGCCACAATCGAAAAAGCATAAAGCCAGTAGGCCAGAATCACCAGCAGGGTTTTGTTTCGGGTCATGCGCTGCGAGTATTTGAAAGGCGCTGAGACCGCGTGGTAACGGTCCGCCTGCGCGGCCAGAATCGCCATATAGGACAGACCCAGAAAAACGGGAGCGATGTAAAAAGTGCGAGTCGGAGAGTCATAATAATCGCGTACATCCAGAACTCCAACATAATAATACGAGACGCCCGAGCAGATGTCACTGAGACACGTGCTGAGCATGTACATGAAGCGGTTCTCGCTGCGCAGGGATCTGTTCATCATGATGGACAGAAACACGGACACGTTGAGGAAAATGATGGCGGTGGCGTGAATTACATTGAAGAGAAACAAAAGAACGTTCGCGAAACTAGTAAGAGGCAGCACGGTGCCAAGACCCACACTACTCTGAGAAATATTCATGAGCAGTGAGTGTCAATGTTCATGTAAGAAAGCACAACCGTCGCTGATAATGACAGCTTGTGGTAAAAGCGCGCGATTTATTAACTGATGCACGCGTGCGGGGCGTTTTTCAAATGAGGAGGAGACTGTCAGGGATTCATGTGGCAAGTTTCTTAGAAACTGTTTTCGGGCCTTTTGAGCGCACATACATAACGAGTTTATCAAATAGTATAGAGGTCAATGATGTGGTGGTCAGAAAATATGAAAATGCGACTTTTTACATTTTGGAAATGTCTAAATTAAGCTACAATGTGGGGCCAAAACTGTTTATGTGTTTTTTTTCTTCGTTTCAAAATAGTATAATTCATGATTTTAGAAGAAATAATGGATGATATTTCAGTTTTTACTAACACAAAATCAGCGCTTTGGAAATGAGCTGAACAAATTCAGACATACAGTAAATAAAAAAGTGCAACTAATAAACATTGCACTAATTTTATGGGAATATTTTTGTATTTGTGAGTTATTTATGATTTCAGAAAAAAAGTGAATCTGAGGCAAATGCAGGTTAACAGGTTTGTGAAAGTGTTTTGGATGAACAGGAACTTTGGATGTTAGGCAAAGTGTCATGGTACCTTCTAAAATAAACACTTTTCTGTTAAAAAAAAAAAAAAAAAAAGTTTTTTATTATTATTTTGATGAAGCATCTGTGAATTGTTTTGTTTACATTTTGGATTTCTCAGTTTTATGTCACATACAATGTTTTACATTTTTAGATAAAAAAAACAATTTATAATAAAACGTTTTAAAATGATTATCATACTTTAATGTATAGAAGCTAACAGAATAAAACAGTGGATAAAAAAGTACATTGCCTTTTGGATACATTCAGAGAAAAAGCAAATCTCTCCTCACTTATAGATTGTATATACAGCACAATGTCCATCTTGGCACTTTAATTCATAGGCCTTCAACAAGTTAGTTCATAAGAAAGTGAAATTAAATAGCCTTAGCAATAATATATTTGCCCCAATTAAAAGCTACCATTTCAATCAAGACATTGTACAGCAGACATGTCAAATGGAAAAAGAGTCAGTTTCCTGATTTTAGCTTATTTTAGATTTTTCTTATGTTTTAGATTCACAAATATGTAGTGAATATATATATGGTTTGGGTTTGCCACATCCTGAAGATCACTGCAACATCTCATCTTCAGTCTTCTTTACATTCTGTGGGTTCACTCTGAGAAAATATGAGAGAACTTTTGCCATAATATGCCAAACATGTGACTGCAACAGTTTCATTTAAAGAAAACATGAAAAAGTTTCACTTTGATCATCGGGAAGAGCAAAATAATGGGAGAAAATATGGCTATGAGGATATGCTTAATCAAAAAATAAATGAACTGCAATCGTAGGTTTATTCTAGATTGCAGGTTTGCAGCACCACACCTTTTTACCCTTGAATTTCCATGACTTTTCAAGTCACTCGTCATTACTCCACGAGGATTTCATTTATCATTTTATAGAGATTGCACTCAACAATCTTGAGTTGAGTATATTCACAGTATTAAACTTTTTTTTCATGACTTTTCTAGACCCACATTCTCCATGAGAACACTAAAGTGCATGTGTTTGATTTACCCTTTCATCCTGCAGCATTGTGTTCTCCAGACTTTATTTAGCAAGGTGTTCCTGAGTGCAGTACAGCCCCTGATATACAATAAGGGTGTGATGATCGCATTGAGACGTGCCAAAATGCGCACAGGGTCTGTGCCATCATTTTTAAACGGATAGCACGCGGCCCCCCAAAAAACGCACACAATTACATTAATAAACAATGGCAACCACGCGATCAGAAAACACATGGCTACTATTATGATGAGGTAAATGGACGCGCGCTTGTTGTCCCGTTCCGCGCTCGGCGGTTCGCGTTCTAGCTGAAATCTGGCGATGAAAAACAGCTTGAAGTTCAAACCAATCATGATAATGACGGAAAATATGTTCGCCACAAAAGTACAATAGCCCGTCACTTTCTTAGCGACCCCCACAGTCACCAAATTATTAACAGACACAATCCAAAAAGTGTAAAGCCAGTAGGCCAGAATCACCAGCAGGGTTCTGTTTCGGGTCATGCGCTGCGAGTATTTGAAAGGCGCTGAGACCGCGTGGTAACGGTCCGCCTGCTCGGCCAGAATCGCCATAAAGGACAGACCCAGAAAAACGGGCGCGATGTAAAGAGTGCGAGTCTGAGAGTCATAATAATCGCGTACATCCAGAACTCCAACATAATAATACGAGACGCCCGAGCAGATGTCACTGAGACATGTGCTGAGCATGTACATGAAGCGGTTCTCGCTGCGCAGGGATCTGTTCATCACGATGGACAGAAACACGGACACGTTGAGGAAAATGATGGCGGTGGCGTGAATTACATTGAAGAGAAACAAAAGCACGTTCTCGAAACTAGTTAGAGGCAGCACGGTGCCAAGACCCGCACTACTCTGGGAAATATTCATGAGTGATCAGAGTGAACGCAGATGTAATGGAGCTCAGACATCGCTCACGATGAGAGCGCGCGACTGAACTCAGACGCGCGTGCGGGGCGTTTTTAAAATGAACTCACCGGGACTCATGTGGCACAGGTTCCTGGAGGTTTCAGGCCTGTTTTTTTAATTGTTTGCATACAGATATAAGCGCACATAACCATGAGCAATGAAATGCAATAGAAAAAAAATAAAAAAAATAAATGACTTGAATATATCTATTTTAGAGATTTTCAGATGTCCACTTGAGTGGACAGTATGCGTTTTTGGTTTATTCTGAAGAGATAGAGTATTAAACATAATACAGTAACAACACAGCAATACTGTGTGTATTTAACAAACCACTCAATAAAATCCTATATCTACATTGATCTATTGATGTTTTCAGACTGTGGAAAAACTAGCGATCAGGTGTTTTCAAATTTCATCTGAAATGAGCAATGTTGGGAGTAACGCATTAGAAGTAACATGCATTACGTATTCGCATTACTTTTTGATATAAGAAGTGAAGTAACGCATTACAAGTAACGTGCATTACGTGATCACATTACTTTTTGATGTAATGAGTGAAGTAAGGCATTACAGGTAACGTGCATTACGTGATCAGATTACTCTTTGATGTAACAAGTAACACAATTTATCACACCATCTACATTATTTAATCAACTCACACATTAAAGATTGTTCTCTTTAATTCAAAAACAAAAATATAATTATGTCCCATCTTTTTTTTATTATTTAAGTATGTTGCTATTTTATACATTAACTCCAATAGAAGATAGCCTACTAGGCTGAATTTTTTGGTTCCACCATTTTAAGTAGTCTAAATATTAAGTATTATGTTCAAGGGCGTAGATTTGGTTTCAACATTGGGGGGGTTGAGCGTTATTGGTATGCTGCCTGTTATTATTTTTTTAATTAAAAAAAATCTGTTTTATGTGTAGCGTTATTGGATAATTTATTTCTTCTCTATCTATCTATCTATCTATCTATCTATCTATCTATCTATCATAACTTTATGGAATTTATCTATAACCATTCATCAAATTCTAACATAACGGAGTGATTCTAAAAAGAAAGAAATTATGTTAAATATTGAAACCGCCAGTAGGTGGCAGTGATTCGACGTTTTAATGAGTGAGCTACTTAAATCGTTCATGCAGCCAATTCGTTCAAAAGTCAGATTAAATAAGGAAGAAAAAAACAAACACCGATATGAATACTTTTGTCATTGATAAGACACTATTGAAAAATGAAGTAACAAAACAGACGGCTGTTTTGGTAACTGGTTACAGTTACACTGATAGTTATGGCTAAATTGCAATGGATTAGATAGCTAAATTATATGTGGAGTGTACCTAGTTATTACAATGTTTTCATACCTCCTTCTCAGTACATGCTTTATTCTTTTTAATGTCCCTCTTTGAACAGAAGTTTAATATAGTCGGCTGGGCAACGGTTCTCTTCATTTTTTGGTGCTACCCGTGCTCTCCATTCAAACAGAGCTCCACTCGCGTTGTTTTCGTGAAAGTGCACGCGCATTGGTTGGGCGTTACCAATCGGTTCAATGGAAGGGGGGTACTTTTTTGACTAATTTATTATGACAAACTCATATTCGATTAGAAACAAAATTATTGTTACAAAATAAATGAATTATACATATGTTAGTATAGATCTACTGTGATTTTCATGTTGAAATATTGGGGGGGTTGTAACTGATGGATTTGAATATTGGGGGGGTTACCTCCCCCCCCATCCCCCCCGCAAACTACGCCCCTGATTATGTTTATAATATTTATAAACATTATAATATTTACAAAGAGGGGCAAAATAGGACAAAGGACAATGATTATCAGTTGCACTTACTTTCACTTTTTTTTCAGTGTGAACCCTCTGTCAGTGGTGAAGAAGAATGAAGCGGTCAACTTCAAGATGTAATCTTAGCTTATAGGCAAGAAAGGAAAAGAGTTTAAAAGATCAAGTGCCACCTGAAAATTTCACTTTACATTTGCTTCTGGGTGTTATCTTGTTTCTGAAATCATAATAAAGTCATATTTTATTTATCACAAGATTTCACCAATATCACTGATGCTGGCAGGGGTGTGGGTGCAGTATGGAAAACTTGAAATTGTTTATCAATATTCCTTGAGTATTTTTTACGCCTCCTTCACATGGCTTTAATATGCAATATTCTACATGAGATAGAAAAAAAAAAAAAAGATTTTATATACATCTTTGCTAGATTTAATAGTCTGAAAAATTGAACTTACTGCTATCAGAATAATTTATCAATAAATTCCACATGGCCTTGTGGTCCACATTGTATTATTTTGACTTGAATGTTTCATCTTTAAAGAAAAAAAGAAAAAGAAAAAACCCAAAACACAATTCAGAATATTGTGTTTAGATCTTTTTCATTGTGTATGTGATTTTTAGTATCAGTGAATGTTTTAATGATCCTACTAAAGGGTCACAAACGTTTTAAGATCAAAATTGAGCAGTGTGTCAAATTTTTTTCTCTTACAAATGTATAGATGGCACTGAGAAAATGTTAACAAACTAAAGACCAGTATTAACTTTTATAATTTAGATATTATCAATATCCAAATGGCCAGTTAGATAAGGTATTATTTTCTTGTTATTTAATAAGATGATTTCGTGTAAATATCAGCCATATGTGAAAAGTAATAGGAGAAAAATCTCCTTTCTACTACATGATGTTTTATTAACAAAATTCGGGAGGAGCACGTTCAGATAATTAACCTAATTAGCACAGGTGGAGAGCATTCAGTTAATCAACTCAACCAATGTCAAAAGGTATAAATTCAGCAGACTGACTTCTGTTCATCTGAGAGTTTATCAGCATCCCTCCTCCACCCCATCCTCACTTATAGTTCTATCTACTTTTACCACACCAGGGGGAGTACTCTGGGTTCGCGGCAAAATTCCAAGCTCGGAGCCCTCTCCCCGGACAGCACGCCAAATACGCATAACTTTACTCTATTTAATTATATGTATATGTGAACTCGTGAATATTGCTCCGCAGAGCGCGCGGGAGACTGACAGGAACAGCGTGAAATTGCTGAGGTAATGTTTATATCAAGACAATTTGTTTAAACGTTTTATGAAAATAATATATTAGTGAAAATAATCGACGATTAAAGATTCAAAATTAGTTTGAAAGAAAAACAAGGAAGAGAGCTAGTAGTAATGTTCACGTTCTTCAAATCCTGAATCACGACACGTAGCTTAAATTAGCTATTAAACTAGGCCCATAGCCTGCCATATATATATATAGACCAAAGAAAAAAAAAAGGCCCACCAACTGTCTCCCCTTTTTCAGCCCATTTGCATCCTTGGGATTTACAGGGCATAGCACATATTAAACACACAAAAGCTTTGAAAAATTTAAGCTAATATTAAAGAAAACAGGGTTCACAACCTGTCTAAATATGTTCACCTTGATCCATATATACATAATAAATATAAACGGACTTTTTTCCCCTCAGAATTGCGAGATATAAACTCGCAATTCTGACTTTTTTTCTCAGAATTGCAAGATATCTCAGAATTGTGCTTCTATCTCGCAATTCTGAGTTTAGATACTCGCAATTCTGAAGTCTTTTTTCCCTCGGAATTGACTTTATAACTTGCAATTCTGACTTTATTTCTCGCAATTGCGAGTTTATATCCCGCAATTGAGTTTATAGCTTGCAATTCTGACTTTATTTCACGCAAATGCGAGTTTATATCCCGCAATTGTGAGTTTATTTCTCGCAATTCTGAAAATAAAACTTACAATTGCGAGTTTATTTCTCGCAATTCTGAGAAAAGAAGTCAGAATTCTGGGATAAAAAGTCAAAATTACCTTTTTTATTTTTTATTCAGTGGCAGAAACAAGCTTCCATAGATATTTCAGTAAGATGAAACCCAAAACTTAGGAAATTTAAAACGTTAATCCAACAGTTTCTGTCAAAAAATCCTGTCATCACTGTCGCACATTGAATTCTGGGGTAATCTAGGCCTCAAAGGATCCATCTGTTGTATCTTTCGTTGCCTGGGAAATGAAGGACGCATTTTGAGGCCGCATTTGAAGGAGCCTTTGAGTTGGGACAGCCTTCGTTGCGTTGCTGTGATGCAGTCGGCCTTTGAATGCAGCCTTTGAAGAATGCAGCCTCTAAAGTCAAAGAGCAAGGTTTGCAGCCACCTTAGAGCAACCTCCTGCTGACTTCAGTCCCATCCCTTTCCCAACACACCTTTAAAGTAATCCTTAGCATTTTGATTAGTTGTTTGGCTACCCCTGTTCTAAGCTGTGTCCCAATTTAGAGGCTGCATCCTTCGAAAGAAAATTGCAGCATGACAAAGGATGTCCCAATTTGAAGGCTCCTTCAAATGTGGCCTCAAAATGTGTCAGTTGTGGCCTTCGAAGATGTGGTCTTTGAAGTCTGCTTCCTTCAAAGGATGCAGCCTCCGAATTGGAATGCAGCTCTAGAGTGATTAGTAGCATTTAGGTTCAGATGACTGGCTCAAAACAAAACAGCAGAACTGAGCAAAGACGGTGTATGCCTATACATTTTGCATACTTCAAATTGCATACTTCTAGGAAAACAGTAGCAATTGTAAAACTCTTGCAAGAATTTTTGCTGCTACCAATGTTACGTTTAGTATTGCTGCTCAACACCAACTAAACACACTGTATAAATGTGTGTACGAATCACATTTTTGACACATCTGTGCAAGGCCATCTGATCTCTTTCAGAGAGAATTGAAAGGTTTTAGATTTGAGAAAACCACCACTGTGCAATTTAGATGCAATTCATTTAGCATTCTGCAAGAAGTTCTCATCCTCTGATTCGTATGCTTCAGTTAACAATTTAAAGTAAAATCTCATTAGCATGTTGTTTTGATGATCATCACAATCTGTCCCTAATGAGACCACCTCCGTTCTTGCGCGCAGTTTTAAAAGCATGCACTCATGTGCGCCCTCAATCATTCGTCTGTGTCAGCAATGGCTCTGTTCTTTCTCTATAACTGTATTTGCAGATACTCTCACTCATGAATATTTCCCAGAGTAGTGCGGGTCTTGGCACCGTTCTGCCTCTAACTAGTTTCGAGAACGTTCTTTTGTTTCTCTTCAATGTAATCCTCGCCACCGCCATCATTTTCCTCAACGTGTCCGTGTTTCTGTCCATCGTGATGAACAGATCCCTGCGCAGCGAGAACCGCTTCATGTACATGCTCAGCACGTGTCTCAGTGACATCTGCTCGGGCGTCTCGTATTATTATGTTGGAGTTGGATGTACGCGATTCTTATGACTCTCCGACTCGCACTCTTTACATCGCGCCCACTTTTCTGGGTCTGTCCTATATGGCGATTCTGGCCGCGCAGGCGGACCGTTACCACGCGGTCTCAGCGCCTTTCAAATACTTGCAGCGCATGACCCGAAACAGAACCCTGCTGGTGATTCTGGCCTACTGGCTTTATGCTTTTTTGATTGTGGCTGTTAATAATTTGGTGACTATGGGGGTCGCTAAAAAGTGACAGGCTTTGGTACTTTGTGGCGAACATTTTCACCGTCATTATCATGATTGGTTTGAACGTCAGGCTGTTTTTGATTGCCAAATTTCAGCTAGAGCGCGAACCGCCGAGCGCGGAACGGGACAACAAGCGCGCGTCCATTTACCTCATCATAATAGTGGCTGTATGTTTTTTGATCGCATGGTTGCCTATTTTTCTTCATATTATTGCGTGTAATTTCGCGGGGTCCACATGCTATACATTCAGAAATGAGGGTTCAGACCCGCTGCGCATTCTGCCACGGGTAATGCAGTTCTGACTCCCTTATTGTATATCAGGGGCTGTTCTGCACTAAGGAGCACCCTACTAAGTAAAGTCTGGAGAACACAATGCTGCAAGAGGAAAAGGTAAACTCTCCAAATGTACTACTCTCTCATGCATACAGTGGTGAAACACTAGTCTTAATGTAATGAATCACTCAACCAACTCACGTATTAAAGATTGTTTCTTTTTTAATTAAAAAAATATTATGTTCAGTCTTTTTTGTATAATTATTGAAAGTATGTTGGCCTAGCTATTTATACATTAAAAGATAGCCTACTAGGCTGCATTTTCCAGAAGTTCCACCATTTTAAGTAGTCTAAATATTAAGTATTATAATATTTATAAATTATAGTATTTACAAAGAGGGGTAAAAGAGTTATAAACATTTGCCTTTCTGGTAGAGGTGGGGCTGGTAAGGCATACAAGCAGGCCTATGTCACATATTAAAAGAACAATGAATAACTGTTGCACTTTCTTTCACTTTTTTTCTCAGTGTGAACCCTCTGTCAGTGGTGAAGAAGGATGAAGCGGTCATCTTCAAGATGTGATCTTACAAGTTATAAGACAAGAAAGGAAAAAGTTTAAAAGTGCCACCTGAAAATCTCACTTTATATTTGCTTCTGGCTGTTATCTTTTTTCTAAAATCATAATAAAGTCATTTTTTAATATCACAAGATATCACCAATGTCACTTATGCTGGCAGGGCAGCATAAGTGGGTGTAGTATGGAAAACTTGAAATTGTCAATATCGTTTTCAATATTCCTTGAGTATTTTTATGTCCCCTTCACATGGCTTTAATATGCAATATTCCACATGAGATAGAAATAAAAAAGGATTTTTCATGCACCTTTGCTTGATTTAATTGTCTAAACTTTTAATGCAATCAGAATAATTTATCAATAAATTCCACATGGCCTGGTTGATGCATTGTATTATTTTGACTTGAATGTTTCAATGTTTAATTCCAAAAAAAAAAAAAAAAAAAAAAAAAAATCACAATTCAGAGATAATGTGTTGGTCTTTTTCATTGTGTATGTGATTTTTAGTATCAGTGAATGTTTTAATGATCATAAAAGACTCCTTCAGAGAAAATGTTAATAAACTAAAGACCAGTATTAACTTGTATAATTTACATATTATCAATATACAAATGGCCAGTTAAATCAGTATTATTTTCTTATCATTTAATAAGATGATTCTGTGTAAATATCAACCATATGTGAAAATTCACTGGAAAAAAAAAAACTCCTTTTTTACTACTTCCGCTCAGTGCGAGTTTGAGTTGTCTCAAGCAGCGCGCGCACGGGAAACTGACGTACAGAAACAGCGCGAAATTTCTGAGGTAATGTTTATATCACCACTATTTATTTCAGCGTTTTATGAAAATAATGTATTAGTGATATTAATCGATGATTAAAGTGAAGGTTAAGTAAGTATTAGAACTAGTAATAAATCTCCCGTTCTTCAAATCCCTTTCTTGAATCACGACACGTAGCTAAAATTATTAAAAAACTATATTTGAATTTTTAAAAAAATATTATTTAAGCATTTTTTGTAGCTAATGTCTTGGATGTATGTTGTTAATTTATATTAAAATGGCCTTTAGCCATTTTCAGTGGGCACTTTAACCTTATTTTTCAAACCCAACAAAAAGGCCACCAGCTGTCTCCCTTTTTTTGTTCAGTCCATTTGCATCCTTGTGATATTTACATAGCAAACATCACATATGAAACACACAAAAGCTTTGAAAAGATACTCAAGCTCTTAGCAAGCATACAAACATTCAATCATCTCCATTGTTGTTTTTAGAGATTTTCCAGACACACCCATGAAAACATGAAAAAGCATTCACCTGTGCTTAACGTATAGTGATGGTCTTATTCTCTTAGGAGTGGGCTGGAGTTGTTTTCTGCCACCTGTTTTTCATCTTGCTATCTAATTCAGTGCATTTGATTTCCCTTCACCCATTCATAAGATTGGATAACTAATTGGCAGCTTAATTACACCTACACTGGAGTCCTGTGTGGCCATAAAGCTGTTAGGATTATCATTTGATGATTAAACATGTCAAAACACACACACACAAAGTCGGGATCCTGTCAGAAGCATTTATTTTCGCATGGGTGTTTTGGGACATAAATAAACACCTGGGAAGGTGACTTTTCTTTAACAGATCATCAAGGGACATTAAAGCATCTTTATCATATGGTTAACCAGGCAGAGTAAATACACAGTGACTGAACATTGCTCTGTTTTTAAAGTTCAGACAGTCTCTGAGGGAATCTATCGGGGACTTCTTTCTGCTACGATTGTGATTGTGATGATGATTGTGGTAATTGCAGCAACTGAGCTAATGAATAGTGACCCAGAGCACAGTCATAGAGTTTAAGTGGACAAAAACACATGAATTTGAAAGCAGGAACTACTTTTGAGTATTGATTGATGGGTTTTATGCCAACACACAAAACCACTCAGGACTCGTGTACTTATGTGGACTTAAAATGTATTGTGTACTTATGTATACTTAAAATGTATACTAACAAGTGCATTTGGACAATGAAACTAAAACACTGGCCAATATTGTGTTGGAGGTTTCACATCTACATATGCGTGGCCTTGTAGCCAAACTTCACTGATTTTACATTCCTTCAGTTATAGAGCAGAGTGTGAAGGTTGAATTAGCAGAGCAATACATAAAATATTGCAATCCACACAACATAATGCGAGACATATCAGAGTTGAAAAGAGGACAAATTGTTGGTGCGTGTCTCGCTGGCTCATCTGTGACCAGGACAGCAAGTCTTTGTGTATCGAGAGCTATGGTGTCCAGGATCCATACCATCACATAGGACGAACCACATCCAACAGGAGTAACTGTGAAGCCAGAGGAAGTGTCTGAAAGGGATGTCTGGGTAACCCGGATTGTGTCCAAAAAACATAACATCACAGCTGCCCAACTCCCCGCAGAATTACCTCTTACCTCGACTCTCCTGTTTCCACCAAAACTGTTCGTTGGGAGTTAATATTCATGGTCGGGCTGCTATAGCCAAATAAACCTTTGGTCACTCATGCCAATGCCAAATGTCAATTTCATTGGTGCCAACAGTGCAAATCTTGGGCTGTGAACAATGTGAAAGTATTGTTCTCTAATGAGTCCACCTTCAGTGCAAGGCTGTGACCTGTTGAACATTGGGGGGATTTATTAAAAATCATAAGAAATAGAACAGTGAAGGAAATTCTAGGTTAAGAAAATCTAGTTGAGGAAATAATCATTTTGAACTATTTGCAAATAATATTTACATTATTTGCATTAAAATATGCACACACATAGTTTATTTGTATGCCTAATATATCAAAAATTCTTGTCTCATCATGTTAGGAACTACATGAATCACGTAAATGCATATTTTCAATTCAAAACAGCCATATTTGAGAAAAAAAGTAGAGTAGTTTGCATCAATGAATGTAACTTTCAGTCGTTTTACATTTCTGTCTCAAAAAAAGTTGATAAATGTTTCGCAATTTATCTTGCCTCACTCTCTTTCAATGTTAAACACTTCCCAGTGGAATTCTACTTTGATTTGATTAGTCATCTCAATCATTTTGGACATTGACGAGCGCTGTTGGACTGCTATGGAAGACCAAACTAACAATGTAACTTTTAAACCTTTTTGTCATCTTAACAAAATACAGAGCATTGTGTAATGGGGTGCAGTAGAGCAGTGCAATATTGGGAGGGATAATTTGGCCATTTCTAATTATTGGAGGAGACTTGTCCCTCTCAATATCTATGGTGGTTAGTGTCTTTCCCACATCCGTGGGAGTTACGGTGTGGAGAAGCTCCAAAGAGACTCAACACCTGGATTGTTGCTGCCCAGAGTGAAGCACAGCGGTGGATCAGTGATGGTTTGGGCTGCAATATCATGGCATTCCCTACTGTGCTTGATGGGACTACTGAACCATTCTGGAGGAACATGTGCACCTATTGTACCGTGCAAATATTGTTCCGTGAAGGTGGTGTCGTGTATCAGCATGATAATGCACCAAGCAAGACTTGTGACAGAATGAACATGAAATTGAAGTTGAACATCTCCCATGGCCTGCAGTCACCAGATCTGAATATTATCGAACCACTTTGGGGTATTTTGGAGGAGCTAGTCAGAAAAGTGGTCAGTGGTGGTTTTCCTCCATTCTGGAAGAAGAATGGCTCAAAATCCTTCTGGACGAATTGATGCTGTATTGGCCGCAAAAGATGGCCCTACACCATACTAATAAATTATTGTGGTCTAAAACCAGGTGCTTCAGTTTCATTGTCCAACCCCTGTATGTGCGATTTCAGAAAGCAGTAAATCATCTGAAGCAAATATGCTTAAAAGGTTTGTGAAAGTTTTGGAGGAACAGGAATATTTGGATATTGAGAAGGGTACAATTTAGTGCCATCTAAAATAAATACTTGTAAGGGAAAAATATTTGAAACACTGCTCAATTTTGATCTTAAAACTGGATGCAAATCACTCCTACAGCTTGCCTTGTACAAACAGATTTACATACTAATGTCATCTTGGCACTTTATATAATTGATCTGCCTCCTAGTTTAGTAGAAGGTAAAATTTAAAAACGCTTAAGCAATAATACATTTGCCCTAATATGATGCTTCTCTTTTAAGATAAAACAGACATGTGGGACAAGTGGGAAAAAAGGACACAGACATGAAACTGCTCATACAGTTAACTTTATGTGTTTTGGATTTACAAATGTTTAGTGAATATTTAAAAGTAAAGTCATTTGCTTGTGGTAGAAATGATCTCGAAGATCACTGCTACATCCTGTCTTCAGTTTTTTCCACAGTCTGTGGGTTCACTCTGAGAAGAGATAAAAGAGAGCTTTTTCCATAATATGCCCATCATACTGTCTTATGAAAGGTTCAATGCACAAAGAGCAAGATTATCGCAGGAAATAAGGCAGAGTGATATTATCTTTCATGTTCATCAAAAATAAATTCAATTTTAAATGAAAAGAGAAGACTTTGCCAGCCAATCAACAGAGGCCTGCTGAACTGCTGTCTAATGTTTGTTAATCTGGATTAATGGACCAACAAAAAGTGCAGACCAGCACTACACATTTTGACCGTGGAAATTCCATTCTTTTCCACTCATTTGTCATTACTGGATACAGATTTAATTTATCAATATACAGATATAACACCAAAAGTCTCTTCCATTCATATTTACAGGCTTATAAATCCTTATTTTCAGAAGCTTCATGAGAAAGTGCTTGTGCATATGTGTGCACTGAATTTACCCTTTCATCCTGCAGCATGGTGTTCTCCAAACTTTAATTAATATAGTGCTCCTGAGTGCAGTACAGCCCCTGATATACAATAAGGGGTGATGATCGCATTGAACGTGCCAAAATGCGCAGAGGGTCTGTGCCGTTTTTTAAACAGATAGCACGAGGTCCCCCTAAAAGTGCACACAGTTGAATGAAGAAACAATGGCAAAACGATCAGAAAACACATGGCTACTATTATGATGAGGTAAATGGACGCGCGTTGTCCCGTTCCGCGCTCGGCGGTTCGCGATCTAGCTGAAATCTGGCGCTGAAAAAAAGCTTGAAGTTCAAACCAATCATGATAATGACGGTGAAAATGTTCGCCACAAAAGTACCAACCCGTCACTTTTTCAGCGATCCCCACAGTCACCAAATTATTTACAGCCACCATCAAAAAAGCATAAAGCCAGTAGGCCCGAATAACCAGCAGGTTCTGTTCGGGTCATGCGCTGCGAGTATTTGAAAGGCGCTGAGACCGCGTGGTAACGGTCCGCCTGCGCGGCCAGAATCGCCATATAGGACAGACCGAGAAAAGTGGGAACGATGTACAAAGTGCGAGTCGGGAGTCAATAATAAATCGAGTATCCAGAACTCCAACATAATAATACGAGACGCCCGAGCAGATGTCACTGAGACACGTGCTGAGCATGTACATGAAGCGGTTCTCGCTGCGCGGATCTGTTCATCACGATGGACAGAAACACGGACACGTGAGGAAAATGGTGGTGGTGGCGGAATTACATTAAAGAAACAAAAGCACGTTCTCGAAACTAGTTAGAGCAGCACGGTGCAAGACCCGCACTACTCTGGGAAATATTCATGAGCAGTGGTGTCAGTAAATGTTATGTAAGAAAGCACAACCGTCGCTAATAAGACAGCTTGTGGTAAAAGCGCGCGATTAATGATGCACGAGTGAGGGGCGTTTTCAAATGAGGAGGGAGACTCAGGGATCACGTGGCAAGTTTCTTAGAGAAACTGTTTTCGGGCCTTTTGAGCGCACATACATAACGAGTTATCAAATAGTATAGATGTCAATGATGGTGTGGTCAGAAATATGAAAATGCGACTTTTACATTTTTGAATGTCGTTAAATTAAGCTAAAATGGGGGCAAAACTGTTTATGGGCTTTTTTTCTTCGTTCAAAATAGTATAATTCAGATTTTAGAGGAAATTAATGGTGATATTTCAGTTTTACTTTTTACTAAACACAAAAATCAGCGCTTTGGAAATGAGCTGAAAAATTCAGAATACAGTAAATAAAAAAGTGCCATTTAAACATTGCACTAATTTTATGGGAATATTTGTATTTGTGAGTTATTAGTTTCAGAAAAAAAGTGAATCTGAGGCAAATGCATGTTACATGTTTGTGAAAGGTTTTGGATGAACAGGAACTGGGATGTAGGCAAAGGTCATGTACCTTCTAAATAAACCCTTTCTGTAAAAAAAAGATTTTTTTATTATTATTTTTGATGAAGCATCTGTGAATGTTTTTTTTTAACATTTTGGATTTCTCAGTTTTATGTCACATACAATGTTTTTACATTTTGGATAAAAAAACAATTTATAATAAAACGTTTTAAAATGATTATCATACTTAATGTTAGAAGCTAACAGAATAAACATCAGTGGATAAAAAGTACATGCCTTTTGGATACCTTCAGAGAAAAGCAAATCTCTCCTCACTCTCTAGCTTGTATATACAGCACAATGTCATCTTGGCACTTTATTATAGGCCTTCAACAAGTTAGTTCATAAAAAAAGTGAAATTAAAGCCTAAGATAATACATTTGTCCCAATTAAAAGCTACCATTTCAATCAAGACATTGTACAGCAGACATGTCAAATGGAAAAAAAGGGCAGTTTCCTGATTTAGATTTTTTCTTATTTAGATCACAAATATGTAGTGAATATATATATGGGTTTGGGTTTGCCACATCCTGAAGATCACTGCAACACTCATTTCAGTCTTCTTTACATTCTGTGGTTCACTCTGAGAAAATATGAGAGAACTTTTTGCCATAATATGCCAAACATGTGACTGCAACAGTTCATTTAAAGAAAACATGAAAAAAGTTTCACTTTGTTCGGGAAGAGCAAAATAATGGAGAAAATTATGGCTATGAGGATATGCTTAATCAAAAATAAATGAACTGCATCATGGGTTTTTCTAGATTGCAGGTTTGCAGCACCACACCTTTTACCCTTGAATTTCCATGACTTTTCAAGGCACTCGTCAATTAGCCATGGGATTCATTTATCATTTTATAGAGATTGCAATCACAGCAATCTTGAGATGAGCAAACTATATGTTCACTACAAACACTTTTCCTTAAACTTTTTTCCATGACTTTCAGGCCCTAATCATTCTGATTTTCACATGCTCCATGATGAACACTAAAGTGCATTGTGTGTTTGATTTACCCTTTCATCCTGCAGCATTGTGTTCTCCAGACTTTATTTAGCAAGGTGCGTTTCCGTGCAGTACAGCCCATGATATACAAAGGGTTGTGGTGATCGCATTGAGACGTGCCAAAATGCGCACAGGGTCTGTGGCCATCATTTTTTAACGGCTTAGCACGGAGGTCCCCCTAAAAGTACACACAATTCATGACGAAGAAACAATGGCAACCACCGCGATCAGAAAACACTTGGCTACTATTATGATGAGGTAAATGGAGACGGCGCTTGTTGTCCCGTTCGCGCTCGGCTTGGCGGTTCGCGTTCTAGCTGAATCTGGCGATGAAAACAGCTTTGAAGTTCAAACCAATCATGATAATGACGGTGAAAAGTTCGCACAAAAAGTACCATAGCCGTCACATCGTAGCGCCCATAGTCACCAAATTATTAACAGACCACAATCGAAAAAAAGCATAAAGCCAGTAGGCCAGAATCACCAGCAGGGTTCGTTTCGGGTCATGCGCTGCAAGTTTTGAAAGGCGCTGAGACCGGTGGTAACGGTCCGCCTGCGCGGCAGAATCGCATATAGGACAGACCCAGAAAAACTGGAGCACGATGTTAAAAAGTGCGAGTCGGAGAGTCATAATAATCGCGTACATTCCAGAACTCCACATAATAATACGAGACGCCCGAGCAGATGTCACTGATGACACAGTGCTGAGCATGTACCTGAAGCGGTTCTCGCTGAGCAGGGATTGTTCACGCACGAGTGGACAGAAACACGGACGTTGAGGAAAATGTTGGGCACGACAGGTGGCCATTTTGTTGTGACTTACATTGAAGAGAAACAAAGCACGTTCTACGAACAAAACTATGGTAGAGGCTCAGCATCCGCGTGCCTAATCAACCGCACCTTACTCTGAGACATATTTCTTATGGCAAGTGAAGTGACATGTAAAGTGGCATTGTCAAGAAAGCACAACCGTTCGCTAATAGCTTGTGGTAAAAAAAGCGCGGATTTATTAACTGATGCACGCGTGCGGGGGTTTTCAAATGAGGAGGAAGACATGTCAGGGATTCACGTCGGCAAGTTCTTAGAAACTGTTTCGGCCTTTTGAGCGCAGCAATACATACGTTGTTTACAACTAGTTAGAAGGTCAAGATGTGGTGGTCAGAAAAATAGGAAAATGCGACTGTTTTACAGTTTGGAAAAAAAATGTCTAAATTAAGCTACAAAACTGTTATGTGGCTTTTTTTCTTCGTTTCAAAATAGTAAATTTATGATTTATGGGACATAATTTGGATGATATTTCATTTTAATTTTAATAACACAAATCAGAGCTTTAGAAATGAGCTGAACAAATCAGAAATACAGTAAATAAAAAAGTGCAACTTATAAACATTGCAACTAGTTTTATGGGAATATTTTGTATTTGTGAGATTATGATTTCAGAAAAAAAAGTTATTCTGAGGGGCAAAATGTCCAGGTTAACAGGTCTGGTGAAAGTTTTTGGTGCATGAACAGGAACTGTGGATGTTAGGCAGAGTGTCAGGGTACCTTCTAAAATAAACACTTTGTGTTAAAAAAAAAAACTTTTTTTATTATTATTTTCATTGAGCATCTGTGAATTGTTGTGTCAACATTTTGGATTCTCATGTTTCTGGTCAGATAAAGTGTTTACATTTGGTAGATAAAAAATAGCACATTTATGAGATTTAAAACGTTTTAAAAATTGATTTCATATTTAATGTTAAGAAGCTAACAGAAAAAACAAAAGTGGATAAAAAAGTACATTGCTTTTGGATACATGTTAGAGAAAAAAAGCAGACATTATCACACCTTTATCTTTAGATGTATAGGACAAGCACAAATGTCTTTGGCAGCTTTTTAATCATACGACTTCAACAAGTTCTGTTCATTACGACGCTGAAATGTAACATAGCCAGGTAGCAAACGCATATATAGTCGCAATTAAAAGCTACCATTTCACATTAAGACATTGACAGCAGAAATGGCAAATGGCAAACAGGGCAGTTTCCTGATAGTTATTTAGACTTGTTTGTATATGTTTAGATTTCACAGAATATGTAGTGAATAGATATATTGTGTTTAGGTTCTGCCATACTCAGCATGACAGATCACCTTTTGGTTGCGCAAAACCATAGCCATCTTCAGTCATCTTTACATCTGTGGGTTCAATCTGAC
>JAOTNS010003979.1:743661-893005 GCA_028476615.1 Culter alburnus | reverse complement strand
TTAGAGATTTGTTAAATATGGGCTAATTAGTGATAAACAGTTGTTCATCGGGGGAATGTGGAAAAATGTTTAATTAAAACATTTAAATACAAGTTGGATTTGTGTGTACTTTAAAATCAGCTGAAAAGGAAAGTTCAAATATGGTTTAAGTTAAAACATATTTACATTATATACAGTAATTGAGAAATAAACAGTTGAAGGGGTAAAAACATTATTTTCTTAAAATTCATTGTGAATTTTATTTTAAAAGTGAAAGAGCAAGCTGAGACTCTGTAGTTGCCGTCGTATACATTGAAAAGTGGCAGCCATGCTTATGTTCATTGTTACACTGCAACGTTTTAATGAGTAAATTTGTTAGATTGAAAAGAGTGTCCTGGTCATCATTTAAAGCTTCTACTGCTGTACTCCACATCACTTGAAATTTAGCTCACGACAACTAAATTGAAACAAGTGGAGGAGGTCTGAATACATTGTGCATTATTTCATAACCTAAAAGCAATCAAAAAAGGTGTACATGTTAGTAGATTCAGGATAAGGGCTAACCTTGTGATAATGGCGCAGACATGCCTGGAGGTTTCTCAACAAGTTGCCTAGCATTCAGCAGTCCTGCAGAACCTGTAATCAAATGTAATTTACTCCATTAAATACATACAAACAAATAAAAAAAATGAGTAGAAGTATTACAGAGTGAGTTTGGTTAACTTGCAATGTTCAAATTAGATGAAGAAAATGTTTACTCTCCTGTGTCTCTTTCTCCCAATAATAATGAGATTTCTTATGTTTTTGCCTCTTCCACTGAAACTTAAATCCATGGGACTGAATTTTACTTGGCGTGTGCAGTCAGTCTGCTTTCATCCAAACTTTTGCAGAATGCAGACCAAACCAGAAAACGTTCAAAAATCGAATTGGCAAACTAAACATACTATACCCTTCACCATCTTTGCATGTGACCTCATTTCAGCCCACCTGTAAAATGCAAACCAACTGTGTGTGCAGTCTTTTTGCGTGAGCGGTTAATTGCCATAGTCACGTCGGTAGGAGTAACCAGCCAATTGGGATCACAGTAGGAGACCAATTGCCTTTGAGTGAAACCAAAACGAGTCAATGAACATTGGTGTGCGGGATTTGCATTCCGTGCCCCGCCTGCCAGTGCGGGTAAAAATCCCTAGCGTGATCCCAATTCGTTGGTAACTCCTACCAACGTGACATCATACGCAACCAGAGATGTTTTCTTGTAATTCAGACACAAATTAACATCCCCTCGAATTATGTCTGAAATACAAGAAAACAGTAAGAGATTACACAGTTACTGACTTGACAGTGAAATAACAATTGGTTAGGGATACATCATAGCAAATTGTTTCACTGTTAAAAGTTTAACCATCTGGTGACAATAAATAAGTACCTGAAGCTTCAACAGGTTGTGCTGTTCTTTCATCTCTGTAGAATCTGTAATAAAGTTTAACATGTGTCATGTGATTTCATAAAACAAATTCAAGAAAATCACACTGTACTTACCAGTCTGTGGATATGTGAGATTTCCTTCATCGCCCTCACTTTCTGCATCGACCTCACTCTCTGCACTTGATTCGGTCAACTGTAGGTGATCTAAGAAAATAAATTATTTTACCTTGATGAATAATGAGATTCAAGTGCTATAGATTGCCTACATACAATGCGTGTTCCATTTTGCTAAAACACATTTGCTACAGTTCTAATTTTTTACTTAACTTTAAATGGCATTACCGCATGGGCCAGTATGAGATTCAGGAAGTATGATAACCTTTTAAATGGACACAATACATTTAATTTTTAAGAAACATACAAAATGTATGCCAGGAAAAATAAAGCCTTTAAATTATAATATTCTTCATATTAAATGTAAATATCAAATCAATAACATGACTTAATAATTTAATTAATTTTGTGTAAAAGCAGCTCATACTTTGGAAACGGTATCACAGAAAATTTTAGTGGTTTTGAAACCTTGACTGTTTAAAACCTCTGTATGCCTTGAAACTGCTAAATCAGCCCACGCCTACCTTCAATTTCAATCTCCTCAAGTGTTTTGCCTTGAAGGTTTCTGAGAGACCCTTTCTCCATGGCAAGCAGTAATTTGGAGATTTTGGCCAGCTGGGTAGTAGCCTCTGGAAGTCTGTAAAATTCACGATGAACGCGAATATCATGCCCAAGGAAGTCAGCAACTTGGTCTAACTCATGATTCTTGAGATTCAAGATCTGTGACAAAGTTGCGACATGTTTCCGTAATAGCGTGGACCTGAGGAGCTCAGGGTTTTCAGCCCCACATTCACTCGCATAGAGCCTCAAACAGTCCTGTCCTCTGTAGGGAGTCAGACAATGAGGTCTGGCAAACAGGAAAAGGTTTTCTGCCAGAACACCACAGTCTTTTCTTTTCTCTATTAGGCGTGTTATTGCCGTCACCATGTCTGGTGAAAGTAACACTGCAACTTTCCGGCCTCTTTTACCCCTTAATTCAACACGACTGAAGTGTTGACAAAGGTGAAGTTCAAATTGTGTCAGTCCAAAAGCGACATCCTTGTGCAGGGCACTTGTGTCTCTCTCCAGAAAACCATTCAGCGTCATCTTTGAAACTTCTCCCCCTCTTCTATTAAAAAGTATTACATTTGCCATGGTGGCTTTACAAAGTTCACTATATGATTTTGGTGAACTGTGGTCATCCAAGTCCTTCAATGCTTGTTCTGTAGACTTCTCCAGATGTCTATGAAGAAGACACTGAACATCTTTCGTAAAAGGAAGAGTGGAAGGCTTGTTAAAGTGGCGCTCATTTAGCGTAGTTAAAGCAGTGTGGGAGATGAGTTCTGACCACTTTGTAGCATAGAGGGTTTTAAAACTCTGGGTTGACTTTATCAGGTTACTGTCTTCTGCCATCAGTGCTCTACAATGTAAAATGTCACTGACTTTCTGGAGTGAGTGACCCAACTTTAATGCAAGGCTTGGAGTACGGTAGCAGTGCTTTTCGTCATCGTACCCAGACACTTTCTTAACAGCTTTGATCACCACATCAAAATTTGCTGGTCTCACAGCATCTTCAAGAGTTTGTATTGAGAATTCCTTGCGAAGCGTAAGCAGAAGTCTTCCACTTTCTCTGAGTGTCTGGCGAATATAGTCATATTTGGTGGGATCCTGTGCATGTTTATTAAAAAATGACTGGGCCAGCTGAAGAATAGAATAGTCACTTCGCACACAGTAGCAGTTATCTCATCGTCTTTCATGACAGCTAAAATCTTCCAAACACCTGGGGATATTTGCTGAGAAAGAGCTGACTCATTCATAGAGGCCAAAGACAATACCTTTTTTCTTCCAATCTCTGAATTGGCTTCTACTGGTTTTGAAGAACATTTCTTCACATGTCGCCACAGATCTCTTCGGAGATATAATGCCTGGCAGTACATGCAGTGAATATAGTCTTTTGCATTGTATTTTGTCTTTGCTGTGCGTCTTAGTTTTAAGGATCCAACTCCACTTGCTAAGACCTCCGAGTTATGAATGTGGTTTCCCTTGTTGCGTAGCTTTATAAGCATTTTCTGGCGCTGTTTGGACTTCTTGGGAAGACTTAAAACTTGAGCAACATCTGCATGAGTTTTCTCATGACGTTTTAGGTGACGTGTAAACTTTGTCTGTAGTTTTCCACAAATGTAGCAGTAAGTTTTATTTTTGAGAGAGGAGGATGTGTTTGAGATCTGTTCAGCCCCAGCATCAGCGCTATCATCAACAATTATGCCTTCAGCATTTCCTACTTTGTCAGTATCTCCCGATACTTCAAGCTGACTTGATTCTGCAGCTTCAGAAACAGACTCTCTCTCTGCCTCTACAAAAGTTTCTTGGTGGTGTCTTTTTTTGGAAATAGAATTGCTGGCGCACCCCTCAAAATTCTGTAATTCTAAATGTTGACTGCGACTGATTTTTAAAGGCTCTGCTATGCTGTCACATGAGCTGTTCGAATCCGCTGTGGAATCAGGCACATATTCCTCTTCTGATGATGCAACCTCACTTGAACTTTGTTCTTCACAAACCTGATAATGATTAAATACATTTATATTTTGTGTACTTGGAAAGCATTTCACTGAGAATAATTCTACTAAAACACTTACTACTGGAAGAGGTTCAGTGATGTTCACCTTGTGCTTAACATAGCACTTTTTGTGCCAGGACTCATAGCAAACTAGACAGAGAAAATTAAGAATTAATTAAAGGTGCCCCAAGAACGTTCTTTCACAAGATGTAATATAAGTCTAAGGTGTCTCCTGAATGTGTCTGTGAAGTTTCAGCTCAAAATACCCCATAGATTTTTTTTAATTATTTTTTTTAACTGCTTATTTTGGGGCATCATTAACAATGCACTGATTTACACTCGGCGCCGCCCCTTTAAGACGTGAGCTTCCTGCCACACGAGCTGTCGACTATATTACAGCGCATTTACAAAGTTCACACAGCTAATACAACCCTCAAATGGATCTTTACAAGATGTTCGTCATGCATACTGCATGCATGCGTCGGATCATGTGAGTATAGCATTTATTTGGATGTTAAAAGTTTTATTCTGAGTGAATTTGAGGCTGTTCTCCGTGGCTAACGGCTAATGCTACACTGTTGGAGAGATTTATTAAGAATGAAGTTGTGTTTATGAATTATACAGACTGCAAGTGTTTAAAAATGAAAATAACAACAGTCTTGTCTCCGTGAATACAGTAAGAAACGATGGTAACTTTAACCTCATTTAACAGTACATTATCAACATGCTAACGAAACATTTAGAAAGACAATTTACAAATATCAGTAAAAATATCATGCTATCATGGATCATGTCAGTTATTATTGCTCCATCTGCCATTTTTCGCTGTTGTTCTTGCTTGCTTACCTAGTCTGATGATTCAGCTGTGCACAGATCCAGACGTTAATACTGGCTGCCCTTGTGTAATCCCTTTCATAATGTTAATGGGAACATGGGCTGGCATTATGCAAATATTGGGGCATACACCCCGACTGTTACGTAACAGTCGGTGTTATGTTGAGATTCGCCTGTTCTTCGGAGGTCATTTAAAAAAATGAGATTTATATAAGAAGGAGGAAACAATGGGGTTTGAGACTCACTGTATGTCTTTTCCATGTACTGAACTCTTGTTATTCAGCTATGCCAAGATAAATTCAATTTTTGAATCTAGGGCACCTTTAATAAAGGAAGATCATAATGTTCTTAAGTTCATAATGTCATGGTAAGTACTTAAAAAGTGAGTGCAGCTGCAAATGGCTCATCGTGAACATATAGCAGAGTTACACATGGAGCAGTTTTTAAAAAGTGTTCCTGTGGCATCATGTTCAAAAGATATGGATGGATCCCCCCTTCCATTCTCAAAAAAATACCTTTACACCTCACCCCTGACCATTTCAGAGGTGAAAAGGGTCCTCCACATGTGACACATTTTTCTAAACTTGACATTTCTTCAGGGACAAGATCATGAACACAGTCCTGTTGATCAAAAAACCAAAAGATAAGAATTTGATCCTAACTGACACTTGTGTGGTGTAGAATATCAAAACCAATGAATTTTTTGTATTCTGTTCCTCTTTGAAAATAATAAATGTTTTTTATTATCCCTGTAATGAATGAAATTGTTTAGAAATTAACTTTTAAATCTTTGTAACTTTTTGCATAGTATTTATACTTATATAATATAATATAATATAATATTAGGGGTGTAACGGTACGCAAAAATCACGGTTCGGTATGTGCCTTGGTTTTAAATTCACGGTTCGGTTCGTTTTTCGGTACAGTAGGGGAAAGAAATGCAAACAACTGCAGGCTGTTTATTACTATAAACTTTTTTAAACAATTTGCTTACACTTTAAACACTTTTTAATAAAATATAATATATAAAATACAAAAAAATAAAACTGCTTTTATTTTTTTTACTGCTGCTCAGATTCGTTCAACTTATGTTTTTTGTCAAAAAAATTAACTTGTCCACATTGTCTATGGAAAGGGCAGATCTGCTGGCAGGTACAATGTCTCCAGCTGTAGAAAATACCCTCCCGCTAGAGACTAAGGTAGCAGATACAGCTAGCGAGAGGCTGGGCTAAAGCATGCCGTGTATGTTGTTGTACAGCGCGCGGTGTGTGATTTATTTTCAGTGGAAATCCCGCCCTGCAGTCGATTTCATTGGTTTAGGTTACAGTGACGACAGGTAAGTTTAGAGATCAGTGGCAATCTGTACAGTGATTGACAAAAACTTTAGAATCAGTTGCAGGCGCGATTTGCGCGGAGACTTCCGCCACTTAATATGTTCGTGTGGAAACACGAAAATGTACATATGTTCCGCATACAAAATATTGCATTCGGTGCACACATGTACCGTACCGAAACGGTCCGGTACGAATACACGTACCGTTACACCCTAATATATATATATATATAATATATATATATATATATAACTATAACTACTTAATATCATTCTCATGAGTTCATACATCTACAGTAAAGTCATTGAAGTTCAAAATTACCTTTGGAATGACTGCAAAGGAACTGCATTTGTCCACATCAGCAGCCTGACACGGCATCTCTTTGGAAGTCTAAAATCAAGAGACGAACAGTCATCGAGAGTTTGTATCTAATGCACAAAACAAACAGACCTGCTAATGTCTGAACTTTACATGGTGAGGATTACACAGGACCGTGCGTCTCAATACTACTACTTAATATCATTCTCATGAGTTCATATCTAATGCACAAAACTAACAGACCTGCTAATGTCTGAACTTTACATGGTGAGGATTACACAGGACTGTGCGTCTCAATACTACTACTTAATATCATTCTCATGAGTTCATATCAATGCACAAAACTAACTGACCTGCTAATGTCTGAACTTTACATGTGAGGATTACACAGGACTGTGTGTCTCAATACTACTACTTAATATTCTCATGAGTTCATATCTAATGCACAAAACTAACAGACCTGCTAATGTCTGAACTTTACATGGTGAGGATTACACAGGACTGTGCGTCTCAATACTACTACTTAATATCATTCTCATGAGTTCATATCTAATGCACAAAACTAACAGACCTGCTAATGTCTGAACTTTACATGGTGAGGATTACACAGGACGTGCGTCTCAATACTACTACTTAATATCATTCTCATGAGTTCATACATCTACGTAAAGTCATTGAAGTTCAAAATTACCTTTGGAATGACTGCAAAGGAACTGCATTTGTCCACATCAGCAGCCTGACAGGCATCTCTTTGGAAGTCTAAAATCAAGAGACGAACAGTCATCGAGAGTTTTATCTAATGCACAAAACAAACGACCTGCTAATGTCTGAACTTTACATGGTGAGGATTACACAGGACCGTGCGTCTCAATACTACTACTTAATATTCTCATGAGTTCATATCTAATGCACAAAACTAAGACCTGCTAATGTCTGAACCTTACATGGTGAGGATTACACAGGACCGTGCGTCTCAATACTACTACTAATATCATTCTCATGAGTTTCATACATCTACAGTAAAGTCATTGAAGTTCAAAATTACCTTTGGAATGACTGCAAAGGAACTGCATTGTCCACATCAGCAGCCTGACACGGCATCTTTGGAAGTCTAAATAACAGTCATCGAGAATCTAATGCACGACCTGCTAATGTCTGAACTTTACATGGTGAGGATTACACAGGACCGTGCGTCTCAATACTACTACTTATCATTCTCATGAGTTCATATCTAATGCACAAACTAACTGACCTGCTATGTCTGAACCTTACATGGTGAGGATTACACAGACGTGCGTCTCAATACTACTACTCATTCTCATGAGTTCATATCTAATGCACAAAACTAACAGACCTGCTAATGTCTGAACTTTACATGGTGAGGATTACACAGGACTGTGCGTCTCAATACTACTACTAATATCATTCTCATGAGTTCATATCTAATGCACAAAACTAACTGACCTGCTAATGTCTGAACCTTACATGGTGAGGATACACAGGACTGTGCGTCTCAATACTACTACTAATATCATTCTCATGAGTTCATACATCTACAGTAAAGTCATTGAAGTTCAAAATTACCTTTGGAATGACTGCAAAGGAACTGCATTTGTCCACATCAGCAGCCTGACACGGCATCTCTTTGGAAGTCTAAAATCAAGAGACGAACAGTCATCGAGAGTTTGTATCTAATGCACAAAACAAACGACCTGCTAATGTCTGAACTTTACATGGT
The DNA here is from genome assembly GCA_028476615.1 of Culter alburnus. Lineage (NCBI taxonomy): Eukaryota > Metazoa > Chordata > Actinopteri > Cypriniformes > Xenocyprididae > Culter > Culter alburnus. The sequence goes on along the minus strand of JAOTNS010003979.1, from coordinate 884,727 downwards.
GAGGATTACACAGGACTGTGCGTCTCAATACTACTACTAATATCATTCTCATGAGTTCATATCTAATGCAAAACTAACAGACCTGCTAATGTCTGAACCTTACATGGTGAGGATTACACAGGACTGTGCTCAATACTACTACTAAATATCATTCTCATGAGTTCATATCTAATGCACACTGACCTGCTAATGTCTGAATTACATGGTGAGGATTACAAGGACTGTGCGTCTCAATACTACCATTCTCATGGCTAATTGAAGCTTTGGAATGACTGCAAAGGAACTGCATTTGTCCACATCAGCAGCCTGACACGGCATCTCTTTGGAAGTCTAAAATCAAGAGACGAACAGTCATCGAGAGTTTGTATCTAATGCACAAAACAAACAGACCTGCTAATGTCTGAACTTTACATGGTGAGGATTACACAGGACCGTGCGTCTCAATACTACTACTTAATATCATTCTCATGAGTCCATACATCTACAGTAAAGTCATTGAAGTTCAAAATTACCTTTGGAATGACTGCAAAGGAACTGCATTTGTCCAATCAGCAGCCTGACAGGCATCTCTTTGGAAGTCTAAAATCAAGAGACGAACAGTCATCGAGAGTTTGTATCTAATGCACAAAACAAACAGACCTGCTAATGTCTGAACTTTACATGGTGAGGATTACACAGGACTGTGCGTCTCAATACTACTACTTAATATCATTCTCATGAGTTCATATCTAATGCACAAAACTAACAGACCTGCTAATGTCTGAACCTTACATGGTGAGGATTACACAGGACTGTGCGTCTCAATACTACTACTAATATCATTCTCATGAGTTCATACATCTACAGTAAAGTCATTGAAGTTCAAAATTACCTTTGGAATGACTGCAAAGGAACTGCATTTGTCCACATCAGCAGCCTGACACGGCATCTCTTTGGAAGTCTAAAATCAAGAGACGAACAGTCATCGAGAGTTTGTATCTAATGCACAAAACAAACGGACCTGCTAATGTCTGAACTTTACATGGTGAGGATTACACAGGACTGTGCGTCTCAATACTACTACTAAATATCATTCTCATGAGTTCATATCTAATGCACAAAACTAACAGACCTGCTAATGTCTGCTGATATCATGAATCTAACTAACTGACCTGCTAATGTCTGAACTTACATGGTGAGGATTACACAGGACTGTGCGTCTCAATACTACTACTAATATCATTCTCATGAGTCATACATCTACAGTAAAGTCATTGAAGTTCAAAATTACCTTTGGAATGACTGCAAAGGAACTGCATTTGTCCACATCAGCAGCCTGACACGGCATCTCTTTGGAAGTCTAAAATCAAGAGACGAACAGTCATCGAGAGTTTGTATCTAATGCACAAAACAAACAGACCTGCTAATGTCTGAACTTACATGGTGAGGATTACACAGGACTGTGCGTCTCAATACTACTACTTAATATCATTCTCATGAGTTCATATCTAATGCACAAAATAACAGACCTGCTAATGTCTGAACCTTACATGGTGAGGATTACACAGGACTGTGCGTCTCAATACTACTACTAAATATCATTCTCATGAGTTCATATCTAATGCACAAAACAAACAGACCTGCTAATGTCTGAACTTTACATGGTGAGGATTACACAGGACTGTGCGTCTCAATACTACTACTAAATATCATTCTCATGAGTTCATATCTAATGCACAAAACTAACTGACCTGCTAATGTCTGAACCTTACATGGTGAGGATTACACAGGACCGTGCGTCTCAATACTACTACTAATATCATTTCTCATGAGTTCATACATCTACAGTAAAGTCATTGAAGTTCAAAATTACCTTTGGAATGACTGCAAAGGAACTGCATTTGTCCACATCAGCAGCCTGACACGGCATCTCTTTGGAAGTCTAAAATCAAGAGACGAACAGTCATCGAGAGTTTGTATCTAATGCACAAAACAAACAGACCTGCTAATGTCTGAACTTTACATGGTGAGGATTACACAGGACTGTGCGTCTCAATACTACTACTAAATATCATTCTCAGTTCATATCTAATGCACAAAACTAACAGACCTGCTAATGTCTGAACCTTACATGGTGAGGATTACACAGGACTGTGCGTCTCAATACTACTACTAAATATCATTCTCATGAGTTCATATCTAATGCACAAAACTAACTGACCTGCTAATGTCTGAACTTTACATGGTGAGGATTACACAGGACTGTGCGTCTCAATACTACTACTTAATATCATTCTCATGAGTTCATACATCTACAGTAAAGTCATTGAAGTTCAAAATTACCTTTGGAATGACTGCAAAGGAACTGCATTTGTCCACATCAGCAGCCTGACACGGCATCTCTTTGGAAGTCTAAAATCAAGAGACGAACAGTCATCGAGAGTTTGTATCTAATGCACAAAACAAACAGACCTGCTAATGTCTGAACTTTACATGGTGAGGATTACACAGGACGTGCGTCTCAATACTACTACTTAATATCATTCTCATGAGTCATACATCTACAGTAAAGTCATGAAGTTCAAAATTTTTGGAATGACTGCAAAGGAACTGCATTTGTCCACATCAGCAGCCTGACATGGCATCTCTTTGGAAGTCTAAAATCAAGAGACGAACAGTCATCGAGAGTTTGTATCTAATGCACAAAACAAACGGACCTGCTAATGTCTGAACTTACATGGTGAGGATTACACAGGACCGTGCGTCTCAATACTACTACTTATATCATTCATGAGTTCATACATCTACAGTAAAGTCATTGAAGTTCAAAATTACCTTTGGAATGACTGCAAAGGAACTGCATTTGTCCACATCAGCAGCCTGACACGGCATCTCTTTGGAAGTCTAAAATCAAGAGACGAACAGTCATCGAGAGTTTGTATCTAATGCACAAAACAAACAGACCTGCTAATGTCTGAACTTTACATGGTGAGGATTACACAGGACCGTGCGTCATGAGTTCATATCTAATGACCTGCTAATGTCTGAACTTTACATGGTGAGGATTACACAGGACCGTGCGTCTCAATACTACTACTTAATATCATTCTCATGAGTTCATATCTAATGCACAAAACAAACGACCTGCTAATGTCTGAACTTTACATGGTGAGGATTACACAGGACTGTGCGTCTCAAACTACTACTATAAATATCATTCTCATGAGTTCATATAATGCACAAAACTAACAGACCTGCTAATGTCTGAACTTACATGGTGAGGATTACACAGGACTGTGCGTCTCAATAACTACTAAATATCATTCTCATGAGTTCATATCTAATGCACAAAACTAACAGACCTGCTAATGTCTGAACTTTACATGGTGAGGATTACACAGGACGTGCGTCTCAATACTACTACTTAATATCATTCTCATGAGTTCATATCTAATGCACAAAAACGACCTGCTAATGTCTGAACCTACATGGTGAGGATTACACAGGACTGTGCGTCTCAATACTATACTAAATATCATTCTCATGAGTTATCTAATGCACAAAACTAACAGACCTGCTAATGTCTGAACTTTACATGGTGAGGATTACACAGGATGTGCGTCTCAAATACTACTAAATATCATTCTCATGAGTTCATATCTAATGCAAAACTAACAGACCTGCTAATGTCTGAACTTACATGGTGAGGATTACACAGGACCGTGCGTCTCAATACTACTACTTAATTCATTCTCATGAGTTCATACATCTACAGTAAAGTCATTGAAGTTCAAAATTACCTTTGGAATGACTGCAAAGGAACTGCATTTGTCCACATCAGCAGCCTGACACGGCATCTCTTTGGAAGTCTAAAATCAAGAGACGAACAGTCATCGAGAGTTGTATCTAATGCACAAAACAAACAGACCTGCTAAACTTACATGGTGAGGATTTGAGGGACTGCTAATGTCTGAACTTTACATGGAGGATTACAATATACTACTACTTAATATCATTCTCATGAGTTCATATCTAATGCACAAAACAAACGACCTGCTAATGTTGAACCTTACATGGTGAGGATTACACAGGACTGTGCGTCTCAATACTACTACTAAATATCATTCTCATGAGTTCATATCTAATGCACAAAACTAACAGACCTGCTAATGTCTGAACTTACATGGTGAGGATTACACAGGACTGTGGTCTCAATACTACTACTCTCATGAGTTCATATCTAATGCACAAACTAACAGACCTGCTAATGTCTGAACTTTACATGGTGAGGATTACACAGGACTGTGCGTCTCAATACTACTACTTAATATCATTCTCATGAGTTCATACATCTACAGTAAAGTCATTGAAGTTCAAAATTACCTTTGGAATGACTGCAAAGGAACTGCATTTGTCCACATCAGCAGCCTGACACGGCATCTCTTTGGAAGTCTAAAATCAAGAGACGAACAGTCATCGAGAGTTTGTATCTAATGCACAAAACTAACGGACCTGCTAATGTCTGAACTTTACATGGTGAGGATTACACAGGACCGTGCGTCTCAATACTACTACTTAATATCATTCTCATGAGTTCATATCTAATGCACAAAACAAACGGACCTGCTAATGTCTGAACCTTACATGGTGAGGATTACACAGGACTGTGCGTCTCAATACTACTACTAAATATCATTCTCATGAGTTCATATCTAATGCACAAAACTAACAGACCTGCTAATGTCTGAACTTACATGGTGAGGATTACACAGGACTGTGTCTCAATACTATACTAATATTCTCATGAGTTCATATCTAATGCACAAAACTAACAGACCTGCTAATGTCTGAACTTTACATGGTGAGGATTACACAGGACTGTGCGTCTCAATACTACTACTTAATATCATTCTCATGAGTTCATACATCTACAGTAAAGTCATTGAAGTTCAAAATTACCTTTGGAATGACTGCAAAGGAACTGCATTTGTCCACATCAGCAGCCTGACACGGCATCTCTTTGGAAGTCTAAAATCAAGAGACGAACAGTCATCGAGAGTTTGTATCTAATGCACAAAACTAACAGACCTGCTAATGTCTGAACTTTACATGGTGAGGATTACACAGGACTGTGCGTCTCAATACTACTACTTAATATCATTCTCATGAGTTCATATCTAATGCACAAAACAAACGGACCTGCTAATGTCTGAACCTTACATGGTGAGGATTACACAGGACCTATGAGTTTAGACACTTCAAGATATACCTCATATTAGTTTATATTGATAAATAAGGTCAACAGAAATCTGTTTACTTGTCAGTTTCTAACATTTTGAATAGGACTGAACAAGTTGAAATAGTCAAGTCTAAATAAGTCTCATCTTGTCAATTATCAATCGTGAGAGTGGCGTCCGATAAAGTGATGTCACTAGGTCGAACGGCTCAAATCTGACTGGAAAAAACATACCATTATATGACCCCTTTAACCACTCTATACTACTATTTCTACTTAAGATAACTTTATATAAACTTTATATAACTACCTTGCTTCTCCATGGCCAATCCGAATTACCATAGTTATAAGTGATTTCTTCCCCTGAACCAATATCTTTGAGTGCGAATAAACACAGGTGGGGTCTTCCATCCACTCTTGTAACTTTAATTTTGCTGTTTGGGTTCACTTCGTCGTCATTTACCAGTCTCCCTAGTGATCCGTCCTCTCTGGCAGCATCCCACTAAAATATCAAGTATACAATAACAATGATACATTGTACTGTAAGGGAACGGATTGAGCATATTGAATGTTAGCATGTCGGAAGTACATCCCTCCAACAATTCAAAATATTCATCAAACAATAAAAATTTCAATACGTTTTTTTTTTTTTTTTTAACTACTTCAACTGATAAAGAGGTAGCAGAGTTTGCATCTCTGTGTTTAAATACACATTTCGGTTACATACCATAACTGTTGTCCATTGAACTGAAAATCAAACATAAAAACTTTGAGTGCATTATGGTAAATTCTCTCTCGGTTTTCTTGTTCCTTTTTAGTAATGACTTCCCCTCTGTACTCAAAGAGGAAATCTCCTTTTTCAAAGGGCCGGCAGCTGAACACACCCCGACCTAAAGACACACATGATAACCAAATGAGAGTAATAAACTTTAAACAATGCAGAGCTGTCAAATAGTAGTAGAAATTGAAATAATTAACTGATCAAAAAAAGTTAATAAATTTAATTTGATGTTTTTTGTGGTTTTTTAAAAAAAAATTGTCAATTAAGTGGTGGAACGGCTTCTTCACTACCAATTTATTTCTATGGATTAATCCATGAACATTTTCTATTATAATTAAAGTAGGGCTGGGCAATTAAACGATAACGATAATTATGATTATATAATTTCACGATAAATGCTCGATAATGTTTACGTGCCAAAAGCAGAAAACTCATTTGAACCGCACGCGACACAGACCACTTATCCCCTCGATCAATGTCCAAATGGCAGCGCAAGCTCCCCCGGGTGAAAAAGGCGTAGTATTAAATGTATTAAAATATATACTTGAAATACAAATAGTATATTTATAATACAATTGTATTACCAACATTCTTATTTGAAGTGCATTAAAAATATTTTGAATAGCATTTTAATATATTTCTAAAAAGTATACTAGAAGTACATTGATAATAAACATATGCTTAATTACACTTTAAGCTTTTAGTGCGTTTACTGCAATATATTTTTAATATTTATGTATTTATCATTTTAATATTTTAGATTTTTTTAATGAATGTATCAACGTATGTATTATAAACATTTGTCAACTATTATTTAGCATTGCAATAAGCATACTTAAAATTAATGTTGTTTTTTTGTTATACTTGTAAAAGGCAACTTAAAAGGCCGTTGTCCATTCAGTACTACTGAAATTCCCACGATTTCAACATTATATTTTTTTGAAATACATCAGATTAATTTTCCAAAGAGTAAATTAAAGCACAAAATTAAATGTGCCGCTATTTTAAGTGGGTTAAAAAGGATAACTATAATGTATGGTGGAATTACACTTTTGGGAGTATTTGACTCGGCGCAGTAACCCCCAGTCACATTAGCTACAAGAGACCGAGACAGAGCGACAGGCTACCATTCATTTTCAATGGGAGTGGCCGTTTGCCAGTGACAAGCGACGAGCACGCCACTGCGCCACGCAAGGTGGGGCCAAAATAAACAAGAAAGCTATTTTATGCAAATGCTGAGCGATGCGACAAAGCGACTGAAATGTGTGAATGTTCGACCTCAGACAAATGTTTGAAATGTTATCATGTTTGGCAAGTGTTTGTCATGATATGTTCTGACAATAAAGAGTACTTTTAAAACCACAATTAATGCTCTGGTTTCTACAACTTTCACTTAGGGGCAAAAATCTGCCTTAAACTTGCTACCATGCTAATTATCGATATCGGCTGATATTAAACAGTTATCATGATCTAACATAGCTTCTATTTTAAGCAGCTGCTTTGGGATCAAAAAGATGTTCTATGACAATGATTATATAACATTATCTATGTTCCTAAAGTGTATTATTTACACTAGCAACTCACCTTTAAAAGAATCAATATATTTAGCTTCAAATCCTTCCTTATCTTTGCCTAAGGAGCAATAATAAGCAGCATCCTGTTTGGCATTTCTTTTAGCTCTTTGTGGCCTTGTAGCACTCATCTCCTGCAAAGACGAGATGTTAGTGACGTGAGCAACAACACATTACTGTATACAACTTGACAGGCAGATAAAACAGAGAAAAAAAGATTTACCGGTAACTAATTATTCCTATATCTATCTATGTATAATCTGTTAAAGTAACTAATTCATTAATGACCTAATGTTATTGTATGTGTACATGCTTTATGAATTAAGTCAACAGTATCATGTCTCTCACTTTCCATGTAACTTACAACAGTGTTACGTTTGCAGTACCAGAGTAATATAACGCGTTACTAACTATTTTTGGTAATATTATTAGTTATTATGAGTTATTACTGATGGACTACAGTTGCGTGCATTCATGTAATGCCTAAATGTTTAAAAAAAAAGTCGAAGTAACTAAAAAAAAATCTTATTTCTAAGGATTAGTATCCAGGATAATTGGTGCCAGTGAAAGAATATTACATGCTGATGATTTTTAAGCAGCACAAAAGTTTGGCATATTAAACGCGAAGTCACACGTGGACAGATAGCTAACACGGCATGTACGTCTCTATTATGCTAGCACGAAGAACGGCACAAAAATAAAAACATCTCAGATACAAGATACACGGTGTACCTTTGATGCTTGGTAGAAGGTTGATTTTTCCAAAGATTTTAATGCATGTGCAGCGGACTAACATGGTGGCTAAACTACACTGACGAGCATGCTTGCTAATAATAACAACTACCTAAGCTGTCGCAAATCAGATGCTTTAGTGTATCCAAACGTCATCGAATAGCCTTTACCATTTTGCTTAATTACATGACAATATTTGTATAAATGCAATGTGCCAAGGGTTTTGTATAGTTCTTACCATATTCTCCACATCGGCAGCATGATGAAACGTGTTCAATTAACACTGTAGACGATCAGCTCACACCTGAATTTACAGGACTGTACCAAGTTGATGGAAGACGAGGGGGTATGAAAATGACGCAATCAACCAATCAGAGGCTCAGAATAATACACACAGTGTTAATATTCATGTGGTCCTGCTATACTCAACCGGCCATAGGGGGTGCTGTGGTGATACACAGATTATACACAAAATCAGGTTTTTGTGTATTAAATGGTCATTTTTTTTTTTTAATTTTTAGGGTCAGTGGACCAATAGAAACACTTCTACATCTTTAAAATTAGCAGGACACTGCTCCTGTCCTGTTAATACAGAATGTCCTTCTAGTGTGGTGTGTATTCTGACCAATTGTCCTGCTAATACACATGTACCAACACACACACACACACACACACACACACACACACACTCTCTCTAATTTAGAGATACTGTACATTTATTACATTTAGATGTAAATTTTTGTACATTTATAATTAAATTTCTACTTGCTCAATCAACATTTTCATTGGCTCAAAAAAAAAATAAAATAAAAAATATTATATATATATAAAATTTAAAATGTTATTAATATTAAATATTATATATATAAAATGTGACAAAAATATTAAAAGTAATATTACATTTTATAAATGTATATAAATTTATATAGCAATTTACATTTTTATTTTAATGAACTTAAGTTCAGAATTTTATATTTACATTTATAAGTGTAATAATTTCAGTTTAAATATATTATTTAACATTTTACCATTTTAATATAACAACAAAGAATATCATTTGCATTATACATTTCTTTCACAAAATGTTTTCTTTAAAATTAAAGTTTCGATAATACCTGGAAGTTATTCTAATTCTACAGCTCTCTCCCACGGTCCTGATCCAGCTGTTTATCCTGTCATGTTTTCTCATCAACATCACTGATCATTTGTTTCACATTAAACGCTGTATACGGGAGTTTATGATGATGATGTGCGATGCATCTGACTCAGACGTGCAACACAAAACCGTCTTAATGCCCCGTTAGCAGGAACACATTGTCCTCTCTATGTAATTAAGTGAAGGAGAGAACAGGTACAATAACAGGCCTTTGATTCCTTAAATAGACCTACTACACTCTTACTCTGCCACCAACCCTGCACTTTATTCAGAGCCACTGAAGGCCCAATTATGCCTCTCTCCATTGAATTTAACAGCGTATCGAGCATCCTGCTCGTGTAGTTCGCTGAGCAGATGTGCGTGTTTACGGCTCGGATTAAGGGTTAACCGTCCTCCTCTGGTTCACGGGTCCCAGTGTGAAGGACGAATGGAATAATTACTTGTTGTAATTTCACTAACAAATAACCCATCTATTCTCACTTGGAAAATACATACGGAATGGGATCCAGATGATGTGATCAGTTGCTCTCACAAGCCCTTATTCCTATTATAATGACTTAATCCAAGAGTGGGATTTTAATACGAGGCGCTGAGGCCAATTGGAAATGCCTCATAAATAAACAAACAGAGGCAGTGTACACAAATCAAAATTATAATAACAAAAAAGGCTCTCTAAACAGAGGTGGCGCACATGCATTATGGAAATTTGCTAATGAGCTCGCTCTCCGAAGCTTTCAATGACGAGCGACCGATCACCTGTGAACACTGAATCTGATTCCTGTCTGATCCACATCTAGGTCAGAGCAGATGTGCCAACAACCAAAATGATGGGGGAAAATCATGTCATTGAGGACAAAGCTGAGAGCGGATGGAGAGCAGTTGCCATGGTGATGTGATAGCCACACCTGGTGATGCTGATGCTGTGTGTGTGTGTGTGAGAGACAGACAGACAGAGATCCGCAGGGTTTTGAGCTCATGCTGCACAGACCGTGTTCAAGGTGATCAGCGTGATTTCACCAGGCCTCATTTGTCTGAGCAGACGGTTCCTCCTCACCTCTGTCTCAGGATCAAAACACACCTAATTCCCACAAGATTTGCACTCCTGTGAAAAAACACTAATTAAATATTCAGTTTCTTAAAGTCGCCTAACTAGTGAAAATCGTCTCTCGTGAGTCCTGATGAGTTCGGCTCATTGATTAGAGATTATATGCATTATGCGTCATATGACGGCACATTTTCTGACCGTTCACAGTCTGTTCACTGACCGGCTGCTGCATATCATAAGTTTCAAAACTGGGAAACACTGAAATTACTTACAAAGTACCAGATGGAAAGAATCGTCACATTTGAGGAAGAATACTGTAATTGCTAGATTTGCTTTTTTCCAGTTTTGTGGTGTCAAATCTTTGAAAAATATTCATCTGTGGATATTAATTTTGGACTGATTTAAATTCTGATCACCGTTTTGGTTATCTTGGCTATTTTCTTTTGTGTGTGTGATTGTGTTATATTACTATTTTTTATATATTGAAATGTAATATGTTTTCATTTTAATTTTTGTTAAGTTTTAGTCATTTTGGTGTGTTTTTGTCCTTTTGTATATATTTTTTGTATATATATATATGTGTGTGTGTGTATAAAGTTATTTTACATATATGTAGTGCTGTCAAATCGATTAATTGTGATTAATTGCACCTAACATAAAAGTTTGTATTTACAAAATATATATATATATATACACACACATATATAAAAAAAATATAAATATAATAATATATACACACACATTATGTAATACAAACTTTTATGTTAGATGCAATTAATCACAATTAATCGATTTGACAGCACTACACACAGTATAAGCAAAAGAAAACTCAAAATAACACACTCTTCATCACGGCACCTGTTAGTGGGTGGATATATTAGGCATCAGGTGAACATTTTGTCCTCAAAGTTGATGTTAGAAGCAGGAAAAATGGGCAAGCGTAAGGATTTGAGCGAGTTTGACAAGGGCCAAATTGTGATGACTAGATGACTGGATCAGAGCATCTCCAAAACTGCAGCTCTTGTGGGGTGTTCCCGGTCTGCAGTGGTCAGTATCTATCAAAAGTGCTCCGTGAACCGGTGACAGGGTCATGGGCGGCCGAGGCTCATTGATGCACATGGGGAGCGAAGGCTGGCCCGTGTGGTTCAATCGAGCATCTGTGGGATGTGCTGAACAAAGAAGTCCGATCCATGGAGGATCCACCTCGCAACTTACAGGACTTAAAGGATCTGCTGCTAACATCTTGGTGCAGATACCACAGCACACCTTCAGGGGTCTAGAGGAGTCCATGCCTCGACGGGTCAGGACTGTTTTGGCAGCAATATTAGGAAGGTGGTCATAATGTAATGCCTATATATATTAATGTTTATTTAATTTTGATTATTGAAAATGCTTTTGTAGATGAACCCGCTCATTAACAGTGTGTAACAAAACTGTTTGCTCGCTTTCCTAAGGGTGAAACCAGCTGCTCCTTATATTTATGACCATAAAATCTGTACTCTTTTGAAAAACACTGAGCATAAGAAAGACCTGGTCGATGATGAGCACTTTACTATTTCATTTCACAATGTGTTCCCGCAGCTAAACAAGGCTGAAATGTCATTTGAGTGAATATGCAATTCATAGAGGTGAATTAAATGGTGTCATGTGAACAGACTGAACAGAAGAACGAGGCGGTGTGTGTTGCAGTCGCTCATCTCTCTCATTGCAGTGCAGATTGTGCCATGAACTATTTGTGCTACTACCACTACTACTGTGCACAGTGGTGATGATGTTAATATTTCCTCTTATTATTATGCAAAGACAGTTCCTTTTTTTAAAAAACAAAAAACAAAACTTAAAATAGCTGTTCTACCGCTAACCTTTCCATCCTAGCGTGCAATACCTCTCAGCAATTGTTTTCAGTTAATTAAAAATAATTATGTGCTATTGTTCTGAATCATCCCCAATTTTCATGCACAAACAAATAGGAAAGATAATACAAGATTGTTACACTTAATTACTGGATAAACAGGAATATAACTGCAAAAGCTCATTAAAGCAAGTGTCTAATTACTTCAGTGACTTCCATCAGTTCATGGAATATTTATTTATTTATTAACTTTCTTTTGAGGGTGTGTGTGTGTGTGTGTGTGTGTGTGTGTGTAATCCACCAGCAGAGAAAAAAAATGATGCATGTGAGGTTGTAACTACTGTGTTGTGATTGCAATCTTTAATGACTTCTGAATTTCAATCCTCTTTCCAGTCATCTAACATTTAAATCAGTGTTTTTCCTCTTTAAAGTGAAGGAGAGCCACGGATTTACAATGAAAGACTGCGAGTGTGAAATATTTATCATTTCATGGCACAGCAGGATGATTTTCTAACTATCCAAACCTTTAATGCTTTCTTCCAAGGACGACGATAATATAAATTATGCATGAGTTGCAACAACTGTTTTGCCCCATTCGGACTGATGATCTAGATTGACGCAGGAACAAGCTTTGGATGAAAGTTTACACTTTAAACGCTTTACAACTTCAGAGTAAATAGTGTTGTTTTCGGCGCTCCTAAGAATAAAAGGCCTTTTTTTCCCCTTTTTGAATATCTTACTGTTCAACAAATGAAACTTTTAGCTGTAATGCATAGTTTTATTTATTTAATGTTTGCATTAATGTATTAATCAAGCTGTCTGTTTTAATTTTAGGCACTGAATACAATATATGATTTAGATAAATCTGTTTACATCTTTGATAGATTTTTCACTGTGGTTTGTGAAGGGCTCTTTTTACTAGCAAACACATTTGATTTCTCAGAAAATTGTAGGTTTGGAACTAATTTGCATAATGGCAGCTTCTGGACTTCATTGGCTGAACAGTCTCTTTGCCCCGCCCTCAATCACTGTAGTTGTATCTGAGACTGGAAGAGTTTGGTTCGTGTTGTTCGTGTCGAGAAGACCAAAGCAAATTCACTGTGATGAGATTGATACATCGTTACTGTTCGTATCACTGTGAATCAAGAGCTGAGATTCAGATATGATAATGATCGTCTGGTTTCTGACCAATCACAGCAGAGCAGCTCTCAGGAAGGCGGGGTTTAGAGAGACCGAATCCTTGATCGAAGCGTTTCAGACACAGAGAAAAGAGCTGATGCTGCAGTGGATATTATGAGAGAATTAAAGTGTTTTTGACCTTTGAATGCTTGTAAAACTATTGTAGGAGACCTTTAAAACAAAATTAGGTAAAATAGCATAATTGGGGCACTTTAATACTACATAATAGTACTCAAAAAAAAAAAAAAATCTGGGGAAACATGATTCCTATTGAAGCCAGTTTCCAGTGATGAATGATAAATGAAAAATACAGTATGATCTTTATCTCTTGTGATTTCTACTTTATAGCAAGAGCGAGTTTGTCTTAAAATATGACTTTACACTATTTCTCATTTTAAACTATTAACTTTTTGTGTTTTTCTGAGATGAATGGGGTTTTTCACCGATGAAAGGCCAGAGCGGCGTCTGGTCGCGGTCCATCTCCATCCCTGTGCTGGAGTCATGGGGTCTACAGAAGATAATCATGGAGCTTTTTGCTGAAAATACCAATCCATTTTAAAGGCTGAATAAATTGAAGTCTTTATTAATGTAAATCACACCTTCATTTGTCCACAGGCAAAAACGGCAGCTCTTTGACGCTCAATAAACTCATTTCAGAGTGCAGCATTTCTTAACTGTCTGTCATCCTGTCTCTCTTCTATCAGACAGCGAGAGAGAGGAAGCGAGCGATCTGGGCCTCTGCGGCTCACAGCAAGCAGCCAGAGACTGTGTTTAGAGACGAGTCTTCAGAGTCTTCGGCCTGACATTGATGCACCTTTTGTCTTGTCATATGCAAATACTGTGGGTTAAGGGAGAAGCCGGTTTGAAGTGCAAATTGTAATTTAAGACTCCAGCACGACTCTTCTTCATCCGCTCCATTCCATTAATTACCTCTCCCACGGAGGAGAGAAACTTCATTAAAGCACAGATAGGAAGAGAGCGTTAAGGAAAGACATGACTGCTCAAGGACACGCTAGAACAGGAATTAAACTCCAATAAACCATCGTGCACAAACCGCTTTCTTCAGATCAGAGCAGTCATGTGACCAGGCCACGCTTTACTTGCATCGAGTCGAGCAGAATTTACACATGCACGTCTTCCCTTCAAATACAGTGTGATTGTGTAGCATTGAAGCCTGCGTGAAGGTTTCTTCTCTGGTTATCGCAATACTGCCGAGTGGGGTGTATGTTGCATACTTTGTCAATGAATCATGATTATTTTGTGTTTATAAAGATTAAAAACATCACCCACAATGGAACCTACTTGTGTGTGTGTATATATATATATATATATATATATACCAGTCATAAGGGTATTTTTTTTTTTTTTTAATTGAGACAATATTTGGCTGAGATACAACTATTTTAAAATCTGGAATCTGAGGGTGCAAAAAAATCAAAATTGAGAAAATCACCTTTAAAGTTGTCCAAATGAAGTCTTTAGCAATGCATATCCACTCAAAAATACATTTTTCTATATATTTACAGTAGGACATTTACAAAATATCTTCATGGAACATATTTACGTAATATCCTAATGATTTTTGACATAAAAAAAAATCGATAATTTTGACCCATACAATGTATTGTTGGCGATTGCTACAAAATATACCTGTGCGACTTATGACTGGTTTGTAGTCCAGGGTCATTTATATATATATATATATATATATGAAGACTTCATATGCAAAAGCCTCTAAGTGCCGTCTGACATTTTTCTGTAAATGTCGGTCAAGATTATTCACAACCTGCCTCTTTGCTTTGTGGGGCTCCACAGGGGTCTATCCTCGGCCCGATTTTGTTTTCTTTGCATATGTTACCCCTTGGGTCAATTTTTTGTAAGCATGGAATCTCTTTTCACTTCTATGCAGATGAATGCAAGTGTATCTTCCTCTGAAAAAGAACAGTAAAAAGCAAATAGAGTCTTTGTTGGACTGTATACATAAAATCAAATCATGTCTGTCTTTAAATATTTTAGATAAAACTGAAGTTGTGTGGTTTGCAGTCCCAGATAATTTCACTGATCTGGGCAGTTTAGTCCCCTTCTGTAAGCCAGTAGTGCGAAATCTAGGAGTTCTTTTCGACAGTGATCTCAAGTTTGAGAAACAGATTTATTCTGTGGTTAACTCATGTTTTTATCACTTGAGATTAATAGCGAAGGTGAAACCATTTTTGTTCATGCGTGATCTGAAAAAAAGTCATTCATGTTTTCGTATTTACAAGGTTAGATTACTGCAACTCACTATATGTTGGTATTAATAAATCATTGCTTAACCGCTTACAACTGGCCCAAAAGCGAGGCTTTTGACAAGCACTCGTAAGAGAGAGCATATTACTCCAGTTTTGAGTTTTTACAATGGCTACCAGAATCCTTTTTAAATTTCAGTTTTTTGTTTATAATTCATTGCATAGTATGGCTCCGTTGTATTTGGTGGAATTGATTGAGAAATATGAATCTTTGATGATTCCTAGAACTAAACAGAGAAGTGGAGATCGAGCTTTTGTAGCGATAGCTCCTAAACTTTGGAATGATTTACCTTTTTCTGTCAGATCTGCACCCACGCTAAGTGTTTTTAAACACAAGCTTAAGGAACACCTCCTCGCATTAGCATTTAATGGGGTATAGAAATAATTTGTGTATTAAAACTGAAGGGGTTTATTTCACTGTTATTTTATTTGTGGTTTTACTGTTGTGTTCTTATGATATTGTACAGCACTTTGGTCAATGGTCGGTCAGTTGTGTAAAAGCGCTCAATAAATAAACAAACAAACATTTTTCTTCTAAAATGAGCATTTCTATCAGTCACTTATTATTTCACTTTATTACACACACATATATACACACAGACAAATCGAATCAAATTTGTACCAACGGTCAGAATGTTTTCAATATACTAACGGCTAAAAAAAACGAGTAGTATCTTTTCTCCAACCTGTCCAAGCCTCAAATTATTATTTAGCAAGAGAGTTTGTTCAGTCTTTGGCAACAATAATTCAATTGTCTTGGTTTCAGACTCGCTCTGGAAGAGAAAGGGATCTTTAAATGTCTCGTTCCCTTCGGATTGTTTGTGGTATTTTAATCAAGCCGCAGCAGCTGAGCTAAATCTTTGCATCATGTTCATTTTCGTCGAACCTACATTCGCCCCCCGGTGGAGCAGAGTAATTGAAATTTGCCTCAAAGCAGAATAATTTCCATGTTAAATAAATTATCTGACAACACCTGAGCAATCCAACGACTCCGTTATGACAATGCTGCCTAGCTCAGCACCACAATGTAAATCCTCCCGCTCAAGTAATCTCTGCCAGACACACCGGCCTCTAGTTTAATGATGAGACGCCTCACAAAGAGATGTTTGTTTGCGGGATGTTATTGTTGGATAATGCCATAGAGAATGATGGGTAATTGTATGCCACCAGGTAAGTCACGTTGTGATTTGCATCTCTTTTCTGGGCTCTTTTCTTTCCCCACAGTTGGCTGGTTATCTGAATAGCTGAGGATTTGGTTCTGGTCCATTTACATTCATTTTAATGTTTTTGAATAATCTCCCTTTTAACTCCACAGTCTGTGTTTGTTTAAGATGAAATCAGTTACGAGTACACCAATGGAAGAGTCGCGGAATAATACACCGGATCGGAAATTAACCCATTGTACTATATGCGGGTAATATTTGGTGACCTTTTCATTATAGGAACTACAATTATTTCAAGTAATGTCATTTTTTTATGGTTTTAGTTTTAGTTAACCCTCTGGAGTCTGAGGCTGATTTGGGGTCCTGGTGTAGTTCTGACATGCCTTGACTGATTTTTATCAGTTGATTATAAACATATTAATGACAAAAGTCTCATTACACTGTATTCAGCACAAACTAGGCTACAATAATATGTTAGCAACAAGTACGTACGTTTGTATTTTTGAGAGTTACGTATTACGTATATGCGTGGTTTTTGGAAAACTAAAAAAAATAGGTCACTTAAATAGAGCCTCAAAATACACACTAAATATTTTTTCACAATAATTTTGGGAATTGTATATTTTAGTCTAGAATGTTTGCAATTATCCTGCCTACTCAGACACATAAATCATTGTATCGATTTTAAATTTCTAAGACACTTTTTATTTCGTATGCGAAGAGTGTGATCTTCATGAATAATGCTGGACCCTGCCCCTAATTTCAGTATTGACAAAAACATATTTTTCTGTTTGTAGAAATATAGTTAACTATATACATGATAGTTAAAGATTTTAGTTAGAAATAAATCCTATTCATGTGAACATCACATAATTTGGTGTTTCTGCACTGGAGAAAAAAAAAAGAAGAAGAAGAAAAAAAAAACAAAAAAACTTTCCTGCTTCCAGTCAGTGATCTCAGTATCATATGCATGCAGTCCAATGTGGGCCAAAATCTGCATACTATAATTCTCAAATCTGTGAGATAAAATAAAAAAAACCCCTCTGTGAGCATGCTGATTTCAGGATCATATCAGCTATTGTATTAACGTTAATATAATGTCCACTCTTAACAGAAACATGATTTTTGTGATCTCATGCATGCACATTATTGCACATCATGTGAAGAAAATTTTGTATAGGCCTATTATATTTTTAAGAACAATACAGGTCAAAAGATTTGACACATTACTATTTATAAGGTTTTTGAAAGAAGTCTCTTCTGCTCATCAAGCCTGCATTTATTTGATCAAAAATACAGAAAAAACAGCAATACTGTGAAATATTACTACAATTTAAAATAATGGTTTTCTATTTTAATATACTTTAAAATATAATTTATTTCTGTGATACAAAGCTTTCATCATTCATTGTGAACAAAAGCTTCATTGATGTGGCACTATATAGGCTATTTTTACAGTAAACTCTTCATAATCTGTCCAAAACAGGCCAAAAGAAATAATCAAAACATTCATATTGCAATGACATTTTATGTATCTTTTTTTTTATATATTATAGAGCCTATAAATGTTAATATGTTGCTAACACATTTTATTTCAGTATTTATTACATATTTCAATCATCTCAGTATAGCAATATTTTTTTTGGGAAAAGCCAATGATAATTCACACAGATACACAGAACATGCAGGATTCATATTTGAACAGTTTTTTTTTTTTTTTTTTGTGGCTTAATATTGACAGACACGAGTCTATATCGCAATTCGAATAAAGAATTTAGGGATAAAAAAAAAAACAAAAAAAACGTACCTTTCACAATCCTCTTCTTGATGGAATGGAATTGAATCCATTCATGCTCTTCCATTTAGGTAAATCCTTTTAGAATTATTACTCACCGCATCTTGAAATGATGAAAAGTACATGAAACTGACTAACTTTGATGCATTTGTCCAAGCTGATGCGGGCGTTCACTCTCTGTTGCATTAATCGCCTCAGAATTTGCGTCTGAATAGCGTCCGCATTAGTGGATAATGAGCTGAGTTGCGAACGACTGACATGTCTCTCTTTTCAAACAGATTACATAAACAGAGAATATTAGTTTTCGATTTGACTTGCATGATTTAAAACCTTTTCAACATTTCTTTAGACATGTGTCTCATTTTTGTGTGATTAGTATTTACTAAGTTACAGTTAATTTTCTGAGGGAGTATCAGATTGGACTTCATGCAAAAAGCACAACATTTAATTTTTACTCTGAGTGTACACAAATAAAAAGAAGACATAAAAGCAGTTTCACTGCTTAAAACAGATGATGCTCTGGAAGCTGAAGCTCTACAGATGTGATCCAAGGATGATTTACCCGACTGAATAAATCTTGCTGAGAACCACAGGACGAGACCGTCTGACTGACATGTAAGGGGGCCAACCACATTTGTTTTTGTATGTACATGCCAGGGGGTTATCTGAAATGGATTAGTCCAAAAAAATCATAAAAAAAAACCTGAATAAATATCAAAAAATGTGTATAGATTCTCAAATCTAAAGTCTGATCTGGTGACTGTGAGGCCATTTTGAGTTTAGTGAACTCACTTTTGTGTTCAAGAAACCTGTTTGAGATGATTTGAGCTTTGTGATGTGTGTCCTGCTGGAAGTAGATCAGAAGATGGTCCACTGTGGTCATAAAGGGATGGACATGGTCAGCAACAATACTCAGGTAGGCGGTGGTGTTTAAACAATGCCCAAAGGCCCAAAGAGTGCCAAGAAAATATATAACACACCATTACACCAGCAGCAGCCTGAACTGCTGATACAAGGCAGGACGGATCCATGTTTTTCATGCCAAATTCTGACCTGACCATCTGAATGTTGCAGCAGAAATCCAGACTCATCAGACCAGGCAATATTTCTCCAATCTTCTATTGTAAAGTTTAGGTGAGTCTGTGTGAATTGTATCCTCAGTTTGCTGTTCTCAGCTGACAGGAGTGGCACCGGTGTGTCTTCTGCTGCTGTAGCTCATCTCCTTCAAGGTTGGACGTTGTTGGACTAGCGATAAGAAGAGAAAAGAATGGGAAGTTGTGAAGAATGTGGATGAATAAAACTTCCTAAAGAACCTCGTCTTTGTTCTCTTCACTTTAGCCCTGATGACTTTGATACTTTTTCATCTGTATACTTTGGTGCAGCGGTAATCTAGTAACGCATACAAGTCTTAATACCCGCTGGGTTCCTTTTAAAACCTGATCAGCCTTTTCAATTTGAGCCAGAGCACAAGCCAAGAAAAGAATGGGAAGTTGTGAAGAATGTGGAAGAATAAAACTTTCTAAAGAACGCGTCTTTGTTCTCTTCTTAGGTCTTTAGGAAGTTTTATTCGTCCACATTCTTCACAACTTCCCATTCTTTTCTCCTCTTATCACCAGTAAAGCAGTGAAAACTTGCATCACTTCTTTTGTTGCCCTTTGACTGAACATTACAACCAAAAGCTGCACAATGTGGCATCGTATATTATATTTCGAGTTGTGTTGCGGTAAAAATAGCAACAGGGTAGTGTCAGTAGATCACTGAGTGCAACCATTTGACGTCATTGACGTAGATCACACTGTGCACCTAAACAAAATGGCCAAAATATGTCATGGATTTTTTAAATAATGTAAATCTTTCATGGGTTTTCTACTACATATTTCAGTAAGAGACATCATTTATGTTATATTAAGCCATCTTAACACCAGGGGTTCCCTTTAAATAATATTTTTGACTTGAATAAGGGGTACACATCACCATTTTCAATCAAAAACGGAAAACTTTTTATGCATTTTGGCCATTCATTTAAATGACAACATCATTTTTGTCATCTGATAATGCAAACTTTTGAAAACGGGTTTCAAAGTGCATGTATTTGAATACGAGACCGTTATCATCTCCGTGTAAACAACAAAAATTTGCACGTTTGGCATGAGTGCTCTGCAAAAAATGCATATGTGTGCGGATGCGTCGTCTTTCTTTATTAAGTGACATCGCCAACTACTGACTGAATACAACGTTTTTAGTCGTTTTAGCGGATCTGTGTGAACGGGGATCGGTTTGACAGCATTGTCATCTATACAAAAAAAAAACTTTTCCGTTTTTGTTTACATCATTGTCATGTAAATGTACCTTAAAACAAATGTGAGACATATGGATCTGATTTTTTTTTTTTTTTCATAAAAAATTTCCATAACTGCTGAAAAATATTTATAGTAGATAAATGTTCCAGATTCCCCCGCCGTTGGCAGTTGTGGCAAAAAAGTTAATTTTAGACTCTGATTATACTCATTGCAATCAGCTGGAGATCCAGGCCAGTTTATTTGGCATGGAGAAATAGTGATTTTTCAGCCCCGAATGGAAAATTTGACACTTGAGCAAAGCGGAGGCTGTCACTGCATTGTAGTACAGCAGCATATACAGGTAAACGAGAAATAAATCTTAATACTCTTTTGGAAAGGAGCACTTTTTTTTTTTTTTGACGATAGGAAGCAAACTATTAGCTCTGAATCAAAACTGCTGACCTTTTAAAAGGTGCTTAATCAATGCCTCATTTGAGCTGAAACTATTGAGCACAACATAATCACTTTGAAGGCCAAATTTTCTGACATTTATAGACAGCAGGCTGACTGCCTACAATATCGCTTTCATTCAAAATTGCATCTGTGCAAGTCATCGCTCTAGAAAGCTGATAAAGCGTCTCTCTGGCCTCTGATGGCCGTCTGAAAATCCACTCGCAACATGTGACTCTAATACATTCCAAGTGCTGGAACATGATGTTATGGCCAGGCCTGTTCTGAACCCTCTTGTTTTTCCTTTCCCACTTTTTAACTTTTTTCCCCGTCTCTATCTCCCTTAGTGTGCAGCATGTGCCTCTTCCATCGCTGCAGGGGTCTTGTGGGTAATTCTGTGCTGGGGCTGGGTTTGATCTGTTAGGCTGAGATTCAGAAGAAACAGCAGCTTGCGTGTTACTGGCTTTCCAGGCCTGTAAAAACCTGAGAGAGAGAGAGAGAGAGAGAGGCAAGCAACATCTTCCAGTGCAGTTGTGTTTTCAGAGTACTTAAAATTGACATGTAGCCCCTCATTACTTTTTATGTGTGTAAGCAAAGTATTTAATTTGTTTCTTGCTCTTTATTTTTATCACGCAGGTCTCATAGTTAACAGGGTTTGGAAATGCAGAGAGTGCGAAACGTAATCCTAATGTATTTTGACTTTTCTAATGGGGTTTTCGGATGTGAATGTATTTGTTCTTGAACTGCTCATCAACATCAGCACTATTAGCCGTTTACTGAATTAGTCACATGACATCTGCACCTCTGGTGATTGGCTCAATAACAACCCAGATAACAAAAATATGTTCTAAGAATGTTTGGCTAACGTTCCCATTAAGTTATGAAAATGTTATTTTTGAATGTTCTCTGAACGTTCTGTATGGAAGCTTGTTTCCGCCACGGAATAAAACAATTCAAAAGATAATTGCAACGTTTTATCTCACAATTGCGAATTCTAAAGTCAGAATTGCACGATATAAACTCACAATTGCGAGAAATAAATTCAGAATTGTGAGATATAACTCACAAATGCGTTGAAGGACTCACAATTGCCGGAATGCAGAATTGTGAGGCAATTGCAATAAATAAAGTCAGAATTGCACGATGGAAATAAAGTCAGAATTATGAGCAGTAATTGCAAGAAATAAAGTCAGAATTGCGAGCAATTGAATAAAGTTGTACGAGTAAATAAAGTCAGAATTGCACGCAATAAAGTCAGAAATAAAGCGAGAATTACGAGAAATAAAGTCAGAATTAATAAGTCAGATTATTCGCAGAATTGCACGATATAAACACAGAAATAAGTCAGAATTAGTGAGAAATAAGCACTCAAGTCAATTGCACATTGAGAGAAAAAAGTCAGAATTGCAATAAACACATTGAGAAATAAAGTCAGAATTGCCGATATAAACACATAAAGTCAGAATTGCACGCAATTGAGAGAAATAAAGTCAATTGCACGTGAATAAACAGAGATTTAAAGTCGCGAGACAGAAAGTCAGAATTGAATTGTGTGCAAGTCAGAATTATGTCAGAATTACGAGACATAAACTCACAATTGAGAGAAATAAAGTCAGAATTGCTAGATATAAACTCGCAATTGCAATAAATAAAGTCATAATTGCACAATATAAACACAATTGAGAGAAATAAAGTTAGAATTGTGAGAAATAAAGTCAGAATTGCTAGATATAAAACTAGAAATAAATTCCAAGCAGTCAGAATTATGAGTCCGAGATTAAAGTCAGAATTGTCCAACTAAAACATTTCTGTTGAACGATGTATAAATAACATTTTAGCACAAACATTATGAGAACATTTTTAAAGGCTGGATAACTTTAAACGAACATTCTATTAACGTTACTGGAAGAACGTTTGCCAACGTTCTGAGAATGTTTCCTGTTAGCTGAGAACCTGGCAGCAGAAATGATCATCCATGATCAATCGATGAATGGGAACGCTGATGTTTTTCCAGATATTACAGACCTCCTTTGAGCGAAGAAGATGAGGCATTTTTTTTCTCGACAAATGTTTATAAAAATGTGTCAAACGTGGTGTAGAATCTATTTCTAAATCAAAATCTTTTGATCACTTTTTTATATCCCTGAATTAGAGACAGAGAGTTCATTAGTCCTGATGTGGCTTTTGTCTGTGTTACGCTGATGACTGCATAATGGGATTTTCCAAAAACATGTTCGGAAGCTGATTTTTCATTGCTGCCTCAAAAACGCACAAATCTCATTTCTTGTCATTTTCAGTCAAAAACAAACAAATGCTGTTTAAATGCACTCCTCTTTCATACAAATACAAATGCATATTTGGTGACACTGCAATGATTTGTTTGTGCAAACATGCATTCATTTCAGCTTTCGCAATAGTTGATATATTTCTTTGAATATTCTTGGAGCCAATTTGTGTTTCATTATTTGAAAGAATAGTGAACTATTTTAACTTTTTGTTATCACAACCAAATTCAACACGAAAAAATGCAAAAACAATTCTGGCTCAGACTGAAGCAGAGTGATTCATTTTTTAAGTTTTGCTTACAAGTATAAACCTCTTTGAATGGCAAGAAAAATAGGCTTATTTACTGAACCAGCGTAAAATATTCTCCACTATATTGTTCTCACACAAATCATTTCTTCATTCTGTCATTGAAGTGTATGTGTGTGCAAAGCATTGCACATCAAAAAAGCACAATGTTTGTGTGCCGCCAGGATGTTTGAGGTGGAAGATGAGGATCCAGTCGAGCCATGATTAAAGACGCAGATCCCAACATCTCCGCACAGAATCTTTGGAACGGGACCCAGAGGAGCGCTGCTACTACCCCTACATTAAAGGGAAAGGAAGGCGTGAAATAATACATACATATCAATTGTTAAATTATTCAGAGTCTATTCAAAAGGAATTGAATCCAGAAGTCTGCATGGGTAATCTCACCTCAAACAGTCCTCACATAAAAATGACCCAAGCAGTCGAGTCTGCACCAAACGAGAGGCACAAAGAAGAACGACTTAATTCACTCCTCCTGGGACGTATTTAAATTAGAGGAGCAGCAGAATTACACATTCAGCATATCTTATATTAAGGGCCCATGATGCATACATCATTGAACAACTTCTCTCTGATTTTTCTCTAATTTCAGTATGTGCCTTTGGGCTTAGAAAATGACGTAAAATGTTAAAGGAATAGTTCGTCCAAAAATGACTCGACAGTTATTGAGGTCGACTAGTAGTTTTGATGTTTTCTGCGCAAGTGCTTGACAGAGTGTCTAAACAGTTTTTCCAGTGTGTCCAATCAGTATTGGGTGATCCCAAAACCAGCCTAATGGCTTCCTTGAGGCCGATATTTCAGTAGTACTCTGTCGCAGATAGATGAAATACAATATTTGTAACATACACTGACGTTTCAGATGTTTTTATTTGGCAACAGAAACACTTTTCATTCAATACTTTATGCACTGCATAATACAGCGCCTATATGTACAAGAATAAAGACTGTTTAAATACAAATAAAGTGGGTCTATACTTACAGAGTCAAACACACCTGATGGTCACAACTCATATGCACTAGTGCAAGGATTTCAGTGAATAAATTGGTAACACTTTACATTAAGGTTCCCTTTGTAAAGGGTTTATAAAGGTGTTTGTTAATGAGTAATAAGTCATTTACAAATGCATTATAAATCATTAATAATGCAGTTATAACTGCATGAATAAAAAGGGTGACTTTAATGCAATACCTGCCAAATAGTGAGACGTTTTTAACTCACATGTTATAAATGCTTAATAAATGTATTTATTAACACTTATTTAACTCAAAACCTGTTTTTTTTTTTTTTTTTTTTTCATGATGCAGCAAAAAATGACTATCATAATTAGACTGAAGGGTGTTGTATTTGTGATTTTCTTATTAATATCTCATGACTGCCACTTTTCTTACTATGTTTCTTACCAGACATTTCTGTCTTACCCATAAATGGTTTGCAGGTTTCCACTTTAAATTAAGGTTCACTTTCACAGGTTATTAATGTTTATAACTCATGAATAAATGGTTCACAAGTGTCCACCCTGCATTACGGTTCACAGTTAACTAATACTAGAATTATTTTTTTTTCATTATTAATATCTCATCTTATCTTATGTTTATTTTCAAAATAAAGTTAGGATTATATCTTAAAAAAAACAAGAAATCAGTTTTTATACACTGCTGTGGATAGGCATCATGACCTTTTTGGAGAGTGTCATGACAGAAACTTCTGGTAAGAAACATAGTAAGAAAAGTGGCAGTCATGAGATATTAATAAAAAGCAATACAAACCCCTTCAGTCTTATAGTCTGATAGTCAATTTTTGCTGCATCATGAAATAAACCAGGAATCTGTTTTGAGTACAATTATGTTAATAAATACATTTATTAAGCATTTATAACGTGAGTTAAAAACGTCTCACTATTTGGCAAGTATTGCATTAAAGTCGCCCTTTTTATTCATGCATTTATAACTGCATTATTAATGATTTATAATGCATTTGTAACAAACACCTTAATAAACTTTTACAAAGGGAACCTTAATGTAAAGTGTTACCAATAACTTTGATTGGGTTCTAACGAAAAGTGAAGGAATGACTTTGAAGACTAGCTCATGATCTGCTTTTATGGGATTTTTGGTGGTGATTTTTTTTTATGCCCATTAACTGTCAAAAAAGTGGTTCAAAACAACATGATGGTGAGTTAATGATGACAAAAATTATAATTTTTGTGTGAACTATTCCTTTAAGACGGACTAATATAGCTAATGCAGTCTAGTTAATATAGCTTTTAGTATCTAAACGTATGAAATATCAAGTGAACAGGTGTGCGGAGTGGGTCGGGTGTTATCATTTCATACCACTTCACAGTTGACCTTAAGCGCTCACCTCTGGTTTGCCTTTTGACACTTATCATTCCTAGGTCATGCTGGGTGATAATAGCTGTGTGTCAGTATGGGATTCAAGACCAGAGCATCAACTCCTCTCCATTATAGCTGCAAATATTTTTCTGTCACCTAAAATCAGCTAGAGACCCCACAGCATGATTTATACAAAGTAGAAAAACCCTTGACTTTAATAAAATACTTCAGGCCTAGAGAAAATCCTTTTTTTTCAGTGCTTTATGGAATATATAGATGGAAGCCCGATGATTTGAGTGCTGAAGCCAAAGCGAGAGTTTTTTTAGTCATTGTCTCCCAGGGTCTTAGGACAGACGTTGAATCCTAATGAGGTTGAGATTGCAAAAGTATTTGTAATATTTCATCCCAACATATATCGAGAAAGGATGCGTCCACACACACACATACACAATCAAGCCCCCACAGTTACTTGTTGCCGAGCTTCATTAGGGTGCTGTGGCACCTTCACTTGTGCGGCCCAGCCGGTTTCTCCTCTCTTCATTCTCATCAAACATTGCAGATGAGGTCTTGAGCCCAATTAATCACAGCACAGTCCTGCTTCACAGCCCCCCCATTAATCAACCTGACCACCAGCACGCACGCAAACAGAGCCCCTTCACTGAGCCTGGCAGCGCTGTCAGCCAACATCAACACACACGGACCCGCGCATATACACCAACTCTAATGCTTACTCACCGTGTCTGTCTCGCATAGATTTACAATCTTACTCTTTCTCCCTATAACACACACAAATATGAAAACTTTTAGCAACATTAAATGTGTTCCTCATGCTCAACGGGTCAAGGTTTAGCTTGTGTCTGCAGGTAAATAAATCATGTAGCAGCAAAAAGCATCTTTTTCCTTTGACGGACATTCAAAAGTAAATTAAATTAATTTTAAATACTGTTCTTATTTTCATTCTCATTTTATGGCTGACAACTGATTAATGGCTGATATTAAAATTCTATGCTATACATATATATATATATATATAGCATATATGTTTTTAAAAGTTAAAATAAACAAATAAATTAAAATCAGTTGTTTAAATAGTGCAAGTGAATTTAGGCTTCACAACATTATAATGTACAACTTGAAAAATTGATATTCATTTAGTGATTTGCTAAATATTACATTTAGCAGTGTTATTAAAGGATCAAATTTTCAAGATATATTTTTGGTGATTGTTAGGTGACAACAAAATACATTTTTAAAATAAAATAGACTGGAATGAGCATGCACAATTAAAAAAAGTGTAATATTTAGTCGATAACCGATATGGTTATAGATGGTGTTGAACATGCACAGTTAAATATTCAATATGGGCCGATATGATACATTAAAAAAGTATAATATTTAGTCGATAACCGATATGGTTATAGATGGGATCAAACATGTACAATTAAATATTCAATATGGACTGATATGAGTTAAAAAAAAGTGTAATACTTAGTCGATAACCGATATGGTTATAGATGGGATTGAACATGCACAGTTATTCAATATTAATAATAATAATAATATATAATAATATTATTCAGTATTCAATATGGGCCGATATGATAAATTAAAAAAAAAAAGTGTAATATTTAATCGATACCGATATGGTTATGGATGGTATTGAACATGCACAGTTAAATATTCAATATGGGCCGATATGATACATTAAAAAGTATAATATTTAGTCGATAACCGATATGGTTATAGATGGGATCGAACATGCACAGTTATTCAATATTATTAATAATAATAATAATAATAATATATAATAATATTATTCAATATTCAATATGGGCCGATATGATAAATTAAAAAAGTGTAATATTTAGTTGATAACCGATATGGTTATGGATGGTATTGAACATGCACAGTTAAATATTCAATATGGGCTGATACGATATGTAAAAAACAACAACAACAACAACAACAACAACAAAACAACAACAAAAACAACAACAAAAAACTGTCATATTAGTTCATAACCGATATGGTACATATACTGTGCATCTCTAAACATATATATATTGATAACATATATTGCATATTTCTACCTAGCATATGGAGGCAGTGTAGAAACTCTGAATTGACTGTAAGAACGACGCACAATAATAAAATGCTTTGTTCTCCATCACTCTCTTGGTAGCTGCTTTTGGATTTCTCGAAAATGCTTAGCTCGCAGTCCTGTTGAGATTTCATTGTGCCTCTTCTGAACTACTACAGAAAAGTGAAAACAGGATGAAATTTAGGCTAGTATCTAATTTCCGCCTGCTATATGCTGAGGCATTTCTCTCAAGCTTTAAACATCTGTCTTTGATTCATAGGACTTATTGGAGCTGAAAAAAGATCAAAAAGCTCTCAGAATGACCGTCCCAGTGGAGTATCAGTTCTGCCTTTCCCAACTTTTTCTTCCTTCATCTCTTTCTCTGACAGGTAACACAGTTTCCCAACCATGCGCAATGAAGCGACAAGCAGTAAAAGCAATATCCTCCATGTATATCTGACTCTTGGTCCTAACCAGCGACGTCAACAAGCACTGAGCGACGGTGCGTTTTGGTTTGTATTTCAGCAGCACTGTGTAGCCCCCGCCCACCCTGAAACCTCATTGGTCCAAAATCCAGGCATCTTTTAATTGGCTGTTGCGCAGTGTGAACAGAAAATGTGCTTTTTATTGCATTGTGAAAATATTTAGAGTATCCTTGCAGCATCTAACAATACAATGAAATTCTCAGTGTTTTCAAGACTTTGTGAGCTGATGTCTTTGATATGCTGTCAGTTTAACATCAGATTCCCGCCTGGCCTCAGTGTCAGCACTGAGAGAGGAGAGCGTTACATGTTAGCAGGAGGCTAAGGGCTGAGTGTGTTTTGAGGGACGTGGTGTCATTTCTGCTCAGCTTTGTGTGAATTGTATGTGACAAGCCTTTTAACGCCGCTGCTGTTCTTCCCTTTGCTAAAGCAACGATTGCGAGTGAGGAAGGAGCAAACAAGGAAGTAAAAGGTAGATGTGCACAGACTGAAAGGCAAATTTCTTTCTTCTGCCTGTGAATTTTACTAGGCGGCCCTTCAAACCTCCTCAAAATGGATCCAATTATGGAGCCACCCGTGCAGTGCAGTTTGTGGACGTCAATGTAATTGTGCGACTGATTTCTCTCTGTATCCCCACACTGAAAGAAGCCTGTCATGGACCAGACTCATCTTTCTAACCATGATTTTGAAATGAGATCTCTTTTCTGCTTGAACAATGAAGAAAGATTGCAAGCGTTCCGCACTTAAGATGCACAATTATTTGTTTATTTATTTATTTGTTTCTTTCACTAAGGGGGAGATGTATGCTAAGGCATATTTAAAACTATACTTGAGATTAAGCTTTATATTCACAATAATTATTTTAACACACTGACAACTATGGGCCTATATAATAAAAATATGTTTTAAACACATTTTACTACTGTTTCCATTAAGTTATGAAAATACTTCTGAATGTTCAAAATGTCCAGTTTTTTAAATGTTTTCAAAACATTTTTTTTTTTTTTTTTTTGGTTATGCGAATGTTAATCCATTTTGCAAACATTATGTGAACGTTACTTTTGAATTTTTTCTCTGAAACAAGTTGCAACATTTAAAAACGATTAATCGAACGTCCAACTAAAACGTTTCAGATAATGTTTTTGCGCTAACGTTTTGAGAATGTTATTAAAGACCAGATAACTTTAAACAAACATTCTATTAACGTTACTGGAAGAACGTTTGTTCATAACTTTGACAGAACCTTCCCAGAACGTTTCCTGTTAGCTGGGTAATTGCTTTCTGAGATAAATTGTGGCCTGTTAGCAATATATCCAGGGTTGCCAGGTTTTTTACAACAAAACCCGCACAATTGCTACTCAATACTAGCCCAAATGCATTTTACGTGGGGTCCCCGGATAAAAATTGCTTTTCAGGGGGTAAATCTGCATTTTTGGTGGAGATCCCCTGATAAAATTTGCATTCCAGAGGCTAAATATCATGTTATTTGGGGTCACTTCAACCCGCGGACATGAAAAATAACCCACGGCAACACTGAAGATACTGCTACAATGAGCGATTGTGATAAATACTTGCTTAATTTGCCAAACTTTAACAGGTAAATACCTTCAAACACTTTTAGAGATATCCAAGAATTTTGTTCTTTGGAGTAAACCAGATATCCGTGCATGTTTATATCAGAAATGCTGACATCCTACCACTTTTGATACATGACAGTCTTTTACCCGCCCACCAAATGTCACGTAAAACCAATGATTGGTGGTTTAGCATGTCAGTCGGACAACCCTGTCTTATCTAAATGAAACGTTGTTGGCCATAATCAGCTATAATATCCACCAAATGTAATGCCTTCTCAAGCAGGGATAGAAAAGACACCAGTTTATGAGAGCTGTTGATACACAAGAATAATTGTGGCATTGCGTTGATCACCAGTCCACGTCCAACATGCTTATTGTTATTGTAGGTCAGTGTTTACTGCTAAAAATCACAGTCGTAGCTGTTGGTGATCTTGTAAGAATGAAGTCAGATAAACATGTGCCAAATCCATCAAACATTTATCGAAGAAAAGGAAAGTGCTGAGCCACCCACCCCGACTGACACCTCAGCCTCACGTGTTGGTGGCTTCTGGCACGGACACCCGATGACTCGTAAATACTTAATGGCCATGCTTGATGGCATGATGACATCTGCTTGTTCCGCGTGGGCTCACAGATGGCATGCTCTGAAAGAGACCCTCGCTGCGTGTCAAAATGCCGAATGACTTGGACTGCACATGCTACAGCAGAGACGTTAACAACATGTTGAATGATTGAAAAGCGAAATTGTTTTATGCTGTGACGAAAGATGAAATAAAACCTGGTGATGTTTTTTAAAAAAAATGACAAGCATCACATATATAGTTTAAATATTTATTCTCACAACTGAAAATTGTTTTATGCTCAAGGAGAGGTTCTTAGAACCCTATAGGTAAGAAAAATTTACATGCACACCAGTACGCTGATAACCACCAAAAATCAATTTATTGAAATAACCCTTTACCTGAATACATGCAAACCAGCAATGGAATAAAATTAAATTTTCCCGGTGGTTACATTAAAACTGAAATCAAGGTAATGGGCAGAAATTATTCTTAAAAGGGACATATCATGAAAATCTACATGCAACTACATAAACTGCATGCCACAGCAACTACATCAATTTATCCACTAACCATTCAGAAACATCTAAAAGTTGTAACTTCTTCCTGAGTCTCTCCATCAGTGTCGACTCCGGTTTGAACAATGTAAGGCTGAACACCGTTACTGACAATCCTCATTTTGGCTGCGTGAGATTCTCCAGCTTTGTTGTTGTTGAGCTGTTAAAGCTCCGCCCTCTTCTGGAAAGGGGGCGGGAGCAGCAGCTCATTTGCATTTAAAGGGACACACACAAAAACGGCGTGTTTTTGCTCACACCCAAATAATTTGACAAGCTATAATAAATGATCTGTGGGGGATTTTGAGCTGAAACTTCACACACACATTCTGGAGACACCAGAGACTTATATTACATCTTGTGAAAGGGGCAAAATAGCCATTTATGACCTTGCACCGTTTAACGAGTTTACGTGTGTTGTCAGCTTAAGCATAATCGATCTAAGAATGTGCATGTAAAATTTATGTCTCAGATTGTGTTCACATTTACCAAGATACCAAAGTTTTCAACCAACAGATTACAATGTGCACCGAAAAAATAAATGTGTGAAATTCATTTGAAAAACACATGTTGTGGTTGGCAGAACTTCACAAATGTACTGTAGCAACATTTTAGGTTTTACAGGAATGTTCTTATATGTATGCTAAAAACTGTATATTTAATTATCTGATGAAATGTTAATATTACATCTTACTAATTTGTTTTTGTGCCCATATAATACACTGATAATCACCATATTGAATTTTGAAGACAACATTTCCACAAGCTGAAGTAATAGAAGGTCATTAACACAAATACTAAACACCATCATGGTAACACACAACACTAAAATAATGCAATATTAAACAACGTAAGATACAACATAAAACCCAAAATGTACATAATTGATAAAAAACAAAATAGAATAAACAAAGTATCATGCAGGGAAGTGTGGGAAGTTTACAGTTTTTCATTGTTACTTCCAAACTCTATACATTTACTAGTATTTTACTGTGTATAAACTTGGCGTTAACCAATTTACTGGTTTTACTGTAGCATTTTTTGCATACGTTAACAGTTTTTACAGTGCGCACTCAAAGATTTCTCATCAAACTCTTCCAATATATCGGAGGTACGCTATGCAGTATCAGGAACAGATTATGGGCTTTGCTTAATGACTGGTGATAACGGACCGTTATTCAGTCGCACACTGAGCCTTCCTCCACAACCCTTTCTGTGATCACAAAAAGCATTCATGTTCTGTAAAAATATATATTAAAAAGCAGATAGGAGAACTGGGGGTGACTACAAAAATTACTGCAGATTGCTGCAAATCCCCCGTCTTTGATCTTGGCAGCCATCAAAGCGATGCACACTCCAAAACGGAGCCGCCCGGCCGCCTGTTCACCATTTCATATTCCTCAAGAGAATGTCAAATAACAGTCTCTCTTCCTGCAGCCTCTAATCCCCTTCCAAAATACTGTCACTGATCGCAGCCCTGCGCCTGCAACCGGGACTCTCTTTCACACCCATCATCTTTGATGTCACATAAACTTCACAGCTTTGTGTGATGCTTAGGTTATCGTGCTTTTATGGGGTCTCTTTCAAGTTGCAACATTGTATCGCAGCCCATAAACTGCCCCCACAACTTTCTGTCAGCCGTTGGAGTGATGGATTCGTCCTGTGCGAGCGCTGCTCCTGTAAAGAGGGTTTGTTTGGCATATTCCACACTTCAGCATCTTTCCGTGTTAATAAAACTGCAAATCTGCTGAACTGAATCAGCAGTGCGGCAGATTACATTGTAAAAAGGGGGCCGCTGTGGAAAAAAGCGATTAGAGACACACTTTCTCTGGAGAAGACAAAGAGAGCAGCTCCTCCCTAGATCCCCCAGATATTTGAACCGCACTCAGGTGTGGCAAGCGCCATGTGCGCTGCATATGAATTTCGCCATTTGCAGGCCTGTCCTCGCTCGCTTTACAATTATATGTTATCTTTGAGCTCGTATATCTTTATTACCTTGAACAGCCTATAACCAGCTAACAAGTTCTGAGAACATTTTCTGAATGTTCTCTGAATGCTCAAAACATCCAGTTTTAAAAACGTTACCAATAAGGGAACATTCCATTTTATTATTCTGCAAACATTATGGGAGTGTTACATTTGAATGAACGTTCTATTAACGTTACTGGATGAATGTTTGCTCATAACATTGGGAGAACCTTGCCAGAACGTTCTGAGAACATTTCCCATGTGTTTTTTTTTATATATATTATTTATTCGATAAATGTTTTTCCGTTGTAATTTACATGCATGGCTTCTTTCCAAATAAAAGTTTATCATAATATTAAAAAATATATATATTAAAAATTTTTTGGCATATTTTTTATCAGCTTTCATTCCAGAATAATGATTATGCTAAAGATATCGCTCTAAAAATTGTTCACAGCACAACTATAACAATAATGGCACAAAAAAACAACAACAAAAAAAAACAAAAAAAAAAAAAACAAAAACAATATATTGTTGGAATCACTTTCAGAAAGATTTTTTTCCAGCTGATGAATGATAAAAACAGCCAATCAGAATCCATTTATTAATCTAAACTGAGCATTTAAAGCGACAGACGACAAAACTGCAGTGCACTTAATAAACAAAGAGACTGTGTCCGCTGATGTGGACACTAATATAGTTATTGTTATGTTTATAGTTATTGTTCTTGGTATGAACAGGCCTTTAGTCCCTGAAGAAGTCACATCTGGATCATACGTTCACACTGCAAGACTTAAAGGGTTAGTTCACCCAAAAATGAAAATTCTATCATTTATTACTCACCCTCATGTCGTTCCACACCTGTAAGACCTTCGTTAATCTTCGGAATGCAAATTAAGATATTTTTGATGAAATCCGATGGCTCAGTGAGGCCTGCATAGCCAGCAATGACATTTCCTCTCTCAAGATCCATTAATGTACTAAAAACATATTTAAATCAGTTCATGTGAGTACAGTGGTTCAATATTAATATTATAAAGCCATGATAATATTTTTGGTGCGCCAAAAAAACAAAATAACGACTTATATAGTGATGGGCGATTTCAAAACACTGCTTCAGGAAGCTTCGGAGCGTTATGAATCAGCGTGTCGAATCATGATTCGGATCGCGTGAAATCACGTGACTTTGGCACTCCGAACCGCTTATTCGACACACTGATTCATAACGCTCCGAAGCTTCCTGAAGCAGTGTTTTGAAATCGTCCATCACTATATAAGTCGTTATTTTGTTTTTTTGGCGCACCAAAAATATTCTTGCCACTTTATAATATTAATATTGAACCACTGTACTCACATTAACTGATTAAAATATGTTTTTAGTACATTAATGGATCTTGAGAGAGGAAATGTCATTGCTGGCTATGCAGGCCTCACTGAGCCATCGGATTTCATCAAAAATATCTTAATTTGTGTTCCAAAGATTAACAAAGGTCTTACAGGTGTGGAACGACATGAGGGTGAGTAATTAATGACAGAGTTTTCATTTTTGGGTGAACTAACCCTTTAATGCTCAATTCTGATTTTTGTATAGCTGTTCATATTGTTGTTTAAATGTGGCCAATATCAGAGTTCCAATATGAACAGATCATGGTTCTGAGAACAATACAAGAACGATACAAACAGGGTTGCCAGGTTTTTACCACAAAATCCACTCAATTGCTTCTCAAAACTAGTCCAAAACTAGCCCAATCGCATTCCGCGGTGTATCCCGGTAAAAATCACGTCCCAGGGGTTAAATATTGCGTTAGTGCATTCGCATCAACCCACAGAGTTGCAAAACAACCCACGGCAATATTGAAAAAGTAACCCATTCTGCGGGAAAATCGCGGACTTGGCAACAGCGCGGAAGTAAATACAGAGGGCATTAAAGTAAGCAATTATGTGTTTATAGTGTGATCTGCCACGGAAGCCAGCAAAATTATGCTCAGGCAATATGAAAAATAAAGACAATGATGTGACAAAATAGAGCAGAGAAACTTTTATGATGCTTATATTATAGAGCTGTCGAGGTCTGACACATCACTGCCCTCTACTGACTGCCTTTCACAACTGTCTTGATAACGTTGGGTATGAAAAATCTTTGAATAGACTCCCATGAGCGCAGAATCGTGAGGAATGTTGATCTCGAGTGTCGTAAAAATTGCATGAATTCTGATATGACTGTTCACACTGCGGTCGCATTACAAAACATCTGAGCTCTATCGGATTTAGTACCACAAGTGGAAGTGGCACAAATCAGAATTGAAAAGATCAGATTCCATGTGGTTTGTACTGTTCACACTGTCATGGGGAAAACAGATATGAGTCACATAAAAAAAAAATCAGATTTGGGCCACATTTACCTGCAGTGTGAACACAGCCATATTGTTTTTGTTGTAGACGTTCAGATGTGACACTGTAGACCTCCTGAATATTATATAAGATTGTCATAGCTGTTTGAGTTTTTAGAACATAAACCCAGCCATATTGTTCTGTAACTTATGTATATTCCCTCCCAACTCTGATAGGACGCTTCGGCACAAGTAAAACAGTGCGAGTTTCTGCGAGGAGCTTGCGTGTTCGCTGCTCGGAACGAAAGTGTAGTTCCTCATGTCACTCTTAATAGCTGCGACTCTCCCAGCTGCCTCTGCCAATCAATGAAATTTTAATGGGAAAAAGGCCAACTCTTCAGCTTTGCGTGACAGACTAAATTGTCAGTTACCAATGTGGAGTTCAGCATCAACTTTGTACTTCTACTAATGACACGGTCCTATCGACTCCGCGCAATTTCCCAGATTTATTTAAATGCATCCACACATCATCATTCCTGGAAGCCGCTCGTAGTCTGAGGGTAATCATACATGTAGACAGTAATTACTTGTTTATATCCTCGCAGCAGATGGGCTCAGTTGGGAGACACCTGAAATTGATCTCGGAGCTGAGTAATCGCAATCTGATCCATTGCAACTGGAGAGGATCTGTCTGATCCGAGCAAGCGATGACAGTTCGATGGGATTCTTGTTTGTTGGGTCTTGATTCTTCTCAGACTCGCTATTGACCCGCTGGGCCGCACAGCCTTGTGTTAAATGTTCCTTTCTCTCTCTTCACACTGACATCCGTTTATTGAAAATGAGCTTTTTAAGCAGTGTGATATGCATGTTAATGGATTAGGGAAGGACTGATTCATTTATCTTGTCATTAAGTGTTCTTTGTGCCAGTCTGAATTCACCATATTTCAAAATATGACTCTCATCTTGTGTTTTTGGAGAAAGGTCTTTCATTTTTGATGTCCATTTTATGTTTGTTTGAGTGGCATTCAAGTAATTGGGGTTTAAGTTTTCATCATCCGATGGCATCCGGAAGTTTTACAGGGATGACGGCTGTCAAGAAATTGGGTCTGTTCCTCAAACAAGCACAAAAGTAATACACCTCTGCTCATGATGAGAATACTTTTAATTATTATATTAAAACTAATTTTGGTAACTCTTTCTATGAAGACCATGCTTATAATGAATTATAGGCCCATTTGTACGAATTCATAAGTAAGTATTACTATTCTATAACTATGTGGTAACACTTTACTTGAAGGGGTGTGCATAAAAGTATGAAGGAGGTTTTATGCATGTTTATGACAACTGTCATTAAGTGTCATTCGCTCAATTATGTCATTTTTAATGCAAAGATGACATTGTTTGAGATGTTAAGTTGTGTTATGACAACTTGATATGAACTAATACATCATAACCTGTAAGTGTCTTTGTCATGACAACTTGACATTATTTAGCTTTATGGGTTGACATTACATTAAACTGTCATGTGGTTGGTTTTGACATGAAACCATTATAATAGTGTCATGAATATTTATTTTCAGTGGTACTAATTGAACTTGTCATTAAAATGACTTTAAGTGTTAATACTCTGTCAAATTATTTTATTACAGCGTCATGAATATTTTTCTTGACCTTGTCATTGAAATGTCATTAAGTGTTAATACTCATTAATAGTTTTCATTTAATAATGTTTTTTTTTTTTTTTTTTTTTTTTTTTTAAACTTTCCTCCAACAGAGGGTCAGATAATAGACAATTTCAAATTTCTTAAAAAAAGATGACACTGTTATAAAATAATTGTAACACTTTATTTTAGGGTCTTTTCACTACTTATTACTATTAGCATGCATATTACTAGAATATTGACTATTTATTAGTACTTATTAAGCACATTTTAATGCCTTATTCTGCATGACCTTATTCTACATTCTTAATCCTACCCAATACCTAAACTTAACAACTAACTATTAATAGGCAGTAAATTAAGAGTTTATTGAGGGAAAAGTCATAGTTAATAGTTTATATGTGTTCCCTATACTAAAGTGTTACTAAAATAATGTAAAGTAATGTTAACACACAAAGCTAAGTAGTTTCTTAAGTTTGATAATTAATCTGCTATGTCATGTTTATGACAGGTTATATTGTCTTGGTAATGTCAAGTTGTCATGACACAGACATCTCAAACAATGTCATCTTTGCATTAAAACTGACATAACTGAGCGAATGACACTTAATAACAGTTGTCATAAACATGCATAAAACCTTCTTCATATTCATGACGTGTGTCATGTCAGTCTTATGCACACCCCTTCAAGTAAAGTGTTACCTTACTTATAAGCCATGCATTTGCTTTTTCAGTGTGCAAGTTCATAATCCATTATACTCTGATTTATAAATGATCAAATATAAAACAGTTCCAGAGACACTTGTTTGCTGTACCAATTAGTTATTAATAATTATGTCTTTAACAGCTAATGTATTAGAGTTCATAAATGGTCATTTTGATTTGTTAAAATCTACATCTCCTCAGCCATATTGTATTTTTTTTTTTTTTTTTTTTTTTTTTTTTTTTAGCAGTTTGGAATTACAGTATACTTTAAAAAAACATATTGTTGCAGTGTTTTGCTAGTATGTAACATTAAAAAAAAAAAATATTTATTTTAAACTGTTTTGTATTGATTTCTGTTTTTTTGTTTTTGTTTTTTGTTTTTCTCCCATTATTTTATTACAGAAATTATTGTTCATTAATTACACTTACAAGTAAACAACTTAAAATGTATAATGAGCACATCTTTATGATTTCTTAAAGCCATCAATGATGCATTTATAGAGGTCAGTAACTGTATTATTACTCATAATAAGTATTTATGAGAACACAACACGGCTATTAATAACAATATATTTAATTATTTGACAGAAATAAATCTGAATCACTAAAAAGTCATTGTAACTATAATATAATAACATTATAGCAATGCAGGTTGCATCTTTATAAATACACTTATGGAACCATATGACTGACTTATTTATAAATCACTATATAATGGTTTATGAACATGCACATTAAAAAAGAAAATGCATGACTTTTAAGTAATTATAAAAATAATATAAATGTAACTATAACCATTCTCATAATGCAGTGTATGAATTTGTTTATAAAATATATATAAATCATGGTTATACAACTGACCTGATATCATAGTGAAAAACTAATAAAAAATAATAATAAAAAAATGAAATTCTTGAGTTGCTAGCCATTCAGCATTTTCACTGGCCACAATTTTGACATCTATACCATGGGGAAAAACCTCCATACAGATATTTTTAATATTATCTCATAATTTGTCAGCAGGTTTATTAGGCTGCTGTCACTTTAAGACCTGACACACAGATCCATTATATTGTTACACATGCGTTTTCTTTCTCAACTGTTTACATTCACTTCAAACATATTGACTGTGTTTACCTGAATACTCGCAAAGACTGACATTTGACATTATTTTGTGTGTATTTGACTGTTTAAGTGCAATAAGGCAGTGAAAACAAACTCAGTTTAGAATTGAGAGGCGGTTTATGTGCGCACACTTTGGGTGTGAGAACAAAATCTGCGGGAATGAGTAAAATTACGCACAATACATGCAATCCTCAACAATAAAACAATATTCTTCTAAAGCAAATGAAGCGGGTCTGTGTGTCGATGAGAGAGAGAGAAAGAGCAGCTGGTATTGTGTATCGATTCTGTGAAAAATGAGTATTGGAAGTGTTTCAGATATTTCAGTATATATATCGAAAAATCAATATTTTTGACAACACTACATTGCACTTAGTTTATTATTTCAGATACCTTTTAAAAGACTACAATTTTATATATGTAAAAAAAAAAAAAAAATGTATATGGGCCTGTTTTATATAAAATTCAACCTGCCAAAGTGGCTAGTAGGAGTAATTTTTTGTCATGTTTACATTTATCAAAATGCTCCTCTCTAGAGTAATTTTCGTTAGCTAACTATCGAGTTTATGGTCACTGAATGAGTTTTCTGGGGTAAATGTGACGTTACGTGACATATTGTACTCAAGCTAATTCAGTGAGGTCTTTCCATGGTTGAAACACTGATTGAACGATTACATGAGACGTGATTAATTTCAATAAGTTTTACTGTATCTTTCAACATTCCTTCTGATGTTCATTCATGTTTTGGTGTTGTACTAGTAGTAAAGCAGAAGAGATGATCGCTTCAACAGCGATCTGTCACACCACATTAAAGAGTAACAAACCACATTTATTGTTTTAATTTCATGATAAAATCGAAAGAATTTCATTCAGAAATTTAGACTTTGTTTCATATTAAAAGTGACAAAGCACAAAGTTTAGTTTACGTATCTACAGAAAATAGGATATACAGTCAAACCAAAATATATTCAGACACCTTGAACATTTCATTCATTAATACAGGTTATTCACTATAGTTTAAAAAAAAAATGTTAATAAAATATGTCAAGATCTAAGAGTTAAACTGTGTCAGAAAAAAAAAAAAATATATATATATGTATTATGTCAGATAACACTTAAAACATGGTCTGAATAATTTTTGGTTCCAGATTTTTATCAATATTACCGGTAGTCCACTGTATGAAGAATTTTTGGATATAATATGCCACAGTTTACTTTATTTTGCTATCCTCACTTACATAAATGAACTATAGTGTCCTGAACCCACAAGTAAAAATATATAAAAAAATATCAATAATGTCTGAATGATTTTTGATTTGTCTCTAGATATCGATCTTGAGATTTAACAATCCTTATCGGTAGCGATTAAAAACGAGAAAACGATATTGTCAATTCCTTGTAGTTCATTCATGTTAATAGATGTTATTGCATGAACTGTTATATAAAAATATATAAACATTGTAAAATATAAGCTCACCTTATTGGCAAAATTGCATGTTTTATTTGTTTGAAACAATTAAAAATACTATTTGGCGATGAGTGCCAAGAATGGTGCACAGTCAAAACACGCCATCAGAGAAACTCTAATTGAACGTCTCCGTTTCGGCCCTCCATTTTCGGACGCCGAAATTTCACTGCATCACTATGAATAGATTCTATACAGCAGTCAAACTTCTTTTCTGTTTCATGCAAGAAACAAAGTCATACAGGTTTGAAACAACATGAGGGAAGAGTATATGATGACACATTTTCATGTTTCCATAACATGCCGTGAATGTTCACTCGCTCCGTAGTGCGAACACTCCTCCAGATGCTCTCACTGGAACGGCTCCCCTGTTTCTTCCGTGTCTAATTTGGAGTACGCTTGATACGGGTGTTATTCTGAAGATTTGTGGCTGATCATGTTGGGCTAATGGTCCTCTTCTAGCCTCAGTAATGGCAGTGCATTGTCATGAAATATGAAACAAAAGACTCATCATTAATGTATAACCACCCACTCTTTGTAGCTTGTAATGTTTTCTTTTTTCCCCGCGAGAAGTCGTTTGGAATTAGTTGTTTTTCAAAACAGTGTAATGGGACAACATGCTTGTTCAGACCTCCACTTTTACAACTTTAACAAAATGTAAGTCAGAGGTGGAGACAAATTGTACCACGCAAGCTGCCAAGCTGTTTCCTCTCTTCTCAAGCAGACATAAATTACATCTAAACGTGGTTCACAAACACCCAAATCTGCTGTCTTATACACTGAAACAGGTAAAACATCTAAATTACCAGTTTTATTCAAGTCAAAAATATTATTTAATATTGCTGAATCAACCTAAATGCATTTATTTATGCAAGCAAAAATCATTTTTAAGGATTAAAACAAATAAAAAAAAATATTTCATTAAGAAATAAAATTTCATCCAACGCACCAAAGCACTTTATACATTTTTACAGTAAAATTTCATATACTGTAATTCAGTGTTTAACTGTTTTCACTATATACGTATGTTCAGGTTTTTTTTTTTACAATCTAAAAGTTACAAGCATTTTTTCTGTACTCGTGTATCACTTTGTTGTCTTTTGGTGACTTTAATGGGTCATTCTAGATGTGAATGAGATAAAGTGCTGCCTGATTGTACCAGAGGTAAATCATAACCCATAATTAATTGCGATGGACAGGGCTCATTGCACATTATAGCAAAACAAGCTCAGTCCCGTTTGACCTTAGCCCTGTCAGTTAGCTTCGCATACTCCAGACTGTCTGTTGGGCATTAATAAAACAATAACTAGTTAATTATGGTGATGGATTGTTTGTACAAAATCTTACTGTTCCCGCTAGAAGAGACGATGCAGATCAGAG
Source organism: Culter alburnus (assembly GCA_028476615.1). Classification (NCBI taxonomy): domain Eukaryota; kingdom Metazoa; phylum Chordata; class Actinopteri; order Cypriniformes; family Xenocyprididae; genus Culter; species Culter alburnus. The sequence goes on along the minus strand of JAOTNS010003979.1, from coordinate 842,414 downwards.
TTTTTAAAGTAAGGCTGTTTGTTCACTTCATTAGAACATAGAAGCTTGTTTCTGCCACTGAATAATAAAAAAAGAAAGACTTTTTGGGCCCTGTTTTAATGATCTAAGTGCGTGGTCTAAAGTGCATTGCGCAGGTGCACTAGGGCATGTCTAAATCCACTTTTGCTAGTTTAAGGATGGGAAAAATGGTCGGCGCCCCTGGCGTATGGTCCAGTAGTGTTGTACCTAGTCTCTTAATGAGTCATGGGTGTGTTTTGGGTGTAACATGCAATAAACCAGTCTCATCTCCCATTCCCTTTAAAAGCCAGTTGCGCTTGCACCATGGCAGAATATAGACACCCTCAACCTGACGAGTCAGTTTAATGTGTGTATTGCCATGATTGGTCAAATAATTAGCCAGTTTCATTCTTCATTACTGCAAATAGGTAATTCTGATACATGCAATGACTATCCATTATGACATGTAGGCATTTTTATCTTTATGTACACAATAATAATCATTTACATTGCAGTCCTTTTATTTTTAATATTTGGCTTGTTTGTGTGCTGCTGTGCATCTCTGTGTGTGTGATAAGCAGAGTGTATACGTGTTGTGCACCCGTCTATTGGTGCATATTACTAACACGCTCTTTAAATACCAAATAAATACTGCGCCATTGACTTAGACCAGGTTTTTGTTGGTCAATTCCTCAAAATAGCAACACGCCAACAATGCACCTGAACACACCTCGTTTTCAGACCAGCACGCCCATGGGTGAACAGATGGCACGAGTGCATTTGCTATTTAAATTTATTTTGCTATTGCTATTTATTTTGGGCACTGGACGTGAAAATGATAACTGCATCGGGCTGAAACTAGCAAAAAACACTTGTGTCGCGCCTGGCGTCGCATTACGCCGGTTATATGATAGGACCCTTTATCTCACAATTCTGACTTTTGTTCCTACAATTTATATGAAATTCTGACTTTTTTCATCAGAATTGGGGTGTTTTATTTAGTCTAAATCTCATAATTTTGACTTTTTTCTTGGAATTCTGTTTTAATTTCAATTCTTTTTTTTTTTTTTTTTTGCCACAGAACAAAGGCAAACAAATAAATAAATAAAGAGGTCATTGTGAATTTTTATCTCACAATTCTGACTTTTCTTCTCAGAATTCTGTTTACTATGGAGTCCCTAAAGGGACATGGTGAAGGAAAAAAATATAAGATGGGAGGAACAATTATTTCTCAATGCTTTTGTGTTCCCCAGAAACACTTTGATTTTGCTCACAAAATGTTTGTCCCCAGAGAAACTTTGCATTCACTTTCAAAGGACACAAAGTATATATATATATAATATTATATATATATATATATTTTTTTTTTTTTTTTTTCCTCTCATTTTTTTTTTTCCTCTCATCTCATATTTTACCATCACTATGTCCCTTTAGGGGCTCCGTAGTTTCCATCTCAAAATTGACTTTTTTTCTTTTCTTTTTTTCTCGGAATTCTGAACTTTACATCTCACAATTATTATTTATTTTTTTTATAAACTTGCAATTCTGTTTCTCTCAGAAATGCAAGGGCCACACATCAGAATTGTGAGATAAAAGGTTGCAGAAAAAAAAGGTTAGCACTTTATTTTAGTTGCATATTAGCATGCATATTACTAGAATATTGGCTGTTGTACATATTAATGCCTTATTCTGCGTGAACTTATTCTACATCCCTTAATCAATACCTAAACTTAACAACTACCTTACTGACTATTAATAAGCAGTAAACTATGAGATCAATGAAAGAAAAGTTGTAGTTAATTGTGAATAAGTGTCGAAACCCAAAAAAAAAAAAAAAAAAAAAAAAAGAAGAAGTGCAAGATGTAAATGTCACAATTCCGGGGAAAAAAATTCAGAATTGCAAGATTTAAATGTCAGAATTGTGAGATAAAATTCCGCAATTTTAAATAAGCTTCCATAATCAGACAGACTGAGAAAGAGCAAGAGGAATTTCCCATTCAGGAAGCAATGATTAATTATGCCACGTAATTAGCTCGTCAAATTAGCCGCGTTCTCATGACAAGGTGATGTCAGAACGCGACGGCACATTAGCGTGTCGCCGTGACTCCGGAGTCCTCAGATCTCTGGCCCGCGGAGATGGACCGGAGCGGATGAGGCTAACCGGGCCTCGCAGGCCTTCTGTCAATACACACAACCGCCACTGATCACAGATCAGTCCTACTTTGGCCATTTGTGAGACAAAACAGAGCTGGTTTAGATAAGCCACACTATATACACCCAATTCCATCTGACATGAATACTAAATAATCCCCTCTCTGAGAATTCAGAGCTAAAATGAATATCAGAACGTTGAAGCAAATATTGAATCATGGGATAAAAAGGGTTTTGTGGTTGTGATAGAATTGTTTGTAGGACTGAGGAGGAGAGAGAGCGAGAGATGTACACGACTCTTATCTGCTGAGGCCAGGATAAACATCATCACATTCAGCAGTGGATGGTGATTACTGACAAGAGTGGATCTATTAGTGATTCTCATCACACAATCTTAATTCCCTGTTCGGCACACAGCCCTCCCCCCGCCTCCGACGTTAAACAGGAACGCCGCCATGTTTCCACCTGTTCCTGTCTAATAAGAAAGCAATGAAATGGCCTCATAAAATGTTGTATAAATCTCGCAGGCTGCTGATATAAAAGTCCCCTCAGGCAGTTAGAGCAGTTGCCTTTGGTAGTGCAACACTAAGCGTTCCCGTTCCCGTCTGTCTTTCCGAACACAGACCGTAAATGGGCGATTCTTCAATTAGGGACACTTTTTAGTGCTTGGAATCGTGAAAAATGAAACCAAGTTTCATATATCTTAATGCTTTCATTGCATGTCCTGAAACAGGGTGTGATGGTAATGACATTTGACTTAAAATGATTGCTAGCTGTCAGTTGACTCTAAATTCATACAAATAAAAATAAATAGATGAACTGAATCGACTGAATTGACACCTATTAAAGCTACTCTTATATCATGACCTTCAAAATGAGAAATTACTGGCATAAATTTGCTCTGTAATATTTTGAATTAGTTTTTATTTTTATATTTTCCATTTTCATTTTAATGTTGCTTTGGCAGCTATGAAAAAAATAAAGTTTTTTATTATTATTTTCTCATTTCTTATTATATTGTTATAACAGTTATTTTATTTCAAGTAACAACTTTTTTATGGTTTAAGTTTGAGTTTTATAAAAACCCTGAAAACAACAACAACAACAACAAAAACAACAAACCCTATTGAAAAACCTCAACTGTTCTCGAAATATGTGGTGTGATAAAAATGGTAGCAATATTTAGGTCAGTGATTCATTGTTATAAAAAATAAAAAAAGTTTACACACACACACACACACATATATATATATATATATATATATATATATATATATATATACAGTACAGTCCAAAAGTTTGGAACCACTAAGATTTTAATGTTTTTAAAAGAAGTTTCGTCTGCTCACCAAGGCTACATTTATTTAATTAAAAATACAGTAAAAAACAGTAATATTGTGAAATATTATTACAATTTAAAATAACTGTGTACTATTTAAATATATTTGACAAAGTAATTTATTCCTGTGATGCAAAGCTGAATTTTCAGCATCGTTACTCCAGTCTTCAGTGTCACATGATCCTTCAGAAATCATTCTAATATACTGATCTGCTGCTCAAGAAACATTTATGATTATTTTCAATGTTGAAAACAGTTGTGTACTTTTTTTTCAGGATTCCTTGATGAATAGAAAGTTCAAAGAACAGCATTTATCTGAAATACAAAGCTTCTGTAGCATTATACACTACGTTCAAAGTTTGGGGTCAGTAAGAATTTTTTTATTTTTTTTTTTTGAAAAGAAATTAAAGAAATGAATACTTTTATTCAGCAAGGATGCATTAAATCAATCAAAAGTGGTAGTAAAGACATTTATAATGTTACAAAAGATTAGATTTCAGATAAATACTGTTTGAACTTTCTATTCATCAAATAATCCTGAAAAAAAATATTATACACAAATATTTTGTACAATTGTACACATTAAATGTTTCTGAGCAGCAGATCAGCATATTAGAATGAATGATTCTGAAGGATCATGTGACACTGAAGACTGGAGTAATGATGCTGAAAATCAGCTTTGATCACAGGAATAAATTACTTGTCAAATATATTCCAATAGAAAACAGTTATTTTAAATTGTATAATATTTCACAATATTACTGTTTTTACTGTATTTTTAATTAAATAAATGTAGCCTTGGTGAGCAGACGAAACTTCTTTTAAAAACATTAAAAATCTTAGTGGTTCCAAACTTTTGGACTGTACTGTATATATATATATATATATATATATGTAAAACTTTTATTTTTATATATATATATAAGTTAATGGAAAATATGTTCTACAAAAAAAGAAAGAAAAAAAGAGATTGAAAAAAAAAAACTGTCTTTAAAAAAAAAATAATTAAATACTGTGTTGTCAAAGTTGATATTGCGGCTTTTATATGATCAGATACTTGCATGTGTCATTATATCATTAACATTTTACCAAAATCAAGGTCAAATGGAGCTACAATGTTTTTGACCAGGAAATTTCAGAGAATTTTAGATGTGTTTTGTTCATCATTGGCCGTTTCTGAGGCATGCAAGTGAATCACATTACGTTTTTATCTACTTAGGTTATAAAGTTTATTGTAGCTATGTGGGTGCTCAGTTTTTGTTATTAAAGATAAAGAGCTTCACACAGGCTATTTAAGACTGTGACTTGACTGAATGCTACTCTAAGACATTTCTCTGCTCCTCAAATAAGTAAACATCTGGTTTTATATATAGTGTTTCGTGAGTAAAGAAAACACTGTAGTTATTCAAAGAACCAGTTCTTTATTTACTCTTGCATTGCAAACAAGCAGAGACGCTCCAAACTGTGTGTGGCACTTCATTTACGATAGAGGTGGGGCAGAGTTATGACTGACAGTTTGAGGAGCCAATGGAGTTACGAGGTTTAATCACAAGCTCTTTCATTGGTTAAATACAGTCACACCAAAATGTATTCAGACACCTTGAACATTTCATTCATTAATACAGTTTTATTCACTATAGTTTAAAAAATGGTAATAAAATATGACAAGATCTCAGAGTTAAACTGTCAGAAAAAAATGATCTTAATTATGTCAGAAAACACTTAAGCAAAACATGGTCAGGTCAAAGTGTCTAAATAATTTTTGGTTCCAAATTTTTATCAGTTTTACTGGTAGTCCACTGTATGAAGAATTGTTGGGTATAATATATCACGGTTTACTTTATTTTGCTATCCTCACTTACAGAAATGAACTATAGTGTTCTGCGCACACTAGTAAAAATATATCTAGTGTCTGAATAATTTTTGATTTGACTGTATTTGTAAAACACATACAGACATAAAGAAATTATTTATGAAAAAAAGAAAAATAATAAAAAAAAGACAAAATATGGAGATATGAGGATTCTTCCCAGACGACACATTATATAATATTCAAGGAATTTTAGGGAGGATATAAAAAGGTCTGTTTAAGGGATAAAACTGAGGAAATACAAGAGGCTCAATAAAAACATTTAGAATGCATGTTTTAAAACTTTGATTTTTTCAAACTGCCCTAGGGGACAGAAAACAAATCTCCTAATTGCAGAATCACCCAAATACATCACAGAGAACTGAGACAATGCAATGATGCAGCTCAGTGATCATGTGACATTAGCGCTGTGATGCTTGTTTTATGTTCACTGATATCATGTAATGGTCATTGCAAATGTCAAAACAAAAACAACATCGATTTGCAGTTTTAATATCCAGCAGACCGTGGTGGGCACGCCTGATACAAGAAAGCCAATCTCAAAATCAAGTTTATGCATGCTACTGCTCCCTTTATTTCTTTAGTGGTCACTTTCTATTTGATTACGCTGATTCATGACACACACCATCATGGACCGTGAAAGCGTTTCCATGACAACAGCTTTTCAGAGGTGTCTGTCCAGAAAAGTAGAGGAGGATTCGAAAATCTGCACACCTCATTTCCACCAGACGAGAGAGAGAGAGAGAGATTGAACGATAGAGGAGAGAGACCTCAACCATTCACAACAATGATGGCAAGTGTACACTTCAAATGGGTTTTCATAGATGAAAAGCAATGAAAAAGCATTGACAGAAAAGCAATCATAGACCTATTTGTCCAGCGTCTAGTGCTGCGTGTAAAATAAGCACAATCGTACAGTTTCTCCGAGCCTCTGTTCAACACAACCGTCGTTTAATTGTCAATACAATCTCAACCATCTTGATCTACAGCTCTGCTCTTTACACTAAAGCATTAGATTTGTGGTCACATATGTAGAAACACATATTGCTGTATTGTGGAGGTGGGCAGTGATGTTTTCATTTAGATGATATCCATATATATATATGATCTGTCTGTCTTTACTTTGAAATCTTTGTTGCGCCGTATTTTGCTCATACTCATTAGGTGATGCTCAGCAAATATAGATTTTTGTGCCAATTTTAAGAGGTTTATTCAGCAAAATTATTACAATGAAGAGAAAAATAGCCTTTTTTGTTAAGTGTTCACAAGTTATATTGAGCCAATGTTTTTAATTTTCTTAATTGAAGGGGTTCAAAAAGGTTATTAATCGTGAGATGTTTACACAAATGAGAGGCAACAAGTATTTTTGCCAGAAACGGACTACACTTTTTTAGCTGCCGTTATTCAAAATAAGTACCTACTCAGGAGAGTATGTGATTTCAGACACAACTTCGGAAGACTTCATGCACCACATTTATGGTGTTTTTGCATCGTTTTCCAAGCTTAAAGTCTTCAGTACACATTCATTCATCATAAACACGGTCTTCACAGAAGTGTTTCACAGAAGAAAGTCATAATTGCACCAAAACTGCACCTTTCCCCAACAAACATCCAGTAGTAACAGTAATGTCCTGGGGTTATTTTAATCAGCCGGGTCATTAACACAGGTGAAACGTCCACACTTATTTGTTTACACACCATCTCGTTTCACCTGACCACAACTTTCATTGAAAAGCTTTTCACAATTAGCCTCTAACGGCCGTGCACCTGTGTAAATTACCTAACGATTGCTCGTGTTGCGTTAGTGCTTACATTAGCACCCTGAGAGTAAGTGCTGAATTAATGCTTAATGATGTCATAGGCCAGCTGGTTGGGAATTTCTGTGAGCCGTAGTAATTAGATGGGCAATGTGTGTCGAGGGGAAGTTCACGCAACTTTTTGCCCTTTAACCTGCGGGTTAGTGCGGTTTCATTAACAAACCAACCTGAAATGGAAGAAACAGTACTGTGATATCAACATTTGGCTGGAGATTGGAAGGAGAGAGGCGTGTTAATAATGCAGCCGGCCTCGGACGCGACGGACCGTAATCTGCAAACGTAATGAGGATAATTCAGCGGATGCACAAGTGAACATCGTATTCTGTGGTGTTGCAGAAGAGCCCGACTGATAAAGCACAGCTTCCATGAGCTGAATGAAAAGGTGTTAGCCCACAGCAGCTGGCCAATCACACGCCTCGTGTCTTTATTCAGCTGACTGAGAGGATAAAGACGGACGCTCTTTGATGGACGTCACATCAGGAGTTAATCTTCTCTGCACGTCACTAGCTCTGAACTCAGGCCGGTTCACCGACGCAGGGATTTGATGTAATGTACAACGAAGAACTTATAAAATATATATCGGCATCAATAAACCAGGGGTCGAATTTACCAAAATCTTCTTAAGAATGTACCTATGATCAGTTCTTGAAAAAATCTTTAGAAGTTCTCAAATATGTTCTTGTTATTTTGTTTTATTATAGTTTTATTAATATTTTGAAATTCTAGTTATAATGTTAATTTGTTTTAATTTTAGTTTTTATTTATTTCCAGTTAATAATTTACATTTTTTTTTCAACTGCTAACATACTTTTGTCCAATCTTTAGTCACATTTTCATAACTCTAAACACATTTAGCACAACATCCATCTGTTGTGACCATACCATTAACACAATTCATGTCATTTTCACACAAAATGCAGTCAATTAACACATTTCTAAAATGCTTACATTTTATTTTCATTTAAGCTTACTCCTTACCAAAACCATGGATCTTATTTGCAAATGCTTAAACACAGTAAGTCAGAAATGAAGACCCAATGTTCCAATCATTAAATATAGGATAAAACCTATACTTTTGCAACAACAGCAGCTCAACAGTATTGAAAAAAAAATATATATATATATAAAACAAATACTGAAACAATTGATAAGCATTTTTAATTAGCAGATCACTTAAATATTGAGAAATGGCAGATTAGAGTCTCAGTTGGAGGCATAGTCAGGTGTTCAATTTCTTTGCATTACTTGGACATACACAGTAAATTAGGACTCTTTGAATCGGATTTATTCAGTGTGGATGAAGAACAACACAGAGGAGCAAAAAAAAAAAAAAAAAGTCTGGGTAAGGGAGAAGAATAGATGAAGGAAAGGAGAAGTTGGATCAGGACAAGGGAGAAGAAGAGTTAGAGGAGAGGAGAAAGAATGTGTGCTGGACTGTGCATCTCTGTTTTTTTCACCTATGAAAAAAAAGGTAATTATGTCCTTTTCTGACTTTTTTTCTCTCAATTCCTATAGTTTATATATCACAATTCTGAGGGAAAAAAGTCAGAATTGTGAGATGTAAACTCGTAAAGATGTAAAACCCAAAGGCCATGTATGTTGGATTTGTTGTTGATCAGTGGCAGCAATTTCATGTTTTCATTTCAGTAAAAGCTTCATGTAAAGCTTTTACAACAACGATTCCACCACCACTGTTCCATATATGCAGAATATGTGGTCTGCTTAGGGCACTAACTACCAAAAGGACACCATCCCACCCTCTATGAGGGCACCATCAACACCACACACCCCAACCCCAGAAAAAGATTTCAACCAAGGGGCCAACTGAAGTTCAGCATAGGGGACCAGTATCTGCCCTGAGCAATTCTGTTACTTTCTTCTTCTTTTTTCTACTGCACATTCTATAAAGTAATGACTCATTCACTTATGTTGCCAAAAATGCACACATTCAACACTCAACCAAAAATGTAGAATGGCTTATATTTAAACATTCTAATATGACTACAGTAAGAGGAAAATGAATTATAAAAAACTATTGATTTCATATTTTCTACAGGTAGAACCGAAACATGACAAGTAATGCAGTTTTCATAATGCCATCAACTGTTAGTATTTAGACAGTCATTGCACTATGATTGACTACATGTTCATTGGATAGAAAACTAGTGTTAGTGTTTGACAGAACGACTTGATTTTGAATCAGGTTTGCTGTGTTTGATAAAGTTAGTATATGTTGAAATTGCTTTTTAGCGTTTTGAAATGTAGAGTTTGTGTTTATTTAACAAAATATGGTTTTGGGCAGAAAATTAACTATTTGGCTAATTGTGTGATGTAGGTGTGTTGCTGTGTTAAGAGTTTAGAAAAAGTACTTTAAGTATTGGTAAACGCTTGTTAGCCATTGAAAAAAACTGTAAAGTGCTTTAATTTGAACATGTTTCAGTTTTTTTGTCAAGGCATCATTTCTAATTTTCATTTAAGGTTTTTCGACTGATATTTTATTGTATTCTATTTTATTTCAATTAACAGAAATGTTTTTAATAGTTTTAGTTAATGATAATATCCATGTTAAGAACATCTTGCCAAACAATTAATTTGAAACAAACACAATAAATTCATTACATCATTCTTTGTTCTTCATGTCGGAGGTTATCCTAATTTATTTATGATGACATTTAAGAAGATTATGTTCAAGTTGGTGTTACATTTTGTCTTGAGAATAAACATAAGAACACTCAAATAATTTTTGGGAATACAAAATACGTAAGTTTCTTAAGAATGTTTTGTGAATCTGTCATGAGGCCTTTATTTCTTCCCCTGCTGGTGTTTTATTCATGTCTTCTTCAAACGAGGTGAACACTGTAAATTTATGAGTCAGTAATATAATTACTTATTTATTTGAAGCCATCAGTCTACATACTGTATATAAAAGTACATGGGCCTCAAATGAACTTCTGATCTTGTTGACAATGATGATGGCACGGAGAAACCTGTGACAGGCTGTGGTGAGCAAAATGCAATGTATTTAGACATAAAGACACCTTTTTTGCCTTGTTAAACACAAGTGACCTCTATTATCTCTTTATTACTTTACTAATCAGTTATTTTAGTTGTACAAAAACAGTCCATTGTGCTGCTTAATGTTGCAAACTGGCATTTATCAAATTAATTTATTACAGTTTTGTAAGAAGGCAATTTCCAAATTAGAAAAAACACAATAATTCAACAGGAAACTTGAAATTCTACAGCTTTACCAAAAACATGTAAAGTCAACGACTAACAAACAAAGACTGAAACACAGGGATATATATATATATATATATATATTACATTGTCCATATTACATGTAAAAATAAATAATTAGACACTAAAGCCTCTATCAGACTGCATGCACAAAAGAGTGTTTATTTTAGTAACAGCAAAATAGTTATGAGAATGTGCCTTTGAATTCCATGCACATGTGATCGATGTGAAATCTAATTTACATGAGGATGTGGATCATATTTACATCCAAATGGACATTAATCTACACTCAACATAATTCAACCCCAAAGTGTAGCTATAAACTGCTTAAATTGACTTGATTCAGTCAGCAGGAAAGAAAAGAAACTTGTTCACTACAGTATTTCATGTTGCTTCATAAAAGCCTTTACTGTTTAGTTTGTTGATGATTTAAAACGGAATAAATAATTATTCACTGTCTTTTAATGTGTTGTAAAACAGCCTTAACAAAGTTTATGTACACTTTTAATGCATTGCAAAATTAACATGACAAAAAAAAAAAAAAAAAAAAAAGAAATGTACCGATACATACAATTCACTGCAGTTTCCAGCTGAAATGAACACTAGTTGCAGTAAAACTTTTATTCCTTTTTATGGTTACAGTGGCAGAATATTGATTAACAAAGGCACGGTTCTTTGCACAATACTCTAAACACTTTTACCATAGTGCATGATTTGTAAACTAATACATTTTGACGTTTGCATCACATAACCAGCTCCATATGTTTGTCTTTTCTGATGTAGTAAACTTGCTCGGCAGTTCACCTGGTAAAGTATTGCACATGTAATATAAAGCACTTGGGTACGAGTCCCGTGAAACACGAGTCATGATAAAAGAACTCAAAGACTAAAATGGCATGGTTGCTTCAGCAAATATGTTTTATCTCACATTTGCTTTTGTTAACACTATTGGTTAGGTCTAGGGTTGAGTTTAGTGTAGGTGGAAAAGCAACGTAATATCACTGCAGAAATGTCGCCACAGGCACGTTTTTCCAAAAAGCACGGTCAAAACTGAATAAGATCAGGTGGACAAAGTCACAGCAGCAGACATTTAATATGTACACCATCACAAAAGAGTTCAGAATGATATCAGAAGTCTGAATGCAGTCAGTGAGGTAATGTCCATAAAAATGCTGTCAAGACTGCCAATGCTGTGCTTCTATAAATAAATAAATTAATCAACAGATTGGAGAGTGTAAAGGTTTTGGCACTGACTATGCTGTAAGTTTGTCCCTCAGTGATTTGCCAAGAAAAGACAAGATTCACAGTCTGTATGAGACTTTCATTTATCTGATTTTCCCAAAAGCATCACATCAGGCCCTTGTTTCGGCTCTTTTAACCCATTGGAGATCCACGTCTTCATTATCGCCCTGATTACCCTCTCAAATGTTCTTCAATGATCAAATATCTCTTTTGAGGATGGCAGACCCCCATTCAAAATAATTCTGTTTTCCATCTACAGGCCATCAAAGTGAGAGATAAGCCCTTGATGAAGAAAGTCCCGTGAGCACAGATGATGTTCTTGCAGTGATTACACACAATAGTGAACCTTTTGTTCAATTTCTCATACGCTACCTAACATAAAGGAAACTGATCTAATAGCTCCTCTATTATGTCTAGAGTCATAAAGATCTGTTTTAGTTAGAGGAAAGGCGTAGTGCGGTCATAGTGAGGCTTCTTTTTTTAACCAATGTAGCATGAAATGTGCATGATATCTTTTCCCTCTGAGTGTGGCAAAGAGTATTCACTGTGAAAGGCCTAAATGAAATCTGCGCTAACCAGTTCTTTCTAATGTAACATACTGACTGCAAGTGTCAGATGCTGTTAGGTAGGTGTTAGCTGCTCCTCAGCCATTAGCAGCCTCTCCGTACAGCTGGATCGGAGGTGGAAGGGACTGGCGCTAATAGGCTGGCGTGGCATTGTTCTCCGTTGGAGTCGGAGCACAGATGCACAGCCAGACAGAAATTGCAACACTACGCCGAATACATATGCTGCCGTTGGAACATGGCATATTCAGGCCTGGACTCCTGCTAATTTTAATGAGATGAAAGCACACTCTTGCTTTCGAATTCTTATTCCTGTTAAACATGAATGTACATGTGTTTGATTTGAAGTTGTTATATTATCTATCATGAAGTACCATGCTACAGTATATGGCTCATTATATCAGAGAAAATATTCTTCTAAGAATGTTTTGCTAACATCCTATTAACGTTATCTTTGAATGTTGTCTGAACGTTCAAAACATCCAGTTCTTAAATGTCCTATCAACATTTTTTCTTGGTTATTCAAAAGTTAAAGGAACATTCCATTTCATCATTCTGTGATGCATATGTGAACATTACTTTTGAATGTTCTGTTAAACAAGTAGTAGACAAATGTCCAACTAAATGTTTCAGGTAAAACCGTTCCATGAACAATGTATAAATAATGTTTTTGTGCTTATAAGTTTTGAGAACATTATTAAAGACCAGATAACTTAGAATGAACATTCTATTAATGTTACTGGGATATTGTTTGTTCATAACTGTGAGAGAACCTTGCCAGAATGTTAGCTAGAGTTCTGAGAATGTTCCTTGTTAACTAGGTGGCAATTTCATGTAAATTCATACAATGTGATTTGTCTGAAACTATACGATTTTTAGAAAAAAAATTGAGCATGAATGTCCACCCCTAAACCTAACCATCAGTGGTGCATAATCAGATCGATACAAAGTTCTGTCACGAAACTCTAGATGGTGCAATCCTTAATTCAATCTGCTTGTATTCACATCATTCTCTACAGGGCACAGCTGATTGGTTTGCTGCTGTATCAGTAGCCAATGAGCTTGCTGCTCAACTTTCAAATACTTGGTCAGCATTTGCTGTAGCAGTTGCAGCACGTTTTCAGAAACCCTTCTCCTTCCCTAGCTCCACCTGTTTAGATCTGCTAAGGGTAATTCATGTATGCTATATATTGAACAGCAGCAGCAGCAGCAGCATGTCTTACAGCAGCATGTTTAGCAATAGCAAAGCATGCAGCTTGCAGTTTTCAATAGCATAACAGCAGCATCAGCAGCAGCAGTAGCAGCAGCATAACAGCATAGCAGCAATACAGCATCAGCTCAGCAGCAAAATAACAGCAGCAGCAGCATCAGCAGCAGCAATAACAGCAGCAGCCAGCAGCAGCAGCAGCAGCAGCAATAACAGCAATAGCAGCAGCAGCAGCAGCAATAGCAGCAGCAGCAATAACAGCAGCAGCAGCAGCAATCAGCAACAGCAGCAGCAGCAGCAGAGCAATCACAGCAGCACAGCAGCAGCCAGCAGCCAGCAGCAGCAGCAGCAATAACAGCAGCATCAGCAGCAGCAATAGCAGCAGCATCAGCAGCAGCAGCAGAGCAGCAGCCAGCAGCATCAGCAGCAGCAATAACAGCAGCAGCAGCAGCAATAACAGCAGCAGCAGCAGCAATAGCAGCAGCAGCAGCAGCAGCAGCAATAACAGCATCAGCAGTAGTAGCAGAATAACAGCAGTAGCACAGCAGCAGCAGCAGCAGCAGCAATAACAGCAGCATCAGCAGTAGTAGCAATAACAGCAGTAGCATCAGCAGTAGCAGCAGCAGCAATAACAGCAGCATCAGCAGTAGTAGCAGAAATAACAGCAGTAGCAGCAGCAGAAATAACAGCAGTAGCAGCAGCAGCAATAACAGCAGTATCAGCAGTAGTAGCAATAACAGCAGTAGCATCAGCAGCAGCAGCAGCAGCAATAACAGCAGCATCAGCAGTAGTAGCAGAAGTAACAGCAGTAGCAGCAGCAGCAATAACAGCAGTAGTAGCAGGCAGTAGCAGCAGCAATAACAGCATCAGCAGTAGTAGCAAAACAGCAGTAGGCATCAGCAGTAGCAGAAATAACAGCAGCATCAGCAGTACAGCATCAGCAGTAGCAGCAGCAGCAATAACAGCAGTAAGCAGTAGCAGCACAGCAATAGACAGCAGCATAACAGCAGCATCAGCAGCAATCAGCAGCAGCAACAGCAGTAGCAGCAGCAGCAGCAATAACAGCAGCATCAGCAGTAGCAATCAGCAGTAGCAGAGCAGCAGCAGCAATAACAGCAGTAGCAGCAGCAGCAGCAGCAGCAGCAGCATAACAGCAGCATCAGCAGCAGCAATAGCAGCAGCATCAGCAGTAGCAGCAGCAATAACAGCAGCATCAGCAGCAGCAATAACAGCAGCAGCATCAGCAGCAGCATAGCAGCAGCAGCAGCAGTAGCAGCAGCAACAGCAGCAGCAGCAAAACAGCAGCATCAGCAGTAGTTAGCAGCATAGCAGCAGCAGAAATAACAGCAGAGCAGCAGCAATAACAGCAGTATCAGCAGTAGTAGCAATAACAGCAGTAGCATCAGCAGTAGCAGCAGCAGCACAGCAGCAATAACAGCAGCATCAGCAGTAGTAGCAGAAATAACAGCAGTAGCAGCAGCAGAAATAACAGCAGTAGCAGCAGCAGCAATAACAGCAGTATCAGCAGCAAGCATAACAGCAGTAGCATCAGCAGTAGCAGCAGCAGCAATAACAGCAGCATCAGCAGTAGTAGCAGCAGCCGTAGCAGCAGCAGCAATAACAGCAGTAGTAGCAGAAATAACAGCAGTAGCAGCAGCAGCAATAACAGCAGTATCAGCAGCCAGTAGCATCAGCAGAGCAGCAGCAGCAGCAGCCAGCAGCATCAGCAGTAGGCAGCAGCAGCAGATAACAGCAGTATCAGCAGTAGTAGCAATAACAGCAGTAGCATCAGCAGTAGCAGCAGCAGCAATAACAGCAGCATCAGCAGTAGTAGCAGAAATAACAGCAGTAGCAGCAATAACAGCAGTATCAGCAGTAGTAGCAATAACAGCAGTAGCATAGCAGTAGCAGCCAGCAATACAGCAGCATCAGCAGTAGTAGCAGCAGCAGCAGCATAACAGCAGCATCAGCAGTAGCAGCAGCAATAACAGCAGCAATAACAGCAATAGCAGAGCAATAGCATCAGCAGCATAACAGCAGCGCAGTAAACAGCAGCAGCAATAACAGCAGCAACAGGCGCAGTAATAACAGCAGCAGCAGCAGCAATAACGGCAATAACAGCAGCAGCAGAGCAATAACAGCAGCATCAGCAGTAGTAGCAGCAGTAGTAGCAGCAGCAATAACAGCAGCAACAGCAGCAGCAACAGCAGTAGATGCAGTAATAACAGCAGCAGCAGCAGCAATAATGGCAATAAGAGCAGCAGCAATAACGGCAATAACAGCAGCAGCAATAGCAGCAGCAGCAATAACAGCATCAGCAATGCAGCAGCAGTCAGCAATAATAACAGCAGCAGCAGCAGCAATAACAGCAAGCAGCAAAAGCAGTAGCTGCAATAACAGAGCAGCAGCAGCAGCAGAATAATGGCAATAACAGCAGCAGCAGCAGCAATAACGGCAGTAGCTGCAGTAATAACAGCAGCAGCAGCAGCAGCAATAATGGCAATGCAGCCCACAAATAACAGCAGCAGCAGTGTAACAGATCTATTTTGCCAAGACCAAACATATTAACATTGTCATAGCCATTACCCTGCCAAACACTCCTAAACTTGTCATGACAAAAATGAGATTGTACAAATTCATACAAATTGGCTGCCAAAAAGTGAAATAGTTGCCACAAGATTGTGTTAAAACTTTAGGTACAAATAAGATCGTCCTCCAATTCCAGCTTCCGTGTTTGGCTTATTTGAAGGCAGTATATTTTTATCTAGCGGCAGCAGACTTTCTATGTTAAATTGATTTGATTAGACCATCTCTGTTCCAGGAAGAGCATTGTTTGCTGTGGCTAATTCTCTCCACTTAATGCCTGTCTCTTTTGCCTGCATCAGATCTCTAGCTCTCTAATACGTGAGTCTCCCTGTTGGGTTTTCTCATCATATTTGGTAGAGCACTCAATATGTTGTATTGACCTTCTGCTCAGCACAAATGGATCAGATCGCTCTGGCTAAAAGCAAGCTAATTCCAAACACCATTGCATGCGTTAAAGTTTAATGAAGCTACTGAACCATACAATGAGAGAATAATATGAAGCTCTCAGTGAATGGAGCGCTTTTGACACGCAACGATAGCATGGAGTGTGACGCAAAAGTTTGAGTGCACTGTTTGGATAAGCGTCTTGGTAAAGGGGGTCTCGGAGTAGACCTGTGTTTGCTAATGAATAAACCATAAACTCCAGTCATACATCATCTTGTAAGACACGATCAATGCTGTCTTTTGCATGGGCCTGGCTTCTGAATATTTTATACCTATCAAAGTAGCCTGGAAAAAAGTGATGACAGTGAGGAAAATCAAAGTATCTGACATCACAGTAATTTACTGTTAGAAATTAATATGTGGTGATGATGAGAATAGCACTGAGACTTTAAAGGATGATCTCATTCACATTTGTAAGGTAAAGTGAACAGCGTTTTTGTAGACAATTAATTGTATAATATCAATATATTTACATTTATATTTAAATATTTCTCTATTTGCACGTGAAGTTGCACTTAAAGTTCTACCAGAAAGACTCGGGGAGGTAAGATAACGTGACGACCATGTTTATTAACAATCAACAAGCAAAATGTTGTAAGAAAGTTCTTTGGCGTAGGCTCTGTCCGTAGCTCAGATCCTAAAGGGTTGCGGACTCTGCATTTCCTGCCTGAAGATGAAGGCAGGGGCATAGCCGACCCCTGGGAGGTATGGACAGGGACCATCCTGGTGGTGGTGGGGAGGATGGAGGTGAAGGTTTGCGTCAGCATCTGTGGACTCAAACATGTGTCAGCAATCTTATATACTCCAAGTGCAAGATAATGATTGGTTAGCTCTAAACTAATAAACTAATTGGTGACGTAACATTGAGTCTTCCTGGCAGAACTTACGCTAGAGCTTTCATTTCCTATGCATTTGGATTAAATAGTTTTAACATAAACAAACTAATAAACTTAATGTGATGCATATTTGTCAGTCCTGCATAATTGAAACTGGTAAGAAAAACTCATCATGCACTCATAAAATCATGGCAATTTTATTTAAATTATATTTATAAATGCATTCATTTAAATTGCAACAGCAGAATCAGCAGCAATAATAGCATCATCAGCAATAGCAGCAGCAGCAATAGCAGCAGAAATAACAGCAGCAGCAATAATGGCAGTAGCAGCAGCAATGACAGCAGCAACAGCAATAACATCAGCAGTAGCAATAACGACAGTAGCAGCAGCAATAAAAGCAGCAGCAGCAACAATGGCAGTGGCAGCAGAATTAAGAGCAGCAGCAATAACAGCAGCAGCAATAGCAGCAGCAGCAGCAGCAACAGCAGCAGCAGCACCACCAGCAATAAAAGCAGCAGCAGCAGCAGTAGCATAAATAATAACAGCAGCAGCAGGGGAAAAAAGCAGCAGCAGCAATAATAACAGCAGCAGCAGCAATAATGGCAGTAGCAGCAGCAGCAATAGCAGCAGCAGCAGCAATAAAAGCAACAGCAGCAATAATAACAGCAGCAGCAATAAAATAGCAGCAGCAGCAGCAATCAGCAGCAATCAGCAGCAATAGCAGCAGCAGCAGCAGCAGCAGCAGCAGCAGCAATAAAAGCAGCAGCAGCAGCAGCAGCAGCAATAAAGCAGCAGCAGCAGCAGCAGCAGCAGCAATAAAGCAGCAGCAGCAGTAGCATAAATAATAACAGCAGCAGCAGCAGGGGAAAAAAGCAGCAGCAGCAATAATAACAGCAGCAGCAGCAGCAATAAAAGTAGCTGCAATAAAAGCAGCAGCTGCAATAACAGCAGCAGCATAAGCAGTAGCAGCAGCAGCATATAAAGCACCACCAGCAATAAAAGCAGCAGCAGCAGCAGTAGCATAAAAATAACAGCAGCAGCAGCAGCAGCAGCAATAAAAGTAGCTGCAATAAAAGCAGCAGCTGCAATAACAGCAGCAGCAATAATGGCAGTAGCAGCAGCAGCAGCAGCAGCAATAAAAGCAACAGCAGCAATAATAACAGCAGCAGCAGCAATAACAGTAGCTGCAATAAAACCAGTAGCAGCAGAATTAAGAGCAGCAGCAATAACAGCAGCACCAGCAATAAAAGCAGCAGCAGTAGCATAAATAATAACAGCAGTAGCAGGGGAAAAAACAGCAGCGGCAATAATAACAGCAGCAGCAGCAGCAGCAATAAAAGTAGCTGCAATAAAAGCAGCAGCTGCAATAACAGCAGCAGCAATAATGGCAGTAGCAGCAGAATTAAGAGCAGCAGCAATAATGGCAGTGGCAGTAGCAGCAGCAGCAATAACAGCAGCAGCAGCAGCAGCAGTAGCAGCAGTAGCATCAATAACAGCAGTAGAAGCAATAGCAGCACTAGTAGCAATAACCTTTGTAAGGGAAGGATTAGAAATTGAATAGTCTCATTTGTCGATAAATTATGGACCTTTTTAAAATCCAGATGGGACTAATCAAAAAAGTAATTTGCATCGCATGTCTGGATATAATTATCATTAAATAAATGAAATATATTTAATTATTCTCTTGTATTATAAATATGATCAAATCAACCTATGAATTTCAATGAATATACAGTATGAGCCTCAAAGGATTTGTAGACATACCTATCTCTAAAGTTGTACATATGCAGTATGCTTTAGAAGCTGTCAATCATATTGTACACATCAGTGTCTAATCTAATGTACAAAGTGTATGTGTGCTCGAACCCCACTTTACATATGAATACATATGAATATTAATGAGATCCTGTTGACATGGCAGTGGAGTCAAATAGTTTAGGCTATTTATTTATTTTTTGATTATACGTTTCCAATGCTTTCTATTTTCTTTTAAATCATGCTTTTATTCCAAATTGTCACCTGGAAACTAAATTTTCCATCTCTTTTGGAACGGTTTCATGTGACCGTTCAAAGTGACATAATGTTTGATCCTGCTCGTTTCCTTGCAGCAAAACACAGTAAATGACACGAAAGCTCTCGTCAATTATGAATGAATGACACTGTTTGACTGGCAACATCGTCACGAGAGGGTGTGATGAATTCTGTGTGCTGAGCCTTTGAAATACGTGTCATAAAATCCTCCATTAGGAACATAGTCACTGTCCACAGGGAAATCACTTACGGAGCGATGATGCTTTTAACCATATTGATGCGCCAGTGGAGGCACAATTAACATGATATCGTGTTACCAGATTAATGCTGCATTTTAGACCCCGATGCAAAGCCACTTCTGGTCACAGCATGCCAATATCATTACCATAAACAGATCAGAGAACGGAGACCTCACTTGGTTGGCGTGGGACGCGACTCTTGAATGCTTGTATGATATAAGCATCCTCTTTCATGACAGTCTGTCTCAAGGTCATTGCAGCATTGTGTACAGTCCTGTCTCTTTCCAAGGCTGAGGGAAATTGAAAGCATTAGGAAACCATTCCTCACTCTGGAGGAAATAGGCTTAGGCTGCCGGCTGTCATCGCAGGCAAGCGCAGATTGACATTTGGGTTTATTTTGGAATGGAGCGAGTCTGAGGTTTATCACAGAGAATCCATTTAGTGCTTCTACAGCTCACTCCGGTCTAAAACGGCAGCGCCGAGCAATATACTTCAGAGTAAAGAGAAGCAAAACAGCCTGCAATTGTCTCAGATTTATTCTGGTCTGCTAGTAAAAATTTCAAATGAGCAGTGTTGATGTTTTTTCTTTTTTCTTTTTCTTTTTTTTTCTTTTTTCTTCTCTGAATGGTATACCTACACAATGTATGTGCATATACTGTAAACACTGAAAAAAAAAAAAAAAAAAAAAAAAAAATTCTGAAGTTGTAAATGAAACATTGGAGTATGTTTTACCTGAAAAAAAGATTGACCTCTATGGCCTTTTTCACCTTAAAGTAGTTTGAGTACACTTTGAAGTACACTAAAGTGTAAAAGTAGTGTACTTTGAGTACACAACTAGTTTACAACTATGTTTTTTTCTGAGAAGTACATAAAATATAGACTGAATGTATATGTTCTTATTTTTGGTTTAAAAGAAGTGTACAAACAGCACACTTGAATAAATTATTATTATTATTATTATTTTTTGTAAGGGAATTATAAGAAATTTTATTTGCAAGTTATAAAGTCACATTGTGACATATGATACCACAGTTAAAAGATAAAAAGAGATATAAAGTGACACTGCCATAGACTTCAGATGATAGACTTTACACTAAGAAAAAAGTTG
Organism: Culter alburnus; assembly: GCA_028476615.1. Lineage (NCBI taxonomy): Eukaryota > Metazoa > Chordata > Actinopteri > Cypriniformes > Xenocyprididae > Culter > Culter alburnus. Next base: position 821,741 of record JAOTNS010003979.1, on the reverse strand, counting down.
TTAGAATTACAATTCAGCTTAAAGAATGTACAATTTACTGTTCAAACGTTTAGGATTAGTAACATTTTTTTAAAGGAATTAATACTTTTATTCTGCAAGGATGCATTAAATTGATTTCTATTTCAAACAAACGTTGTTCTTTTGAACTTTCTGTCCATCAAATAATCCTGATAATAATAATCAAATAAAATGTATCACGGTTTCCACAAAAATACTGATTTCAACATTGATAATAATCATAAATGTTTCTTGAGCAGCAAATCATCATATCAGAATGATTTCTGAAGGATCATGTGACACTGAAGACTGGAGTAATGATGCTGAAAATTCAGCTTTGATCACAGGAATAAATTACACTTTACTATATATTCACATAGAAAACAGCTGATTTACTTTGGAATAATATTTCACAGTTTTTACTGTATTTTTGATCAAATAAATGCAGACTTGGTGAGCAGAAGAGACTTCAACCCCAAACTTTTGAACGGCAGTATAATGTTGCAAGTAACTTGCCAGTAGCAGTTTTATATATTCGTCAAATCCATTTCTTACTCACATTTACACGTGTGAAAGACCCATGGTATCAGTATTGTGTCTCGGGTGTGAGTTATAGTAAGCTCCAACTCTATTAACCGCTCCTCTTTTAGTTAATGAATTCCATTAGTATGCACTAAGGAAGAAAACAACAAGGCAATGTTTAATCAATTATAATCGCTTCATCACGTCAGCCTCGGCGGCGGCTCTTGTTTGTGCGGGTGCGCGTCCGTTTGTGCTACGAACCCATTTAGCTCTTAACACACTCCATAGTTTCTCAGATGCACCGTTTGCAACTTTCTGTGCTCATACTGAAAAAAATGAGGCCATGCATCAGCAGCTGTGATGAATAGACTCGTGAAATTACAGCACAGCAATAAACTGGATTATCTTCACAATGTGCACATGTTGTATGACTGTATGCATGGGAAAATATACAGCACTAAAGGGGTCATATCATGAGGAACCTCATTTTCCTTTTCAGTTAAAAGAGTATCAGCTCTAAACATACTGTAACTTGATGGTTTTGATGTAAGCCCTGCTGGAAGATGTTGTAACTAAACTGCATTCAGCTTTCTCCATTGACGTCCATTCAAAAGTAGCCATGTTTATTTATTTATTTTTTTTCTATTTTATCATATTATTGCAGGTGTTTTATCAATGACAGACTATTTTTGGAGGACTCTTTTGATGAATCCATTGTGATTAGTCTCATGACATGGACACTTAGAAATCATATTTAGCCCCAAATTTAAGATTAGGCATAACTAAATTTAGTTGACTCTTTTCGATTGTCTCAGAATCGAGCGTAGATAGCAGATTTGTAACTTTCACAAATTTTCAGCTCTAGAATAAACTCTCATGCTAAAGCGAACACGAAAAATAACTTCTTACAGTACATAGCCGTGTAATGACTGTAATTGTTTCTCTCTTGAGATCGTCATCTTCATGCTAAATGCTGTTTGCACACATTTCTTTATTAGCGGTTGTATTTCCCTAATTTGTTGACAAGATTTTCCCTTGTGCTCATATTCTGTGACTTGTGTAATGTACCAACAGGCCACCGTACCCCTACTGACTTTAATTATTTGCTTATTTAGCTGCAGCTGATGTAGAACAAAAGCGAGATGACACCAAACATCACAACCCATTTCCTTAAAATTATACACGCTTCTCTGCAACTAAAGGGATTTGCCTCACAATGGCAGAGATAAAAAGGACCTATTAATGATTTTTTTGCTAAGTTAATTAAAATCAAGAGGATTAAGCACAAGAAACACTTGTTGAGCTATAAACAGCAATCATTTTCCAAAAGGCTGACTTATGGAGAGGCTTTACGATGAGCGTGCATATAGAACACTCTTAAAAATAAAGCTTCCAAAAGAGAGGGGTTTTCGTAGTGATGCAACAGAAGAACTACTTTTGGTTCCCTACAGTGAACAGATCTTAAAAGAACCATTTTGTTCTTAGGCCATGTGACCACCAAAGCGTATTTTTCCCTATTGTTTTCAATGGGAGCGCCACGTTTTTAAAACGAATGTTCAACTTTTGGTTAAACGCTGCACTCATCACCAGCCATCCAATCACAGTGGAGGAGGGGCGGGACAAATGCCACACCGACCAACCGTCACATTCTGCTTGTACAATGAAAACAAACGACAAAAACAAGCACATCTTTTCATCCAAAACTAGTGCCAGAGCAAGTGTGTTACATTGTGTCAACATTTTTATATTCCGAAACAAACTATTTGCATGATAATAGTTCCATGAATATTCCATATCAGCACATATAGCGTCTCAACTGAAAAAAGCTGTTTTCAGAACAGCGCAGGCGCTTTCAACTGACTAAAAACACTTTTGTTGACACTTGACCTTAGTGTGATGAAATGTTCAGAACCTTTTTTTGATAAGAACTTCCTGATAAACTGGCGCTAAATATCACTAAGAAAAATGGAAGTTGCTGCAGCAGAAGCCACTGATATGATAATTTACGTACATAATAAATTACTTGCGTCTCAGAGCGCGCAGATGAAACACAATAAACGCTGTCATGTTATCTTGCTTCTGGGAGGGAATTTATACCGAACCACTTTGATAACAGACATTACAGAATGACCAAAACAGCATTTCAGATGCTGGTCCGCCGGTTGGTCCAGTTATGCCGTCCCATCGCAAAGTCACATGTCTTTCTTGATGTGCATCAAGGAATTTATTCTGTAAAAGTGTTTCCATCGTAGTTTATGCGCATGTTTTTGCATCGCATAAAACAGTTATCCAACTCATTTGAGCACATACGTTTTTTTTTTTTTATGCGCATTTTTAGAATATATGCACATCTTGGCATTTCCATCTATCATTTTTTAATGAAGTTCCAAACGTAGGTTCGGGAGGAGCCTGAACATTCAGTCCTGTCAATCATCATTACGTGTATAAACTGCAAACACCGCGTCATCTCATTGACAAATTTTAAGAGCTGTGCATGTAAGCTTAGAGACTTTGGTCTTTAGCCTCTTTGTTAGAGCACCCGATCCCCACACTGGAGACTACGGTTCGATTCCTGCTCAGAGCGGGTCGAGTAGAACGGGTTACATTGGTGCCGTGACCCGGATGGGAGTGAGGTTTAGGGGGGTGAGTGTAACAGACATAGGCTAGTAAGAGCTGTGCATGTAAACCTCGCTCCCCTGAACTTAAGAGGCGATAGAAACTGCGTTCTTTAGCCTCCTTGTTAGAGTGCTCGACTCCCATGCAGCAGACCTGGATTCAAGTCCTGCTTAGGGCGAACACAGAAAAATGGACTTAAACGCAGACCAGGTTTTATCACCATGATTAAATCATATAGGCTCGGTTTCACAGACAGGGCTTAGACTAAGCCAGGATTAGGCCTTAGTTCAATAAGGGTATTTAAGTAGCTTTTATAAACATACACTAGATAAAACATTACTAGTGTGCGTCTTGAGACAAAACAATGACAGTGACATATTTTGTACTTGTCAGTACAAGCTGCTTTCAGTTAAAACAACTCAAACATTTTAGTCTAGGACTAGCTTAAGCCTTGTTTGTGAAACCGGGGGATATTGTGGAATAAATTTGCCATTAAGACATAATTGTTGGGGTGTGATTTTCTATTTAATTAGCCTGCATAATTTAATTTACATTAGACATTTTTTGAGCATGTAACCCAACCTCTACCCCTAAACCTAACCATATATAAAAATAAAATAACAGGCAGATAAAACTACAGTCACAATTTGTTACAAAAGTAGAAATATTCCAAGTGTTCTGGGGTCAAACAATTGATTTGTATGTGGCACAGACCCAAAAACTTTCCATCCGCCATGAGGCTCAGATCCTGTGCACACATTGCCTCCGTTACATCAGCTTTGATTGTGAAATTCTATTGGCTCTCGTGTGTCTCATGACCAATTCCATCATGCTAATGTTTGGGTGTATCTTTTAAATTAGTTATGACTGTGTGTGTTCACGAAGCGGGATCATTTTCAGCGATTAAAATCTTCAGTTTAAAATCTTTTCTTCTCACAAGGATATCGTATGGCTTCAGAAGACTTGGAATGCAACACGAGTAATACTTTTTTAACACCATTTTTTGGTCCGTTTTTGCAAAAAAATACTTTTATTTGCCTGTTACGCATTTTATATTGCTCAGAATTGGGTAGGTTTAGGGAAGGGGTGGCGTTAAGTGCTCCAAAATATCTATGGAAGTATGAATATTTATAAAATAATTTCTACTTTTACAAATGCATGCAAAAAATTAAATGCGTTTTGATATAATGCATTGTGTAAACCCTGCATGTTAAAAAGTGGTGCCAAGTAGTCCTGACCAAGCGTCCATATGTGTCGAATTGGGAGTGAGAACATGTATGATGTGAACATGTGGTTTTCTTATCATTGTGAGGTATTGTAAGTGCAAGTGACTGGGCTGCAGTGGAGGATGTTCACATGATTGCAGTTTCAAATGCATCGATCTGCTCTTTTCTCAAAGACGAGGGCAGTACGCTGACGTGGCTGTGCATCATCATCCTCCGTGACTCCACAGTTTGACTCAGAGTCTACAGCCCGTCAGGAGAAAGCGTGTGGGTGCGCGGCTGTGCGTCACTGCCAGGGTGTGAGGAATGCCTCGAAAATGCTGTGCATTAATAACAACATATGTAAGCAGGAGGAGACAGGGGGAAAGAATTTGCCAGGGATAGATAGGGAAGCTCGTACCTGCAAAGGTTAGATAAGGTCTGAAGGATGCTGAATAGAAATTGCTGTGTGTGTTTCATGGGAACTCATCTTTTCCAGTCGAAGAAAACAGATATCTACTTTATCACATTCTAGCATATGTCAAGTCAAGTCATATTTATTTATATAGTGCTGTATACAGATTGTTTCAAAGCAGCTTCACAGCAATGAAGAGGAAAATAACAGAATCACACAAATATGAAACAAATTCAGCTGTAAAGCAGCTCTAGTGTGATTCACCTCAATTTAGTTCAATGTTGATTCGGTTCAGTTCAATAAAAGTAATCAGTTATGACATTTTGTACAAAATCTAACGACTTTCCTTAAGATAAGGTGGACAAAACATGAATAATTACATTTATCCTTTTTACTAATTATTATGCATGTTTATTCTTGATATGTGAAAGCCATTTTTCTCAACTGTTTTTGATATATTTAAATATTTTATTTGACATAGTTTAAGCATAATTTTGTTAATTATAATAATGTATTTATAAATTGAATGCACATTTCTAATTGGCATTTCAAATATTAATTAGTAATATCAAATGTTTTCTTTTGGAGATACTTCATATGTTCTGTGTATGATAAAATGTTTCTGACTAATTTGTGCTAAAATGAAATGGTTTAAAACTAAACTTGCCAGTTATAGGACTTTCTATGCACTATGTACTTTAATTTACATTGTACTGACTCAAATTCATTCCTTCAATCGGAGGAGCAAAGCAAACTTGCTCACTTATTCTTCCTATAAACATTCTGAGTGTTTTAAATTTGATTGATGGCTATTGTTTCTCAGATTACTTTATTATTTTGTCCACTTGTCAATGCACATTTTACATTTCTCTAACGGTAGAACATCATTCAGATGTCATATCCCATCTGGTGCATGAAAGCACAGCCAAGGGTTAAAAGCATCATGTGTGACGGTGCCGTTGGGGATGAACCAGCTCCTGCTGACTGACACACTCAAATGATTCTGCATTTGTTAACACAATGAGACAGACCCATGATGATCAACACACTGCCTTTACTGGCATTTGTGCAACGACACAGAGAGACTTCAAACACTTTGATCTTTCTATTTATAGCTCTATCTGTCCTTCCTTCCCTCCATCCCTCATCTATCTATCTATCTATCTATCTATCTATCTATCTATCTATCTATCTATCTATCTATCTATCTATCTATTCTCTGTCCAATCCATCCATCTTTCTATCATTCTCTCTGTCCATCCATCCATTGTTCTTTCTATTGTTCTATTGTTCTCTCTGTCCATCCATCCATCCATCCATCCATCCATCATCCATCCATCCATCCATCCATCCATCCATCCATCCACATCCATCCATTCATCCATCCATCCATGTTCTTTCTATCATGTCATCCATGTCCAGCCATCCATCCATCCATCCATCCATCCAATCCATCCATCATCATCCATCCACACATTGTTCTCTCCTATCCAATCCATCCATCCATCATCCATCCATCATCCATCCTCCATCCATTCATCCATCCATCCATCCATCCATCCATCCATCCATCCATCCATCCATCCATCCATCCATCCATCCATCCATCCATCCATTCATCCATCCATCCATCCACCATCCATCCATCCATTCATCCATCCATCCATCCATCCATTGTTCTATCGTCTCTGTCCATCCATCCATCCATCTATCCATGCATCCATCCATCCATTGTTCTTTCTATTGTTCTCTGTCCAATCCATCCATCCATCTATCCATGCATCCATACATCCATACATCCATACATTGTTCTCTCATTGTTCTATCTTCTCTCTGTCCAATCCATCCATCCATCCATCCATCCATCCATCCATCCATCCATCTCCATCCATCCTTGTCTCTCTATTGTTCTATCATTTTCTCTGTCCAATCCATCCATCCATCCATCCATTTCTATTGTCTATCTGTCCAATCCATCCATCCATACATCCATACATTGTTCTCTCTATTGTTCTATCGTTCTCTCTGTCCAATCCATCCATCATCCATCCATCCATCGTTCTTTCTATTGTTCTATTGTCCATCCATCCATACATCCATACATCTCTCTATTGTTCTATCGTTCTCTCTCCATCATCCATCCATCCATCCATCCATCCATCCATCCATCCATCCATCCATCCATCCATCCAAAAGGTTTATCCATTCATCCATTGTTCTGTCTATCATTCTCTCTGTCCAATCCATCCATCCATCCATCCATCGTTCTATCCAGTCTCTCATTCTATCAATCCACCAATCCATATCTATGAAAGAAAAAAGGTTTAAAAGAATATAAACGTACATGTGAAAGGATGTCAGGTCAAGCCAGTGAGAGCTGAATTCATCTGATGAAAGCAGAAGAGTCGGTCATGAGATGAGTACATGGGGAATTAGAGTCATCCTTTCAAACTAATTGCAAGTTAGCGAAGGACAAAAGAGGCATCTGTAAAACTTTTGGCAAATGCTGGAGTTTTAGATTAGACAAAGGAACGAACAAAACAGCACATTATACCAGCGAAGATTATTAATGGTGTTTTGCATGGGTGCCTCTGAATACAGGATATTTAGCAGATTGTTATTTCACAGATGGATTTTACAATTGCCTCTATAAGACTTGCAGTTGTGTTAAATTTATACTATTTGTAGTCTCCGCTCTACGGGTAGGTGCTGGAATATATTAGCGCCACAACAAAGTTCATCATTATGTGCGTTATACTCCATTACTTTCAAGTCAACGCTAGTTGCCATGTGGGCCAGGAACACAACTAGTAATCTGACACTGGGGTCTTATGAGTAATTCAGGGCTTGTGTTTGATCTGTAGGATGTGATTCAGAACAAACAGCAGCATGCATGTTCGTAGCCATCCAGTCCTGGCCAAGATAGAGCTTTAAAGCTGCTAAAATACACAGCATGTTAATAAAATTCAAATCACACTTGTGTGTAGTAGGTGTTGCTCTCCACCAAAGTGGGCTTCATTTTCTGCCTATTTGAATACAAAGCAGAAGTTTTTTGTTCTCGGGCTCTCAAACTGTCTGCAAACAGACACTAATAAATAGTTATTTTGTGTTGACCAGTCCTCTCCTCGCTCCTCAGCGCGTCCACATCACATCACAATAACAGACGAACCTCATCAGAGAAAGCTGTTGTGCAACACTCGAGACTCTCATGAGCGAATGAAACACTCTTCAACAACACTACTCTTGACAATACTTCTCAAAACTTTTAATTAATATCCTGACCACACACTTTGACGCATGTGTCTCTTCAGTGATAGAAAGCAGGGGCCTCATTTATAAAGCGTGCATATGCACAGATTTGGTCTTAGAGTGTGTGTACGCTTAAATCCACGCCAACGCTCATATTTATAAAAAACTGTCTTTGATGTGGAAAAGTGCTTAGAGCCACGTCAGGGTCTGAGCAGACGTACACACTTCTCCTGGTCAGATTACTGCAGGTTTTTGGAAATCTAAGCTATTCTTGCAGCTCACTAACAATTTGAACGATGACTGGTGATCTTTTATATGTAAATGGCATTGATTAGGTGTCGTTTACAACGCAGAGAACTGAAACCATTCAGCTGCGTGCAAGTTCAAGATCATTTGCGATTTATAGATTTCACAGCTGAAAGAGAGGCGTACGCTCGTTTTCTGTGTGTACGTTCATTCTATGAATCACAGATACGCACATCTGAGAAATGATCGTAAGATCAAATTTAGGACGGTTTCTGTGCAACATTTTATAAATGAGGCCCCGGGTCACTCACACAGGCCGCAATGACAAAGTCTGGGTTAATCGAATCAAGCAGAATGATAGTTTCTTTAATCTCTGCAGCTTGTTTCCCAAAACACCATTAGCACGTACAAACTCTTGTATTTAACAAGAGCCTCTGAACACTTGCAAACCCATTGCGTGACAGATCTTTGTCCTTGCTTTCAGTTTAATACAGACAAAAGACACTTAATACAAGTATATTAATGCATTTTCATCATTGCAAACCTTTGTGAAAAGGAAGTGTGCTACTGAATGTACACTTGTGTGCTTTTAAACTTGAAAAAATAATCTTTAAAAAAATGTACAAAAATATATTAATGAAATAAAAGGCCACTTAAAGAGAATAGACTTTCATGACTGTTTCTTAAAATACTTTTAAAAAGTGCACTTGTTTATAAAAATGTCAAATTAAATGTTTTACTTTTAAAGTACATTTTACAAATCCTTGTAATCATGAATGCTTGCCAGTACATTTGGCAGTAACATATTCTGAATATAGAATATTAGCATATTCTAACATATTCCGAAGACAATAGAAGTAATTATGAAATTACATATAAAGATGTACTTGAGTCCTATTTAAGTGGGTAAAACAGCACTCTTAAAGGGTTAGTTCACCCAAAAATTAAAATTCTGTCATTAATTACTCACCCTCATGTCGTTCCACACCCGTAAGACCTTCATTCATCTTCAGAACACAAATTAAGATATTTTGATGAAATGTGAGTGTTTTTTTTATCCTCTATTGAAAGCAATGAAATTACCACATTCATTGTCCAGAAAAGTAGTAAAAACATCGTTAAAATAGTCAACGTGACTACGGTAGTTCAAACTTTATGTTATGAAGTGACGAGAATACTTTTTGTGTGCAAAAACAAACCAAAAATAATGATTTTACGTTGATTGTTTTAACAATGTTTTTACTACTTTTCTAGACATTGAATGTGGTACTTTTGTTGCTTTCAATAGAGGATAAAATCATCAAAATATCTTAATTAGTGTTACAAAGATGAACGAAGGTCTTACGGGTGTGGAACGACACGAGGGTGAGTAATTAATGACAGAAATTTCATTTTTTTGGGGAACTAACACTTTAAATTATTGCATTTAATATAAATTTAAACTAAAACATTTTCATTTTGTTCTAAAAAAAACAAAACAATTGAAATTATATGTCCAAAAACATTAAATCCAGTTTGCACTTAATTATATTCTTTTAAAGTATATTTTTTCCCATAATAATTACTAAAGCGTATGCTAAAGTGTACTTCTTTTTCATAATAAAAGCCATTGTACAGTATATTTGAGAAAAAGTGTTTCTTAAAATAAATCTGTCAAAACATGAGGAAACATTTTTGTAAGACTGTTTTTCAATTAAATTCAATTCACATTTATTTGTTCAGCTTTTCACATGTCAAGTAACTGTCAAGTTTCCAACCAAAAAAGTTTCCAACCTTCCATCGCATGCACGTGTTAATCTTTCATCATTTTCATTAATCTCTATGAAGGTGAGTATCGGGATTTCTGAATCCATATCTTATCAAAACCATCATTTCTTTTATTAAATTCAGAATGTTTAATAACTTTCAGCACCTCAAGATGAGTATTTTCCATTACCGACTGCATTTTTATGGGGAGACAAACCTTTAGACATATTGGAGAAAGTTCTGGCCTGTAGTTGCGGTCACACTCACCTTTGAGCATTCAGAATTACTTCACACCCTGTAACACTGCAAACCAGGCAGCTTTTTTTAAAGACAGCTTTATTTAAACTCTGCCAAGAGGTCAAACGTGTTATGCCGATTTGCAGGTCAGAGTTCCACATGAGCTTGCGTTTCTGGTCTCCAGCGTTCGTTTGTGTGCATAACAATAACAATGCATGTGCTTCATAACAAGTGATATCATGTGCTGATTTGTGAAACGAACGGTACTCTGATGTAAAATAGCATATGAGGTGAAGTTAAGATGGTCATACAGTAAGTGCATGGATTGCAACATTATCACATCTCTTTGAAGCGAATGATAGCATCTCTCAGGCTTGTTTCTCACACCTAGAGAATGTTAATGATGAGGAATGGCGTAATACCATGGGGAGACGGGCCGGCGGGTGGGCTGCTGTAAAAATGGACCCCTTGAGAGCTCTAGTGCGTTCTGGACATATCCATAAAACGTATGAAAAATGATTTGGCTGTGACTAATTGCCTGTTTAGTGTCGTAGAAAGTTGTGAAACAGACCATTGGCTTTTAAAACCTAAGTGAGGAACGGGATTAATTATGCAGAAATATATTCCATAGCCAAGTTCCATACATTCTGTTATAAAATAAGAAGAATACTATGGGACAAAAGACAGTGGGATGGATGGAGGTTTATAGAAAGATTATGCACCACCTTTGTGAAAAGATACTTTAAAAAGAATACTTAGTGTTTTCAGACCCATAATTGCATACTATTTACAATGAAAATGTACTATAGTTTACATTTACATAATTAGTTGAACTTTAGAGTACTTTTTGACTCACTTAAGTAGGACTTCAGTACATCTTTATGTCAGTTTCATAATTCTGTTGTCATTGAAATATGGTTAAAGTGTACCGCCGAAAGTATTGATGAATATTTATGGTAAACAAGGATATACTTTGACGTCATCTCTAATGAATATATGTCATGTATTTGGATAATTACACATTTGTAATGATGACATTGCAATTTAGAAGTTTTAAAATATATTAACTTTAATAATGTACTACAGTTCAAATTATAATCAAGTACTTTACATGTGTTTTAGTATGTTAGTCAACACATCAAAATAAGTGTACTTCTTTAAAACATGACAAGAGTATTAAAATGATGATTTAATATGTGCTAAGAAATAGTCGTGAAAACATGCTTAAGTGGCCTTTTATTTCATTAATATTATATTATCTGCAAGTACAGTATTTTATACAAATATTAAGATTAAATAAATAAGATACTATAAGTGCACACTCAATTCATTTTTTCATTTCACTGCATATTTATGTGTATTTTTCTACAAAGCATTTATACTAAAAGAAAAAAAAAATATTGGTTTATAATATTTAGATATTGATACAAAAAGCTCATATAAAAGCTATATAGCTCAAGGTATAAGCAGCACTGGGCCATTGTGAGCGATCAATTGAATAAAACAGTCCCTCCTCTCTATTAAGAGCGGACAGATTTGTGGACCTGTGGACTTTTTTAAAGGACTGCTAGTAGTCCTGCACTAAAGTTCATTTTTAGCTCTCCACTTCTTCACGATGACAGGATCTTGGCACGTCCTTTTATGAATAGAACTGAAGTACTTTCGAACCGGCCAATAAACCAAGATCCCAAGCATGGCATTAGAGAAAAACTCAGCAGCAATTCCACAGACACTCGAATGGATGCTCTCGAGCGCCTTAGGAGTGATTGAACAACAGGAAGTCCAGGGAATCATTATTGCCTGATTTTTGAGAGTGTGCAGGACATGAAATAATATTGATTGAGTCTACTCAAAATGTGGCCTTGATACAGACAGTGAGAGGACTTGCCTTGCTGTGATGGTGGGAGGCTGGCGACTCTCGAGTCGAGTTATCAGGACTCAGTCGGGCGGTGATGAGTCTTCATACTGACACTTCCACCTTCAGTTTTCAGCTCATCGTAAATATAAACCAACAAAACATGACGAAAACTGCTGGAGTGACCATTCTGGTTACATTATTGGTGCCAATGAAATCTGTTTAGTTTGTTCCCAAATTCCATTTTATTTTTCCCAAACTTTGTTTAAATTTTTCTGGTTTCTATTTTAATCGATTTAATAATCAAAAATTTTCAATTTTTCAATTTTCAATTTTCAAATACTTTATTTATCCCCGAAGGACAATTCACAAGGTCACGCAGAGTAACAACAAGCAATGTACGTCAAAACACAACACAATAAATAAATAAATAACACAATATACACAACGTATGTGTATTCTATGATATGACATATAAACATCTAAAAAAACAAGTCCAGACCCCTTAAAAAAAAAAAAAAAAATAAAAATAAAAAATTAGATATGTAATCACAAAGCATGTCTAATTAATTGAATTCATTAAGCTTTAATTTAATGAATAATTTTAAATTTTAACAATAATAGGAAATGTGTTTTGTTTTTTCAAAAATTCTCTGTTGTCTGCTTAATTTTTTTGTGGATTCTGTGCTTTATGGTTTAATACAATTTATTTGATCAAATAAATACATAAGTTGTATTATTATTAGTATTACTTTGAGTACATTCTACTGTACGATACTGTAATATATTTCTGTAATAATTTCTTCAAGTTAAACCAAACTTTTATTTTGGCCTTTTTTATGACTATATTCTGTGATTCCATCCACATTTTCTGCACTGTGGAAATCATAAGGCCCTACATTATTCAGAAAATAAACCTCTGCTGTCCATAAAGGTTTAATCCCTGTGAAGACTGAACTGCATACTGGATGATAGAGTGCAAGTATGCTCTTATACAGCATGCACAATAACAGTTATCAACAACATTTTACAATATACTACATGGGCAAAACTAATTAGTTCACATGCAAAACAAGAGAATGATGCACTAGAATAAAATAAAAACTGCAAAAGGATTTCAGCAAATAACACATTAAAGTAATGTGAACTAGATCAGCTTCAAAATGATTTGCTCCTGTGGTCCTGAAAATTCACCTCAGGAAACATGTGGGTGGATTTTGCTGATTAAACAAATTCATAGTATGGTCCACCACATACTTTCTAGCTCATAATTAACCTGTGCTAGCGTTCACCGCCCTTCATTATCCCAGCTTTTTCTTTTAGTCAGATACCAGAAGAAAAAAAATAAATTACACAAAATTTCTCACAGCCCCATTGACATACCCTAGACATACTATATATACACCAATCAGGCATAACATTATAACCACCTTCCTAATGTTGTTTTAGTCCCAATTTTCTGCCAAAACAGCCCTGAGCCCTGATCTATCTATCTATCTATCTATCTATCTATCTATCTATCTATCTATCTATCTATCTATCTATCTATCTATCTATCTATCTATCTATCTATCTATCTATCTATCGTCTGTCTTTGTGTGCAGTATATTAACCAATAAATATCAATATAGTGATCTTTTTTTTAATATATATGTATATATCTTTGTCCAATCCACCCATCCATCCATAAAATATGTTTCTGGCTCTTTTCTGCATCAACTTTTTATATTGCAGACATTTTGATCTGTTTAGCTTTCATTTACATGCTGAACTCACTGTCAGCAGAACTGTGCCCTGCTGACCCTAACCTGTGATTGCCACTGAAGTGCTGACAAGCTGACAACCTTGTATACGCTTAAAAGGAAAATAATAACGTTGTGTTTTCTTTCAACCTTATTGTGTTCTGTCAGAAAAGTGGTTGCTAGACACATCAAGCATTAGATTTTTCCCAAACCAACATCTTTCCAAGCAAAAAGTGTTTCTGTTCAGACGCTGTGCTTCAAGTGACCTCAATTCCCAGAAGCGAAGAGCATGAAATGACTCGGCCATTGTGTTTGGAGTCTTATTTTTTATCTTTGCAGCTAAATTTAGGTAGAGATTTAAGATAGGTATGGAGATTAACTTACCTGAGCTCATCTTCCACATGTTCTGACAGTCTTATTAGACATTTATCTACTTATTGTCAGTCACACAAAATCATGCTAGCGTTTGAGTGAAGCTGTATTTGACCTCGTGTCCCTCTGTAAGTGTTGGCAGTCATACTGTATACATCAAACCAAGCACACAGAGGAGTACCTTGAATCTTGTTACCTCTTTGTCTGGTTCAGGACCTCAAATGCTTTGCTGCAAATCGATCACTTTCTCCAGAGAATCACATCCCACATCACACGTTTCTAGCAGGTGCACAATTAAAACGTTTAGTGAATGTTATCACAAACTGTATCATAATTGCCTTGGTCTCAACACACGCTGATCTTGATCTTGACTCTTTCTCAACACACGCTGGTCTTGGTCTTGTCTTGGTCTCAACAGACGCTGGTCTTGATCGTGCCTTGGTCTCAACACACGCTGGTCTTGGTCTTGTCTTGGTCTCAACACACGCTGGTCTCGGTCGTGCCTTGGTCTCAACACACGCTGGTCTTGATCGTGCCTTGGTCTCAACACACGCTGGTCTCGGTCGTGCCTTGGTCTCAACACACGCTGGTCTTGATCGTGCCTTGGTCTCAACACACGCTGGTCTCGGTCGTCCTTGTCTCAACACACTCTGGTCTCGTCGTGCCTTGTCTCAACACTTGGTCTCAACACACTTGTCTTGGTCTCAACACACGCTGGTCTCAGTCGTGCCTTGGTCTCAACATACGCTGGTCTTGATCGTGCCTTGGTCTCAACACTCTGTCTTGGTCTTGTCTGGTCTCAACACACGCTGGTCCGTCGTGCCTTGGTCTCAACACACGCTGGTCTTGATCTTGTCTTGGTCTCAACACACGCTGGTCTTGGTCTTGTCTTGGTCTCAACACATGCTGGTCTCGGTCTTGTCTTGGTCTCAACACACGCTGGTCTCGGTCGTGCCTTGGTCTCAACACACGCTGGTCTCGGTCTTGTCTTGGTCTCAACACATGCTGGTCTCGGTCTTGTCTTGGTCTCAACACACGCTGGTCTCGATCGTGCCTTGGTCTCAACACACGCTGGTCTTGGTCTTGTCTTGGTCTCAAAACACACTGGTCTTGTTCTTGGTCTCAACACACGCTGATCTTGGTCTTGTCTTGGTCTCAAAACACACTGGTCTTGTCTTGGTCTCAAAACACACCTGGTCTTGGTCTTGGTCTTGTCTGTCTTGTCTCAACACACGCTGGTCTCAGTCTTGTCTTGGTCTCAACACACACTGGTCTTGATCTTGTCTTGGTCTTGGTCTCTTGTCTTGGTCTCAACACATGCTGGTCTCGGTCTTGTCTTGGTCTCAACACATGCTGGTCTCGGTCTTGTCTTGGTCTCAACACACACTGATCTTGGTCTTGTCTTGTCCTAAACACATGCTGGTGTTGGTCTTGTCTTAGTCTCAACACACGCTGATCTTGGTCTTGTCTTGGTCTCAAAACACACTGGTCTTGTTCTTGTCTTGGTCTCAACATACGCTGGTCTCAGTCTTGTCTTGGTCTCAACATACGCTGGTCTCAGTCTTGTCTTGGTCTCAACACACGCTGGTCTCAGTCTTGTCTTGGTCTCACACACTGTCTTGTCTTGTCTTGGTCTCAATACATGCTGATCTTGATCTTGTCTTGGTCTCAAAAAACACTGGTCTCAGTCTTGTCTTGGTCTCAACACACGCTGGTCTCAGTCTTGTCTTGGTCTCAACACACGATCTCGGTCTTGTCTTGGCCTAAACACACGCTGGTCTCAGTCTTGTCTTGGTCTCAACACACGTTGATCTTGATCTTGTCTTGGTCTCAACACACGCTGGTCTCAGTCTTGTCTTGATCTCAACACATGCTGGTCTCAGTCTTGTCTTGATCTCAACACATGCTGGTCTCAGTCTTGTCTTGGTCTCAACACACACTGATCTTGATCTTGTCTTGGTCTTAATACACGTTGGTGTTGGTCTTGTCTTGGTCTTAACACACACTGATCTTGATCTTGTCTTGGTACATCTTAACACACACTGTCTTGATCTGTCTTGGTCTTAATACACGTTGGTGTTGGTCTTGTCTTGGTCTTAACACACACTGATCTTGATCTTGTCTGGTCTTATACACGTTGGTGTTGGGTCTGGTCTCAACACACACTTGTCTTGGTCTTAATACACGTTGGTGTTGGTCTTGTCTTGGTCTTAACACACACTGATCTTGATCTTGTCTTGGTCTTAATACTTGGTGTTGGTCTTGTCTTGGTCTCAACACAAGCTGATATTGATCTGTCTTGGTCTCAAAACACAGTCTTGTCTTGGTCTCACACAATGATCTTTCTTGGTCTCTGGTCTCAGTCTTGTCTTGGTCTCAACACCACTGATCTCATCTTGTCTTGGCCTAAACACATGCTGGTCTCGGTCTTGTCTTGGTCTCAGCACACACTGATCTCGGTCTTGTCTTGGCCTAAACACATGCTGGTGTTGGTCTTGTCTTGGTCTCAACACACGCTGATCTTGATCTTGTCTTGGTCTCAAAACACACGGTCTTGTCTTGTCTTGGTCTCAACACACGCTGGTCTCAGTCTTGTCTTCTCACAAACCACACTGGTCTTGGTCTTGTCTTGGCCTAAACACATGCTGGTGTTGGTCTTGTCTTGTCTCACACACCTGGTCTCAATTGTCTTGGTCTCAACACACTCTTGGTCTCAACATCTTGGTCTTGTCTGGTCTCTGTCTGTCTTTTCTTGGTCTCAACACACACACTTGCATGGTCTCGTCTTGTCTTGGTCTCAACACCGGTCTTGTCTTGGTTCTCTCTGTCTTGGTCCTCACACACACTGGTCTTGTCTGTCTTGTCTCGGTCTCAACACACGCTGGTCTCGGTCTTGTCTTGGTCTAACCCATGCTGGTCTCGGTCTTGTCTTGGTCTCAACACACGCTGGTCTCGGTCTTGTCTTGGTCTCAACACACACTGGTCTTGGTCTTGTCTTGGTCTCAACACACGCTGGTCTCGGTCTTGTCTGGTCCAACCACTGGTCTGGTCTTGTCTTGGTCTCAAACACACGGTCTTGTCTTGGTCTCAACACACGGTCTTGTCTTGGTCTCAACACACGCTGGTCTTGTCTTGGTCTCAACACACACTGGTCTTGGTCTTGTCTTGGCCTAAACACATGCTGGTGTTGGTCTTGTCTTGGTCTCAACACACGCTGGTCTCAGTCTGGTCTTGGTCTCACACGCTGGTCTCACTTGGTCTAAACACCTTGTTGTCTTGTCTCAACACACACTGATCTTGATCTTGTCTTGGTCTCAACACACGCTGGTGTTGGTCTGTCTTGGCCTAAACACACGCTGGTGTTGGTCTTGTCTTGGTCTTAACACACACTGATCTTGATCTTGTCTTGGTCTTAATACACGTTGGTGTTGGTCTTGTCTTGGTCTCAACACACACTGATCTTGATCTTGTCTTGGTCTCAATATCTTGGTCTCAACACAGCTGATCTTGATCTTGGTCTCAAAAAACACTGGTCTCAGTCTTGTCTTGGTCTCTGATCATCTTGTCTTGGGAAACACACTTGTCTTGGTCTCAACACACGCTGATCTTGATCTTGTCTTGGTCTCAAAACACACTGGTCTTGGTCTTGTCTTGGTCTCAACACACGCTGGTCTCAGTCTTGTCTTGGTCTCAACATATGCTGGTCTCGGTCTTGTCTTGGTCTCAACACACACTGGTCTTGGTCTTGTCTTGGTCTCAACACATGCTGGTGTTCTTGTCCTTGTCTCAACACACACCGTCTTGTCTTGGTCTCAACACACGCTGGTCTCGGCTGTCTTGGTCTCAACACAACGGGGCTTGGTCTGTCTTGGTCTCACCACAGTCTTGTCTTGGTCTCAACACACGCTGGTCTGGTCTTGTCTTGTGCTGGTCTCGGTCTTGTCTTGGTCTCAACACACGCTGGTCTCAATCTAGTCTTGGTCTCAACACACGCTGGTCTCGGTCTTGTCTTGGTCTCAACACACGCTGGTCTCGGTCTTGTCTTGATCTCAACACACACTGGTTTTGGTCTCAACACAAGCTGGTCTTGTTCTTGTCTTGGTCTCAACATACACTGGTCTTGGTCTCAACACACGCTGGGTCTTGATCTTGGTCTTGGTCTGAACACACACTGGTCTTGGTCTCTGTCTTGATCTCAACACACACCGGTCTTGGTCTTGGTCTCAACACATGCTGGTCTTGTCTTGGTCTTGTCTTCGTCTCAATACACGCTGGTCTTGGATTCAACTTGATCTCAACACATGCTAGACTTGGTCATGTTTTGGTCTCAACACACACTGGTTTCGGTCTTGACTTTTCGGTATCGGTTTAGGTGGTCTTGACTACAAAACTAATGTGCACATAAGCTCTCAGAATACATTCTTAGTATTAAATTATTTAAACATTTCATGAAAAACCTCTTCTTTAATACATATTTTAATAATGATTGCATATGGTACTGTAATATAGATTTAGTGTAAAATATACATTTAAATAGTGTTTGCCAAAACCATGTTTTACATGTTGTTAGACCTAATTATAATACATAAATTCTCAGGTTTTTGTACATATGATTACTGATATGATATGCCACAGTTTTGCTACACATTTGGTCCAACTTGTCACAATATGTGAATCTTTATATATATATATATCCCCCCTTGGTTATTGCTTATCATATAATCTTTTTTTCCCTGTTTAAATGTGATGTTTAATGCACCTGCAGTAGGCATAGTAACTACTTTTACAAATAGGAGCGATAAGACTCAGATGTTAGTCAGGGGTCAGTGCTACATTGTCTATTTAGTCGCCTTTACTGGAACATCAAAGATGTTTCCACAGACAGAAATCACACATGAATAAAAATCACACCAACCACTTTGGAGAGAGAAAATATTAGAAAGGTTGAGGGAAGAGAAATAGTTTGTTCTGGTTGCGGCTGGAAGTAAATGACAGAGATGAAACAAATCAAGTCTGAGTAGCTTCCCCGAGTGAGCCAATTCTTAGTAATCAGTGTGACTGTATTGAGCTTTCTTCCTTATGGACCCTGATTTGCCACCAGAATATACATCTGTCTCCATTCACTAAAGCACTGTGGAGGAGTGAGCGCCCTTGTTTTGTCATATTTCTTGCATTTAAAAACAGAAAGTATAAAAATAAGCACAAAAGAGTGAAGTGATTTTGGGTAACGAGATGATGAGCGAATATATTAGATTGTCAAAATGCAAGGTCTGGCTGCCTTTAATATGTACATCTACACAAGTAATATATATCACAGAGGTTGTGCTACAAGTAATTATCCATCACATAGATGAGGTGTAATTTTTCCATCTTTAATCATGGTTTATTTTTTTGTATCATTATTAATGTGACATCCATACAGTATCATAAGAAGTTCTGTGGCAAGAGCTCTTTTAGTTGCCCAAAGTGCTGTGCATTTTCTGCGTATTTATTTGAATGAAATGAAAAATGAACAGATAGTGTGGTTTAGCAATCTGGTCACCCTATTTATTAATTTATATTCCATGAATTTTCCCATTGGACAGCTTTTAAAATATGCACTTTCTCGATCATATCTCTCACATTTTATTTCATCCCTTCTACAATCCTTTACTGTTTCTTAACCCTATAAAGCTACTGTATTATATTTGATAGATGCATTTATAAGGCCTCTGAATTATCAACATGATCAAAACTTTGCTGATGAACCTGATGCACACATTGTACTACATGCCTTCTGTTGTCTAATTGATAGTTTAGACATTTTTAGCAAGTAAAATACCTTTTAGGATAATTGTACAAACGCTCACCTTCAGCTCATGCTTCTCGAGTCTTTTTGCTGTGAAATCTTTACTGATTTAAATGTTAGAATATCTTTTACATTGTTAGTAACATTTCAAGATGAACACTTACTGGACTGAAGAAACTAAGGTTTACTTGATAATCTAAAAAAAAAAAAATCATGTTCAAATGTGAATATCAAATATGATCATCAGGCTTTTGAGAAAAGTTTATTTGTTCATCTCTTAATCATCATTGTATTGCATTGCATTATAAACATTTTAAAACTACAGGCAATCAGAATTTCATCTTACTTTTTTGGCCATATAAATATCAGCATCTGCACCAAATTGCATATTTTTTAATAAAACGAGCTTCTTGTTCATATAGTTTTTCTAAAGGTTCAATAAACTGTTCCATTTCAAAAATATTAAACAAACTGACTTTCCTGACTATTATTTTATATGTCAGGCTGTACAGGGTTAAGTAGGGATGACTTATTTTATTTTTTATCTGTGCAAATGACAGAAAACATTTTAAATTATTCATCAAAGCTTTTAAAATCCAGTAAATGACCAAAAATGTTTCATTATCGCAAACCCCGTCCAGAGCGCATGTAGACGAGTGTTTTCCCCTGACGCACCCAGAAATAAACATTTAACAAAAGTCTTAAACTAATGAAATGTCCCTGTTCAGTTTAGGGACAATGTAATGATGGCCTGGAGGCAGTACAATGCTCAAGTTTGAGATGCTGTCTTTTAGTAGTTAAAAATGTTCTCCACTCTTCTTCCTCCCTCTCAGATTGAAGGCTTATTAGTTCCCGTCTCTTGGACTGCAGTCTCCAATAAGACTGTATCAGCAAATCCACTTCATTATCCTCTTTAATTGGCTAAATAATCCCCCTCGCTCCCCACTGAACTTGTTTGTTGGTGGGCAGACTGGCGCTCTACTGGAGAAGATCTAGTCAATTTTTACACACACATACACACACAATAATTGAAAAAATCATACAGCCCAGTTTAAAACAAACTCATCCATGTGCTTCACTTCAGGGAGCAAAAGCTCCATAGTCAGATCGGCTCTGCACTGGATCGCTTCAATTACTAACATGAGCTTGTTCATTAAAAGACAAAGCTGTCGATGCCGATCTGATCAGCTAATGGCATGTTAGTAAAAACCGAGAGGAAGCTTCACTCGCAGCGTTTCAGCCCTTTGAGTGCCATACAAGAGAAAAAGACTAGGCAGAAAAAAAGGAAAGAGAGATCAGCTGTAAAGGTTTGTTTTTCTCCTGATAGATGGCTTTTTCTCGCAGCCGTGCTTTGCTTGTTTATGTTAATGTGTCTGATGACCTGTTGGTCTTCAATCTAACTGGAGGAAATGGCAGATGGAGCAGCGGGGTGTGATCCTTTGATTGTTATTCAATGCGTCCTTCACCACAAAGCCTCACCAACATTAAACACACAAGATGAATGAAAATGTGCACAAAATGTCGAGCTCAGTTTGCCAGCATGAGCCCAGACGTGAGCCGTGTCTGTTTACTGCCATTGCTTGAAGATTATTTCATGATTGTCTTCAGTTTCTCCACTGCAATACAAAAAAAAAAAAAAAAAAAAAAATACTGATTCTTTCATAATAATGTTTTACAATAATTAAAATCCAAACGTTCACCAAAATACCATAGTTAATACAAATTAAATACAGCTATATATATATATATATATATATATATATATAATGATCAAAGTTTTTTTTTAAGAAGTCTGTTCTGCTCACCAAGGATGCATTTATTTGATCAAAATACAGTAAAAACTTTAACAATATTGTGAAAAATAGCTGTTTTCTATTGTAATATATTTTAAAATTAAACATTTCTTATTATTATCAATAATAATTTGTGATTTTTTTTTCAGGATTCTTTAATGATTAAATTCAAGATCAAAAGAACAGCATTTACTTGAAAGAAATCTATTGAAACCTTATAAATGTCTACTGTAACTTTTGATCAAATATCATATATAATATGTGCTGGGGACCAAATGTCCCCATGATGTAATATAAACCTCACCTACAACCATCCCCACAATGGGTTTATAAATCTGCACAGTTTCCTGTGGGTTATATAGGGGATAGTACAGTTTGTTCAGTGTGTGAAGTCTGTGTGTGTGTGTGTGTGTGTGTGAGTGGTGGCAAATGCCAAGTTACTGAAATTTTTGGTAACACTTTACTTAGTCTTTATATATGATACATAATAAAAGTATATTTAATGCATTAATAATGCATTGTAATGCACCTTATAATGCATTGTATGATCTCACAAATAATTGTAACCACAGTTATAATAAATTATAATACTTATCTATTCATTATTACACCTTTATAAAGTTTAATGCAATAAATTACATGACAAACAACCAATTTCAGGTGTAACGAGGAATCTGCAAATGTTATAATGCATTTTAACTTTGGTTACAATTATTTATGAAAAGACATAATAACCTATTATAACATAATAATAACCTTTCGTTCTCTTTATCTCTCGGCAGAAACTTTCCTCTGGACACAGTTCATCTGCCTCTGTAACATTAAAGAAGAAGTTTTTGAGTGACACAGAATGACATTTGAGCATAACAGCCTATAGCAGTGGTTCCCAAACTTTTTAGAGTGACTTCTATTAGTATTTTTTTTTTTTTTTTTTTTTTTTACCTTTATAAAGGCAATTTTTTTTTAACCCTATTACATGTGTCATGTTTTATGTCATTTTTAAAAAAAAAAATACATTAGTTTAATTATTCATATAATAAATAAAGTAAAAAATTAAACTAAATCGATAATGCAATGGCATAAATAATGAGATAATGTTTTAAATAAGAAAACAAAAGATCAGTAGGGAAATATGAAATGATGGTAAAAATTAAGTGACATTTTTAAATATTAAACAAAACCACCAATAGGTGGTGGCAAGTAACAGTCTTAATAAGTGAGTCATCGAGTCATTCATTCATTCATTCATTCATTCATTCATTCATTAAGGAATCAAGTGGCTGTATTAATGAGTCATTGGATAATTGACTCTCCCGATTCTTTCAAAGCCACAGATTCGTTTATTAACGAAATACCGCTGTGTGTTGCAGTTCTGCCATGGCTTTCGTTGGAACTAGTGTTGTAGTACTTGAGGCCAGTCTTGGTCTTAAGACCATTTTTTGAAGGTCTCGGTCTCGACCACATTTGTACTCGGTCTTGTCTTGGTCTCTGACTTGAGATTTTGTTTCAAGACAAGACCACGACTGCTGGGATATCACAAAATTATCGGTGCATTGTCTGATTTATTGATTAATATCATTAATGTGATTGGATGTAAAACTTACTGCTTTAGTTGCAATCAATAACTTATTTCTAATTTGATTTATTTATTGTGCCGGTTCAGAAATTAATGAGGAATTGTGTCAAAAATGTCACCAAAATTAATAGAAATGCTCACAAAATTCAAGATATTGTTGCAAAAAGTACTGGATTTTTATATGATATTATGTGATATAAGCAAGCAAGATCACAACATCGAACATGATTGCAAACATGATATTGCTTTTATACAAACAAGATGAATTTTGTCTGATTGATAACAGATATAGTGTCTTATTCTAATTATATGTATTTATTAAAACTAAGGAATTTCTCAGGCGGTTATGTGGATTTTTATGAATTTAAGGAGGGCTGGTCTTGGTCTTGACTTGGTCTCAGATTAGGTGGTCTTGACTACAACACTATTTGAAACTATTATTTAGTTGCAAAATAGAGCAAAAAATACTGTTTAAGATGTACATCACTTAATATTACCTTTTTGTTTGTTGAACTGTTGTATAAAATCAATGTCACATTTGCAATCGTGTGGATATTCGGTAAAAATTGCATTCTTGCTTGCATAATATATTATCAACATTAAAAACAAGAACTCACACAGGGTATGTTTCTGTATTGATGAGAGTTTGAGTTTTAATCTCTATGCACAGTCTGCATTTGTTCTTCATGCTATTAAGTGCTAAAACCCCACTTTTACAAAGGTTTGTTGTTGAGAACGGCAGTAATGAATCGTGAGGCTATACACAACCTGTCATATGCAATCAGTTTTGACCGCAAAAAGATGAGGTAATTTGATTGGATGTCATGTATTTGACCTTTTACGGCACTACCATTTTCCTGTTTTTACACTAGAAGCGGCATTTTGCCTGTTAGAAATACATGCTCAGTTTTAATGCTATTTTAAGGTGGGGTAGAATTAAATGAACAGC
Source organism: Culter alburnus (assembly GCA_028476615.1). Lineage (NCBI taxonomy): Eukaryota > Metazoa > Chordata > Actinopteri > Cypriniformes > Xenocyprididae > Culter > Culter alburnus. The sequence goes on along the minus strand of JAOTNS010003979.1, from coordinate 797,436 downwards.
AAAACTCAGCATTTTGCTAGCTTATAGAATCCTCTCTGATTTACACCAATTGTCATCAGTCAGTGTGCTTGATTTTATTCCATAATCTGACCACATGACCCACCTTCAGGTTTCACAAGATGAACGTCTTGTCTTGAAAATGGAAGAAGTGTGTTTGGAAGGCCATTAGACGGAAGTTTGCAGAGCGAGCCGGTCGTTCGGGATCTATCGGTCTGACCGTCTCTACTCCCACGGGAGATGAATCCGAGTAAATGATTACGCTGAGGGGGTAATTAAGAACAATCTGTCTTCAAACACTCATTTTGCTGGGCTACTTTGCCCTTCATTTGCCTTTCCATTTTCTCTAATGTATAATTTTGCTCTCTTCTCTCTCTCTCTCTCTGTTCCTCCCACTCACACATTTTTTCCCACCACAGGATTGTTTTTGCACTGTAGAGTAAATACCAAAAGCTCTAACAGAGAGGCAGGTTTTTGTTAAAGACCCTCAAAGCCGGGAGACGAGGACTGAGCACGGACGCCCTCCTCGCCGAGGATCGATCAGCTGTGCTATTGGCAACATCCCTTTGAATAAAACACAGCACTATTGAGTTCACAATCCCCACTGGGCACAAGAATGGGGAGACATAACCTTTCGCATCTCGGCTTTTGCGCCCGAGTTTCAAGTCGTCACCCCCAACGACCCCGACCTCCCCGCCGAGAGGAAAGAGGCAAGAGAAGCAGTGTAAATGTCAGAGAGGAAAGCAGGCACTTCAAAATATGGCTGTTTTTATCCCTTCCCTCATCCGTCCAAACCAAAGGCTCTGAACTGTGGGTATGATCCTCAAATACAGGTTTAGCTGACTACCATCTGTAGAGAAAAAACGCATCTACACTTCCATTCAAACCTTTGGAATAATTAAGATTTTTTTTTTTTTTTTAATGTAAGAAATCTCTTCTGCTCACCAAGACTGCATTTATTTGATCAAAAATAAAGTATAAACAGTATATCCACCTCATTCCTGTTTTGAATTAAGGGTGGTTTGGGGAACTTCCATTCAATAAGAGTGAAGCTACAAATATAGTCTATCCGTCAGTTTGACTGAATGAGCTGTCGGTTTTCCTTCATGTTTTTTTTCCAGACATCATGAGAATAACATATGTTATAACAAGAATATCTATGGCAAGAGCTCTTTCAGTCACTGCGTTCTTTTCCTCATGATTATTTTCTTTTGCATTTTTCTGTAATAGTAGGAAAAAGGACAACATATACTGCATATTTGTGGTCTGTTCTCCTGATTTAATTTACAATATATCCTATTAATAATTCACTGGAATGCACAAAGAATCTCTCGTTTTTCTCCTCAAATCCTCACGTCTCTTTCCAGGTTTGTTTTCACAGTAAATACAATTTATTATCTGTCAAAATGACGGAAATCACTTTGAAATAGCATCACGCAATGCTGAAGTTAATGAACATTTTTGATTAAGGCAATGTATAACACATATTTTTCTGGATTCTTTGATGAATAGAAAGTTCAAAAGAACAGCGTTTATTTGAAATAGAAATCTTCACATTGTAACATTATAAATGTCTTTACTTTTGATCAATTTAATGCATCCTTGCTGAATAAAACAAATAAAATCATTTTTTATTGCTATTTTCTTATTTCCTAACCTAAGAATAAAGTTAGGAATATTTTGTATTCCCAAAACGTTTTAAAGAATGCTTTAATCTTTTTTCTTTCTAAAGAGAAAAGCTGGATCATTCCATGTCAAATCAACCAAATTTTGGAAAATTCAATTTTTTTCTGTAGAAAGACAAACATGAATAGTGATGAAAGACAAAATATTAAATGTCATAGATGTATATTTATAGAGGTAAACAAGATACATTTCTAGTTTCTTCAGATATTCCTCTTTAAATGCAGTATCAGCTGTGTGCAAAGTGAACCAAATTTGGTTTTCGATCACTGAAAATGGGTACAATTCAACAATTTGAACATGGAGCTGCTTTGTACTGAACTATATAGGGTCTTGAAAATAAAGATTACAAAAGGAAACTTTATCAAGAAGGAGAATCTAGAAGGATATTAAGATATCTTGAATACTTTTTGAGTGACAGGGATGGAAACTTTGGAAAAGGAATATTTATGCACTCAGTTATATGCAATTGAAATGATAGAAAAAAAGAATAACAGTTATAGTTTTATAGTTTTAACATTATTTGTTCTTCAGATATTCCTCTTTAAAAGAAGAAAGTATCAGCTGTTTGCAAAGTGACCCACATTTGGTTTTTGACCAATGAAAAAGTGCACAATTTACCAATTTACTCATGGAGCCACACTGAGATCTCCATATCTCTGGGATTGAACCATTGAGGGCCTTTAAAATGAATAAACCAAATGGAAAGTTTGTTAAGAACCAGAATCTAAAAGGATATTGATACTTCTTGAGTTACAGGCATGCAAACTTGATGCAAAAAACATGAGAAGAGCTTTTTTTGCCATTTTTGAACTGTCACCGTTGGCATATAATGAAACAAAGATAGCAAAAGTCAACAGATTTTACTAATAGACCTACCAATCTCTGTGTAAAAATAAAATAATGATGCTGCCATCTTTCTAAATGCATTTTTACACCCCTGTAATTTGGCTCCAAATCTCAGGTGAAAATGGTCATTTTGACCTCCTCAGTGGTTTACTCAGTAAATATACATCTTTGACTTTTAATATATTTTGGCTTTCATCACTATTTATGTTTGTCTTTCTACAGGAACAATTTGAACAAAATCAAAAATTATTCTCCTCTGGACCTCTGGTTGATTTGACACGGAATGACCCAGCTGTCCTTTTCTTCTTAAGGACAAAATAAGATGTTTTTTTTTTTTTTTTTTTAAAAAGAAAGTATTTGAGAACTTGAGGAACATTTTATGAACTTTATAGATTTTCATGAGTCCGGCCCCAGATCAGGATGTGCTTTAATTATATTAAACAAAACATCTCATTTTGTGTTACACAAAAGACAGTCATTTATTTTTGGAAATACTCGATGGTGTTTTTTGTTGTTGTTGCTGTTTTAAATCCTATTCACCCCAATCATTTGAATGGTAATGTATGATGGTTTCAACAATATTAAAAAAAAAAAAATTCAACTTTGCCTTCACGGGAATAAACTTTGGATGTATTTTTGATCAAATAAATGCAGCTTTGATGAGCAGAAGAGACTTTAAAGCAAAAGAGATTTCAAAAACATTAAAAAAATCACTAGTGTAATGTTTGAAACTTTCCTAACTACTATAGTTGTCGTATGAACTCTTGATGTTAATAAATCTTATTAATAAACAAAGCTCTGATAATGTATGAAGGGACGAGAGTGATTCATGCATGACAAACCTCTTTGAATATGAGCAATAGTCATAAAATGACTTTAGCAAGTCTTGAAATTTTCCCATATATAATTTATTTAGTAATTCATTTATTGTTTTTTTTTTTTTTTTTTAATCTATTATCTATGTATTTAATATTAAATAGTATATAGTTCTTTGTAATCCTGTCTCAGTTCTTGTTTTGTATATGCAAAGTCGTCCGTTCTCTCAGAGGTCCTTGCTTTTCTGTTTGGCGGGGACGTATGGCAGGACAGTCTGAGTGCTCTTATCCGAAACCGTTTGTGTGCTGCTGTTCCGTAACAGTTTTTTCCGGCAGCCCGGGTTGAGAAGACCTTTCCTGGGTAGTGTGTGAGAGCCCGTCACCGGCACCTTCACGGGCGAGGGGTCCGCGGACGCCGTTTCCCGACAGTTGTAGAGTCCCGGCGGGTGATCGGAGGAGGACAGCGGCGGGATCGGCGAACAAGCCAGCGGACTGGGCTCACTGTCCGTGTCCGGGGTCCCGCAGTCGCCTTTATCGTCCTCCTCGCCGCCGTCGTCCACCTCGTCTTCGTCGTCATCGCAGCACAAGGCGTGGTAGAGGATCTTGTCGCTGAAGCGGACCCGCTCTCTGGTCCCGGACGTGCGGGAGGTTTTCTGGCTGTGCGTGGAGCTGGACGCCTCTTCGCTGGAGGAGTCTGGCGTGATGATTAAAGGTCCGTTGGGGACGGGGAGACCCCCGTTCATCTGCGAGTAGACGCTGGCGGTGGCGGGCGTAGGCGTGGACGATGACGGCCTCCCCTGGCCCTCGTCCGTCTCCTCCCTGTGTGCTTTCCGGTTCGCTGTGTTGGACGCCTCCAAGAAGTTGCAGAAGTCCCAGCTGTCTGAGAGCATGTCCTGGCCGAGGAAGTCCAATCTGAAGGCCTCACCCAGGCCACGCTCGCTGCTCGAAGTGCTGCTCGCCGTCGCCACCGTCCAGTCGTCCGGCTCCAGGTCGAAGTCGAAATCAGATGTGAGTTTGTCGATCTGACCCACCACCTGCAAGAGAGAGAGAGAGACGATGATGAAATAATGGGTTTGCGTTCCTTGATCATCAAAGATGCATTAGCATCACCTTGAAGGTCAGTCTAATTTAACTTTGGTCAACTTCAGTTCCTCTTTGAGAGCGCTGAAGTGATCCTAGGATTATAATTCATTTTATTAAACTGTTTGAACAAAAACGGAATTGAGTTGACTCACAGGGCCCTCGTTGTCCAACACAATATTCGATGGAAGTGTCAGTGTATGAAATTCATTTCCACAATTATTTTGTGATTCCCAGCAGGGGATCTATCTATCTATCTATCTATCTATCTATCTATCTATCTATCTATCTATCTATCTATCTATCTATCTATCTATCGTTCTATCGTTCTCGTTGTCTATCACTCTATCTATCATTCCATCCATCCATCCATCCATCCATTGGTTCTATCATTCTATTGATCAATCTATCATCTATCTATCTATCTATCACTTTATCTATCATTCCATCCATCCATCCATCCATCATTCTATATTCTGGATTATCTATCTATCTATCTTATCTATCTATCTATCTATCTATCTATCTATCATTGTTCTATCATTCTATCATTCTATGATCAATCAATATATATCTATCTATCTATCTATCTATCGTTCTGTCTATCACTCTGTCATTCCATCCATCCATCCATCATTCTATCATTCTATCATTCTATCATTCTATTGATCAATCTATCTGTCTATCTATCTATCTATCTATCTATCTATCTATCTATCTATCGTTCTATCGTTCTATCATTCTATCATTCTGTCTATCACTCTATCATTCCATCCATCCATCCATCATTCCATCATCATATCTATCCATCCATCCATCCATCGTTCTATCATTCTATCATTCTATTGATCAATCAATCAATTATCTATCTATCTATGTTCGTCTATCATCTGTCATTCATCCATCCATCCATCCATCATTCTCATTCTATTGATCAATCTATCTGTCTATCTCTATCTCGTTCTATCGTTCTGTCTATCACTCTATCATTCATCCATCATCCATCCATCCATCCATCCATCCATCCCATCCATCATCATCCATCATCATCCATCCATCGTTCTATCATTCTATCATTCTATATTCTATTGATCAATCAATCAACTATCTATCTATCTATCTATCTATCTATCTATCCATTCTATCTATCATCATTCTCATTCATCATCATCCATCCATCCATCCATCATCATCCATTTCAATCAATCAATCAATCAATCAATCATCAATCATCAATCAATCTATCTATCTATCTATCTATCTATCCATCCATCCATCCATCCATCCATCCATCCATCCATCATTGTCTTTATTAAAAAACACTGCTCGACTAAAAAATAAAAAAGGTGTTTAAATTGACCCAAGATAAAATTATTGCCGATACCAACAAGGCAATAATTATTGTTATGTCATGGCAGATAACCAATAATTGTTTTTTAGACCACAAAATAAAATAATAAAATAAAATAAATAAAATAAAATAAAATAAAATAAAATAAAATAAAATAAAATAAATAAAAAATAAAAAAATACAAGTGATTTTAGGCATCACATCAGTATTTAGACATGCTCAGTATGAAACATGGTATTCATTTTGAGATTTGCAAAGATTCTATATATGAAATCATTAATTTAGGTAAGATGCACAATATATATATATATATATATATATATATATATATATATACAATAAAATATGGGCTGAAAAATTTGAAACTCTGTAATATCGGTCCAAATGGTGCTGATGTGAATGCTAAAATTGTGCTGTTAATTTAAAGAAAAAAAACTAAATAAACTATACATTTCTTTCCCAGCATGAGACCAATGTTATTTTCCTCAGCTGTTAGTCTAGTTAACATCTAAATAAGGGCTACTCCTGTGGCCTTAAGAATAAGCATTCTTCTGTGTTCTTCAGATTCGTGTAACATGGTTTCTTGGTTGAGGTGTGTTTTTCTTGTCACTTTGTGGCATAAACACAGAAGGATCAGATGAAAATGCCCTGCTGGCATGAGGGATTAAAAATCTAATTCATTTATCCGGCACAATGACTCCAAAGGAGCAATTAGGAGCTCTAAATCCCTGATTACACCGCAGTGAAAGCCAGAGGAGGGCCTGTGTTTCCGTGATCCGCTCACTGATTTAACAGATGAGTTGCCTGAGACACTTTTTCTCATCTCTATCTGTAATCACTGACTGAACGGCTGATACTATATTTAAGCATGTGCTGCAAAAGCCGGTTGTTGAGTTTGCTCAGACGCTTATGGGATATGACTGCTTGACTCCGTGTAATTGCCTGTATGTTATTTGTATTATATATGTTATATGTCAGATAGAATTAATTTATGACATTGTTTGAAGATGTTTTTCCACCCACATTGTGGATGAGTGGCACTACTTCATCAAATAACAGGAGGTTGAGAAACATGAATGAAACCCCTCACAGAACCTCTGTAGTGAGAGATGGCAAATGTATTAGGCCAATCAAATGATAAATTAGCTCAGAAATAACTTATAATAGGTAAAGGGCATTGAGTATTGAGTGACAGGTTATTAATAACGTTCCCATCATCCTACCCTGTCTGTCTTTGTCCACTTAAATTATAGAACTGCAAATGCATTCATACAGTTTATATAAAGCCACAGCTGTTTTCAGCATTGATAATAATCAGAAATGTTTCTTGAGCAGCAAATCAGCATATCATGTGACATTAATGACTGCTATGCTTTCTCCCTCTTTTATTATACCTCCTTGTTTTTCAGTCTATGCATCTAATTTCTGGTTCGTAATAATCATGTGATTGCCTGAGCAGTGGACTCTGAATGTGTAACTTATGCTATGGCGTCTCTGGATGAAGGGTAGGAATCTTAATAACACACGCTGAGGTGCTGAGGATGTGAGATGAATTGCTGGCCCAAGGGCGAATGAGATAGCTTTGTTTACTAGATTACTCGTCCCGCAAAAGCAGGATTTAATTCAATCAATGTTTTCCGGATAGTCTGGCACTGTTAGACACATTTCACAAACCCCTGTCATCCAAGAGAGGAGCATAATTTTATCAATATTAGGTCCGTTATGACTCATGCCATTTTTAATATTAATTGGAACTGCAGCACATCCTCACAGGAACAAGCGCGCTGTCAGTAAAAGTTATTTCCAATTCCAATTGAAAGGTGAAGTGTGTAATTTCTGAGCCACTAGAGGCACCAGACGTACGCTCTTAAAATATAAAGTTTCCAAAAGAGAGTTTTTTTTTTTTTTTTTTCTCGCAGTGATGCCATAGAAGAACTATTTTGGTTCCAGAAAGAACCGTTTACTTTCTTTAGTGTGTAATGTTGCTGTTTGAGCATGAAAAGGGCAGGAGTTCTTCTCTATATCAGTGTCAGTGTTTTTGAAACGCCTCCATCTTCCTCATTTAAATAATTCATACGCAGAATAAAGGGGCGGGGCCTGGTTGAGTTGCGGTTCCTGGCGGTTATGGTAAGGGGCGGGACATTTCCCAAACACCAATCACAATACACTGCTCCAGCCGACCAATCAGAGCACACTGTGCTTTTCAGAAGGAGGGGCTTCATAGAGACAGGAACTAAACAGGGGTGTGTTTCCCGTACAATGACGTAATTCGCTGCTTCACTACCATAGTACGATGCATTGTTGAACAAATCAACTATGTTTCCCGAAACCGTATTTTCGCAAACGTGTCGTTCCATTTGAGATCGAATTAATGCAAGATTTTTTGCTATAAATTACAGACATGGCATCTGAGGACTAATTCTCATTTTTCTCAGTTATTTTCCTTTATTTCCAGATTCAATCATAGACTCGTTCTCACGTACACACATGCGCACTCTTCAAAAACAGTGCTTAAAATCTGACTAAAATATGTAAATGACATTTGTATATATTTGAAATAAAAGATATACATTGTACTTAATGTCAGCTTTCTTATTTTGCTCAAGATAAGGATTTAATAAGTCCACATGTCATAAAAACAAGAAACTATGCTTCTAACCACAGCTCGAGAGCTGTCGTTCCAACCACACAAGTTTGCAATGCAGTTTGCGAATGTTTGTTTGAACAATGGTTTCGGGAAACACCAAATCGTTGAACTATGTTGGTAAAGACGGAGATTGCGATGTTAGTTGGCTAACGATGCTTTTGGGAAACACCACCGAAGTGCAGGGAAGAGAGGAGCCGCAACAATGGAGAATATGAGAAAAATAATCAACATTCAAGCATGAAAACCTGCTCTAGTAGAGCACAAAAACAACATCAAGACTTTTAATAATCTTATGCACCTTTTTTCCACTATTAAGCATCTTTTGTTCATTAGAAAGGTTCCATAGATGTTGCAGGTTCTTCATAGAACCGTAATGCCAATAAAGAACTTTTTATTTATTTATTTTTTTAAGTGTACATGTAAACATAAAAAGGGTTTTTGAACACTCCCCATCTGCTATTGGTCATCAAACAGATAAAACAAACAAGCAGTGATTCTTCTAAATTAGCTGCTTTAAAAATGGTATGTAATTGAGCCTAAGTCATTAGATCAGATCTGGTAAAAATCAAATCTTAATTCATTGGTCCCATGCTGGGAAATGAACAGTTTATTTTAGTAGTTGGCACGTGAAGTGTACATGGACTTTTTCTGCATGCATGTCAACACTGTATTAGTTATTGGCCGATATTACAGATTGTTTTGGCTCATATTTGATTTATATGCATGCATATTGTTATGTGTGCTTATTTCACTTTTTTTACAGCTTTAATTTCAATGTATTTTTATCTTTTATGAGTTTTTAACTCTCCTGCCAGGCTGTTGTTGAAAATAAGAACTTGTTCGTAAGTGACTTGCCTGGTTAAATAAAGGTTATTAATAATAATACAGCATAGTCCCATTTTTAAATCATCTAAATCCATTGTTTGAGCCCACTTGCTGTCAGGCCGGATGTCTATCCACATATAACACAGGCAGAAGAAAGTTGCACAAATTACACACTTCACCTTTCCACCTTCCCCCTCCAAGTACAACACAAACTGCTAACAGAAACAGAAAACGGCTAATTTCGCTGATAATGTCCGTTGTGCGGCGTAATCATCGAAGCAGCCGCCTCCGTTCCCGCGGCTCGCTCTAACAACGGCGCAGGCATTCCTTGGGGTAAACAAAATCATTCAAATGAGCTTGCCTAGGCGATGCCCTCACCCCACAACAGCTCCTGAAGCAATTTAACTAGATAGCAGCGCAAGCTTAAAGGGTCTGCGGAACCTTTCTAGGTCACAGATGGGCTCGACGCAGCTACAATGAACAGTAATCCCTGTGCCTTTCTCAGAGATGCAGAGAGAGTGAGTGGGCTATGGAGTAAATTATTGGGTAAACAGATTGCCTAAGTGTAAAGGATGAATGAACACATCAGGAAGAAGTCATTAGCGTTGGGACACATTGCGTTTTAACTGGAAGGAGCACAATGAGAACCTGCAATAGTAATTACAGTCTATAGGGTAAAAATCACATCCTTTTGTCGGCCTCGGCCCTCATAATGGCAGAGATTGCAGCTGGATTATTCAACTCAGAAAAGATTCCTCTTCCCACTCCGGTGCTTTCAGCTGACGCTCGTCTCACTGTAGCTAAATTATACACCAGCACCGGCTCCAGAAAAACAGCACATTGTAGGTTGAAAGACCTGCATTTTGGAACAATTATATCTGGTAGCAAATGACACCAAACTGGCCTTTGGAATCTACATTTCTGAAAATGTGTGAAAACAATTAGTTTCTAATAAGCAAGTTAATATTGAGTTACATTTTAGATACAATACGGACAGTAACAAAAATAAGCTGTTTCTGTGGTTACATTGTAACTGTCTTTACAAGTGATTCATGGAATCATTCGTTCATCCGATTCCTTTTGATTCAATTCACTCAGGATCAAAACAAGTGACAGTCTTTATGAGTGAGTCACTGAATCATTCATTCATCCGATTCCTTTTGATCAAGTTAAGCACTCACTCAGAATCATAACAGTGACTCTCTTTATAGTCATTGATTCAATTCACTGATCATAACAAGTGACCGTCTTATGAGTGAGTCATTGAATCATTTATTCATCCGATTCCTTTTGATCCAGTTAAGCACACAGATTCACTCAGGATAACAAGTGACCGTCTTTATGAGTGAGTCATTGAATCATTCATTCATCCGATTCCTTTTGATCCAGTTAAGCACACAGATTCACTCAGGATCATAACAAGTGACCGTCTTTATGAGTGAGTCATTGAATCATTTATTCATATTCCTTTTGATCCAGTTAAGCACACAGATTCACTCAGGATCATAACAAGTGACCGTCTTTATGAGTGAGTCATTGAATCATTCATTCATCCAATTCCTTTTGATTCAATTCACTCAGGATCATAACAAGTGACCCTCTTTATGAGTGAGTCATTGAATCATTCATTCATCTGATTCCTTTTGATCCAGTTAAGCACACAGATTCACTCAGGATCAAAACAGTGACCGTCTTTATGAGTGAGTCATTGAATCATTCATTCATCCGATTCCTTTTGATCCAGTTAAGCACACAGATTCACTCAGGATCATAACAAGTGACCGTCTTTATGAGTGAGTCATTGAATCATTCATTCATCCGATTCCTTTTGATCCAGTTAAGCACACAGATTCACTCAGGATCAAAACACGTGACCGTCTTTATGAGTGAGTCATTGAATCATTCATTCATCCGATTCCTTTTGATCCAGTTAAGCACACAGATTCACAGGATATAACAAGTGACCGTCTTGAGTGAGTCATTGAATCATTCATTCATCCAATTCCTTTTGATTCAATTCACTCAGGATCATAACAAGTGACCCTCTTTATGAGTGAGTCATTGAATCATTCATTCATCTGATTCCTTTTGATCAGTTTAAGCACACAGATTCACTCAGGATCAAAACAAGTGACCGTCTTATGAGTGAGTCATTGAATCATTCATTCATCCGATTCCTTTTGATCCAGTTAAGCACACAGATTCACTCAGGATCATAACAAGTGACCGTCTTTGAGTGAGTCATTGAATCATTCATTCATCCGATTCCTTTTGATCCAGTTAAGCACACAGATTCACTCAGGATCAAAACACGTGACCGTCTTTATGAGTAAGTCATTGAATCATTCATTCATCCGATTCCTTTTGATCCAGTTAAGCACACAGATTCACTCAGGATCATAACAAGTGACCGTCTTTATGAGTGAGTCATTGAATCATTCATTCATCCAATTCCTTTTGATTCAATTCACTCAGGATCATAACAAGTGACCCTCTTTATGAGTGAGTCATTGAATCATTCATTCATCTGATTCCTTTTGATCCAGTTAAGCACACAGATTCACTCAGGATCAAAACAAGTGACCGTCTTTATGAGTGAGTCATTGAATCATTCATTCATCCGATTCCTTTTGATCCAGTTAAGCACACAGATTCTCAGGATCATTGACCGTCGAGTCATTGAATCATTCATTCATCCGATCCTTTTGATCAGTTAAGCACACAGATTCACTCAGGATCAAAACACGTGACCGTCTTTATGAGTAAGTCATTGAATCATTCATTCATCCGATTCCTTTTGATCCAGTTAAGCACACAGATTCACTCAGGATCATAACAAGTGACCGTCTTTATGAGTGAGTCATTGAATCATTCATTCATCCAATTCCTTTTGATTCAATTCACTCAGGATCATAACAAGTGACCCTCTTTATGAGTGAGTCATTGAATCATTCATTCATCGATTCCTTTTGATCCAGTTAAGCACACAGATTCACTCAGGATCAAACAAGTGACCGTCTTTATGAGGAGTCATTGAATCATTCATTCATCTGATTCCTTTTGATCAGTTAAGCACACAGATTCACTCAGGCGTGACCGTCTTTATGAGTGAGTCTTGGATTCTTTTGATCCAGGACTCAGGATCATAACAAGTGACCGTCTTTGAGTGATTCATTGAATCATTCATTCATCCCTTTGATCCAGTTAAGCACACAGATTCACTCAGGATCATAAAAAGTGACTGTCTTTATGAGTGAGTCATTGAATCATTCATTCATCGATTCCTTTGATCCACTTAAGCACACAGATTCCTCAGGATCATAAAAAGTGACGTCTTTATGAGTGAGTCCTTGAATCATTCATCATCCAATTCCTTTGATTCAGTTCACTCAGGATCAAAACAAGGACCGTCTTATGAGTGAGTCTTGTCATTCGATTCCTTTTGATCAGTTCACTCAGGATCAAAACACGTGACCGTCAGTGAGTCATTGAATCATTCATTCATCCGATTCCTTTTGATCCACTTAAGCACACAGATTCACTCAGGATCAAAAAGTGACCGTCTTTATGAGTGAGTCATTGAATCATTCATTCATCGATTCTTTTGATCCACTTAAGCACACAGATTCACTCAGGATCATAACAAGTGACCGTCTTTATGAGTGAGTCATTGAATCATTCATTCAAGCATCTATTATAAAGTGTTTCTAATAGATTATACCAAACATTGGCATTCAAAAATAAATAATGGCACAATCACAAATGGATCGTTGAAAACAAATCACAGAAAAAAAAAAAATCTAGATGTTCTGTTTCTTATAAACAGTGTGTGTTTACTGCTAAATTGTACACTATACAAAAATGTTGGTTTAAAAACAACCCAAGTTAGGTTGAAAATGGACAAACCCAGCGATTGGGTTAAATGTAAAAAAAAAAAAAAATACTATATGGCTGCTTAAAATGAACCCAAAATAGAAACAACCCAATCACTGGGTTTGTCCATTTTCAACCCAACTTGGGTTGTTTTTAACCTAGCATTTTTTTTTTTTTTAGATTGTAACATATATCTAGAAACTCTGTTCTACAAATTCTATCTTTTTAAATTAACTGTTGAGTGTTGACAAATGTTGATGTGAACATTAAAGGCATTCATAAGAGCATAATAAAATGTTTAACAAATTGTTGAGATGGGATTTAGTGACCTCTATGATGAGGAGAAAAAGTAAATGTTCCTTGTATATAAACACACCTGCTGATATTCATAACAGTAATCACTAGTGATATTGCTTAAATATCTTGTCTAAAAATAAACATGCAAATCAGCATGACATCCTTTGGATGTGTTTAGCATAGATTAAAGCTTGGAACGTTATTTCTATTCAAGCACTCATGTTCTAGACATCTTTTGTTCGGTTTCCTCTGAGAGAGCTGTGAGGTATAAGCGATTGACTGCGTGAGCAGGGTTAGCAGAGCTCCATCTGCAGTGATTTGGACGGGTAACTGCAGGTCACTTCTCTCTCCCGTATGTGAGGAAGTGCAGTGCAGGTACAGCGGGCAGACGGAGAGGTCAGCATTCCTAAGAGTGACAGCTGACTCTCTGCCAGAGCCTCCTGCAAAATGTCATCTGTGGCACTGGTCCGTGAATAACACACACTGGAAAGGCGATGCAAAGGCAACTCCTTGCGGAGTACACGCATAAAAACACGTGCCGCTGTTGTTTTATGTGTTTTAGCTGAACTCTGTCCTGCTTTGGGGTCACTTTCATTTGTATTGAATATTTTCACTGCGGCAAATTTCTTTGCTGTGTTCATACAAATTAAATAGATCAATTTAATTGTAAATAACAAACATATGAATTAAATCATATATAATAAATATATAATGTAACAAACTGTTTAGCATCTAAATTATCATTAAAGGTGCCCAAGAATGCTTTTTCACAAGATGTAATATAAGTCTAAGGTGTCTCCTGAATGTGTCTGTGAAGTTTCAGCTCAAAATACCCCATAGATTTTTTTAAATTAATTTTTTAACTGCCTATTTTGGGGCATCATTAACTATGCACTGATTTTTTCAGCGCGCCGCCCCTTTAATTCACCTGCTCCCTGCCACACGAGCTCTCGACTATATTACAGCACATTACAAAGTTCACACAGCTAATATAACCCTCAAATGGATCTTTACAAGATGTTCGTCATGCATGCTGTGTGCATGTTCGAATTATGTGAGTAAAGTATTTATTTTGATGTTTATATTTGATTCTCTATGAGTTTGAGGCTGTGCTCTGTGGCTAACGGCTAATGCTACACTGTTGGAGAGATTTATAAAGAATGAAGTTGTGTTTATGCATTATACAGACTGCAAGTGTTTAAAAATGAAAATAGTGATGGCTCTTGTCTCCATGAATTCATTAAGAAACGATGGTAACTTTAACCACATTTAACAGTACATTAGCAACATGCTAACGAAACATTTAGAAAGACAATTTACAAATATCACTAAAAATATCATGATATCATGATCATGTCAGTTATTATTGCTCCATCTGCCATTTTCGCTATTGTTCTGCTTGCTTACCTAGTCTGTTGATTCAGCTGCAGATCCAGATCCAGACGTTACTGGCTGCCCTTGTCTAATGCCTTTCATAATGTTGGGAACATGGGCTGGCATATGCAAAAATTGGGGCGTACACCCCGACTGTTACGTAACATTCGGTGTTATGTTGAGATCTGCGTGTTTTCCGGAAGACTTTTAAACAAATGAGATTTACATAAGAAAGAGAAAGCAATGGAGTTTGAAACTCAATGTATGCCTTTTCCATGTACTGAACTCTTGTTATTCAACTATGCCAAGGTAAATTCAAATTTTGAATCTAGGGCACCTTTAACTTAAATTCACAATTGATCAGGTTGAAGTGAAACAAAATTGATTGACTACATAGTACGACTGATCTGAACAGCCTCTGAACATTTACACAGTCACTGTCATAACTTGTTTTCATGACAAATTTATTTAAAACATTAAATAATTAAGACATTACTAACAGGTAAAGTAAATATATGATATATAAGCTAATATAGTGCATATATTTAGTGAAATACTCCCTCTGGAGTTAATTTCTCTAGTGAATTAACATGCTGTGGACACTAAATGACTTGCCTGAGGTAAATGTAATGCTACGTCAGATATTATTCTCAAGCTGTTTTATTGATGTCTTGCTGCAGTTGAAACACTGATTGAGAGATTACACGTAAACATTTGATGCATAGATCGTCTGTTCTCTTTCTTCTGCGTATTTTACTGTTGTGGTGGTTGCATTACTGCACGTGCCCCCTTCTGGAGTGTGAATTGCCTGTCATTGACTGAATTCATCATCTGACTTTGTGCACCGAACTGCGATATATATGTATATATATATATATATATATATATATATATATATATATACACACACATACAAAATATTTACTTCATATTTTTGATTGTTCTATCGAAATTGTAGGGTCATTAAAAACAAATATCCCCTCCGGACTACTTTTGGCCACTACTGTATATATAAAATACAAAAAATAATTTTTTAAATCCATATGATTTTGATTGACTTGATCTCAAAACTGTTCACAGATTAATTTTTCACAAATGTTGATGTGTAGTACGATTCCCTATGGTCATTATATTAGTATTTCACCTGAAAAGCCTCTGAAATAAAGCCAAATGTAGGTTGTGTTTGCTATCACTGAATGTGTTTTTCCAATAATGGCCTGCTGAGAGATGCAGTGTTTACCTCCACAGTAATACTGCTGTCCTATTTAAACTTGCTGAATCCTGAAATCCTGCACATTGATAATTGTGTGCATTTATAAACTTCTTCAATACAAAGACTAAACAAGTATTTGCGTGTTGTTTTCATGCTGTCTTTGTATCAAACAACCAGCACAATCAGTGCACTTTATGTAACAGTATACAGACCAAAAAAAGGAATCTTTTCCATCAGCTCCAAATAGCTACTGGAAAAAAAGTTTGTCAGGCAAAACTTTTCAGGCCTCTGAATGATCCATTATATAATATTAAGCCTCTGGCATGAATTTCCCCAAGAATCTGATTGAAATGTGAGCACTAGGGTAACAGAGAGCTATTAAAACCGCCTCTCCATAGTTAGAGGCCGAATGTGATGATTAGGAACTGCAAACAATTACTGCAACAGCGTCACATGCTGATTTCAAAGTGAACCGTTGGTAAATATTTCCTTAATGTATTTCGCTCATGCAGCGATTCAGATTTTCAAGCATAGAGAAATCTATTCTTCGTCCTCTCTGTTTAGTTCACTTTGGTCTGCATGCGGGATGTGTTATCCTGCCCCGTTCTTTTTATTACATTCTGCTGGCGGATTCATCATCATCCTTATCATTATGAAATTTGCTTAAGAAAAAAAAATTCATTTCAGCAAAAGCTTCAGATACTCAGTTCAGCTGATACTTTGAATGAATATTCAAGGTGATGTCACAGAACAAGAAAAGGTAGTGTCAAGGAGGAAATAATCACAGCTGTCCTGCTGTGCTCGCTCCGAGACATTGGTTTTACAGGTTATCTGGAGTCTTGTGTAGTCAGAATTTTTACTTGCGGCAAAAAGTAGCAAAGTCTGCATTGCAGCTTTTATATATTATATATATATATATATATATATATATATATAAATGAAAAAAAAAAAAAAATCAATAAGACCATAAGAACATAACCAAAGCACGAATGTTTCATCAAAATAAATAAAAAAACACAGCAATTATCGGTGTTCAAGTGCTTTAAAGCCTTTAAGCACATTCGTAAAATGTTTCATTTAGCAAACCTGTAACCATCATAGATGGAAAAGACAGTACAGGCAATTTAACCATAAGGAAATATATATGGTTTATAAAGCTTTTTAATAGTTATCGAGGTTGAGCCAAAAACCTAGGACTAGTTCACCAAAATTGGCTTTTGAAATAATCTCCAGTATTTAACGAACAGAGTTCTACCTTGTGGTACAAGGTGAAAACCGTGCAACCCATAATCATTTACGCACAGGGGTTAAATTGGGATTTGTTATGTGGGGGGGCTCTGTGGTTTCAGGATTGCATGTGTATGCGAAGACTATAAAATTGTATCAATTGACAAACTAACAAGTTGAGAGAGCCCTCTGCAATGAACACTAAAATGCAGATTAAAATCATTCTATAGATGCTGGTAGTGAGCAAAGCTACATCTGACGAGGCCTGTTCCTTCTCCTTTTTGTCAGTATCAAATATAAGAGTGAAGCTACCATTAAAGGAGAGAATATAAATACAAAATACAGAGTTCGACATTAAGCCTTGTTTTGTGCTTGTCCTTTGGACAACTAAATTGGTAAAAAATAGGAATTTTTTGTGTGTTTTAAATATAATTTATTCTGAAACAAGCAACATTCTCATCAGTGTTTTATCAGCAGTGACATATTTAAATCTGCATATTTATGTTATTTACCCTGGGGGTAGGTTTTATTAACCTCTATAAAGGGCATTTCCCCCCAATGTAATTAAATTTATGTTTAATCTTTTATTTCAAATTCTTACATTTGATAAATTAAAATAGTAAGACACTATAGGGCTGTTTCCAAATTAAATAATTTACACTGAAAAAAAGTACAACTGCATTCAATAATGTTATGAGATTCTTTAAATATTTTTGAATATACAAATAAAAAATGTTGATGTGAAATTTATACTTTTAAACACGAAATTAAACCGCCAGTAGATGGCGGCAAGTGACCGTCTTATTGAGTGAACCACTGAGTCATTTATTCAAACGATTCATTCATTCAAAAGGCTGAATCAAGAATGAAGCAGTTGTTTATGATCAGGCCATTGAATCTTCACTCAACCGATTCGTTCAAAACGCTGAATCATTGGAAATGGCTGAGCGTAGCTGCGATATGCGCTGGTTCTGCTTTGTTTGGAACTATTTTCGCTGCTACAATAGAACAAAAAACAGGCAATATTGCACCTAAAATGTAAGTGATTAATATTAACTACTTGTTTATTGAACTGTTGTATGCAATCGAGGTGATATTCAGGAATCAGCACTTTCGGTCATGTGATGCTTAACTTTATCATATGTCGTAAATAGCTAGCTATAAAAATCCCACATATTGAATTTTTATTGCAACATGATAACTGAGTTTCTTTGTGTTCGTTTTGAATTCTCTTCACGTGAGCTATGCCAAATACATTAACGTTACTGGTATCCACTATCAATCGTAAGCCGACATTTTAATTAAGCTACTCAGCAAGTATTCTCTTATCAAAAAAACGCAGTCCCGGACAAGCGTATGTCGAGCCCTGGTAAGCCTATGTGCCGGGGCTCAGCCCCGGACTGCCCTGGCCCAATTTAACGCAAAACGCAAATGCGCCCCCCGGTGTCCGATTTCTTTCGACTTTCTCACAGGCCTCTAGGGCCTCAAGATCTTCAACGTCTTCATCATTTTTTCTTACACACTGCATGCCAATTTTCAAGTCAATCCAACTAACAGTGAAGTAGTTATAGACGTTTTCATGTTATAGCGCCACCAAGTGGCCAGTTGCCGCGTTCGTTTTCAAACGACCACAGAATGAGCTCTTACATAGGTGTGCTGAGTTTGGTGAAAATATGTCATTGCGTTCACGAGTTACAGCCATTTTAGTAAAAGTAGCTCTACTTAGAGACCGTGAATCGAAATTTCAACTTTTTTTGATAATTATTGACAATCAGACTCTAGAGAATCTCGCTGCACTGGTTTGGTTCCAAACGAGCCAAAAACCTAGGACTAGATTGCAAAAGTAGGTTTTGAGTCTACGCCTAACGGTTAAGGAGTTATAAGTGATTTGATACTTTTCACTGTTTTAGCGCCCCCGTCAGGCCGATCGTGGCGAGACTTGGTGACCCTGCAGTGTGGCATATTCATATATAACATTTACAAGAGGATAACCAATCAATGAATTGTTAAGATAAGATTTTGTGACCTCTATGGTCAATAAAAAAGTAGAACTTTTGTACAAAGCCCGAAAATGAAGTCAAATACACAGTTCTTTTCTCTCTTTTTTTGCATCAAATGAAGCTGTGCAACACAAACCTGTGTGCCTTTACTCTTGAAAGGTGTACGGTGTCCCCCAATCAGACTGGAACTGAGTATTTCAGTCAGAGCTTGTCTGAGGCCAGAGTACATTATCTGCAACATTGTATATGTGTGGAAAAAAATGAACCCTTTATCACGCAGTGAGATTTCAAATGCAAGCATGTTTTTTGCATGGATCTGCATGAGAGCTTTAACGAATGATCTGGGTCACGCAGACCTGATTGGTTAGATGTGTCACTCATCCCATGCTGAGGGTATGAAGTGTGTCTTTGAAGTGCTCCCCCCCGACCGTTAGCGGCTAATTATCCTGTCATACATGGGAGCATGGGCTCCGGCGTTCATTAAGTACACAACACCCTCCTTTTTATCTAGACTCTGAAATAACACTTCAAGCAGACCTTAGCACATGCTGCATATTCACAAACACCATGAGTGGGGCGATGAGGCTCTCAGCAGCTGGATAATCAGAAGCAGCCTAAAAACACAGCTGTATAATGGGTGTCAGTCAGTGGCGGAGAGCTCCTGTGATCAGCCGCATACATTCCTCTGCTCCTAATTGCAGTGGAATTGTCAAAAGCGGTCATTATTTTTCCTCTCTTCTAACAGAAGCTTGGCTGGCTGGCTGCAGTCATTTCAAACTCTCACGGTAAGGCTGTGCTGAAGAATTATGTGGGCCACAGCTATAGATATGCTAAGGCTATCTTTAGATATAGGCTTGGCTAACTTCGGATGTGGGTTTGCTGGCTATTAATGGCACTGTGAGCAGTGCTGAGAATCAGACTCGGCCGCTCTGTGGAGCCCCTTTACATAACTCGCTGACTGCATTACCTGAGGCGTGCGGCCAGTCGGAAGTCAGATCCTGATATAAGCACATATTCATCACTGTTTGAAATAGGGTTAATTTAGTTTAATTGATGTCATTTTCGCTGTGTTATTACCAGGTGGCTTGCACAGGTTCTTTAGGCTATACATGAATTATTCATCGCAAACAAGTCACACGTTAATTGTTGAACATAAGAATTATTTACAGTACATCAATGTCCCCGAGTGCTGCCAGTAATTCGAAAGGAAATAATGATGCACTTTTGCAGTTCTGACAGTATAATGTTGTTCATGTGTTATAAATGTGTTATAAGCAGCACATTTCTTATATAGCGATAAAAATCTACAGTGAAGATAACATAACTCTTTTTTTTGTCCCTATGAGTCATTCACAATGGGAAAAAAAAAAAAATGCACTTTGCATTTGACAGTCTAATAATGTTATACATGCATTATTAATGTGTTTATAAGCACTAAATGACTTGTATAGAGATAAAACATTTACTATTAAGATTATGTAACAACTCTTTCTGTCCCTGAGTACTGCCAGTCATTCAAATTAAATCATGCACTTTTGCATTCTTACAGTATAATAGTGTATAATATGTGATATAAATGTATTATGTCAAAAATTGCTTATATAGAGATAAAACATCTACTTTGAAGATTATGTAACATATCTCTTTGTCCCTATGAGTCATTCACAATGGAAAAAAATTACGCACTTTTGCATTTTTGACAATGTAATATGTATACAGTGTTATAAATGTGCTACAAGCAATACAAACTAGAGAAAACTTAATGATTATGTAACACAACTGTTTGCTCCTGATTACTTATAGTTATTCGTGAAATAATCATGCAGTTTTGCATATTTGATATTCTAATATACATATTTTATAAATATATTATAAATGTGTTTGTGTAGATGAAAATTATGAAGATTATGTAACAATTCTTTCTGTCCCTGCCAGTCATTTCAAATTAAATCATGCACTTTTGGATTTCTGACCATATAATAGTGTAATACATGTGTTGTAAATATATTATGTTGTAAAATTGCTTATATAGAGATAAAACGTCAACAACATGAAGATTATGCGACATAATTCTCGTTTTGTCCTTATGAGTCATTCACAATGGAAAAAAAAAAAATCATGCATTTGACAGTCTAATAATGTTATGCATGCGTTATAAATGTGTTATAAGCAATACAATATCTTACATAGAGATAACTAGATGATTATGTAGCATAACAGCTTGCCCCTGATTACTGATAGTTATTCATGAAATAACCATGCAGTTTTGCATATTTGACATTCTAATATACAAATTTATTAATATATTATAAATGTGTTTGTGTTATGTAGAGATGAAATGTCTATGAAGATTATGTAACAACTCTTTCTGTCCCTGATTACTGCCAGTCATTTCAAATTAAATCATGCACTTTTGGATTTCTGACCATATAACAGTGTAATACATGTGTTGTAAATATATTATAAGTTGCAAAATTGCTTATATAGAGATAAAACATCAACAACATGAAGATTATGCGACATAACTCTCGTTTTGTCCTTATGAGTCATTCACAATATTGTCTATATTATATATTGTTTTTTGCTTTTTTTGCACTTTGTCTATCTTGTATATTTGTATATTATTCTTTTTATTATCTGTGTCTTGTCTTATTGCTGTCACTCTGTTGCACTGTGGAGCTTCTGTCACTAAAACAAATTCCTAGTATGTGTAAACATACCTGGCAATAAAGCTCTTCTGATTCTGATTTCTGACAATGGAAAAAAAAAAAATAAAAAAACATGCATTTGACAGTCTAATAATGTTATACATGCATTATTAATGTGTTATAAGCACTAAAGACTGTATAGAGAGAGATAAAACATTTACAATTAAGATTATGTAACAACTCTTTCTGTCCCTGAGTACTGCCAGTCATTCAAAATTAAATCATGCACTTTTGCATTTCTTACAGTATAATAGTGTTATAATATGTGATATAAATGTATTATATGTCGTAAAATTGCTTATATAGAGATAAAACATCTACTTTGAAGATTATGTAACATATCTCTTTGTCCCTATGAGTCATTCACAATGGAAAAAATTACGCACTTTTGCATTTTTGACAATGTAATATGTTATACATGTGTTATAAATGTGCTACAAGCAATACAAACTAGAGAAAACTTAATGATTATGTAACACAACTGTTTGCTCCTGATTACTTATAGTTATTCGTGAAATAATCATGCAGTTTTGCATATTTGACATTCTAATATACATATTTTATAAATATATTATAAATGTGTTTGTGTAGATGAAACTTCTATGAAGATTATGTAACAACTCTTTCTGTCCCTGCCAGTCATTTCAAATTAAATCATGCACTTTTGGATTTCTGACCATATAATAGTGTAATACATGTGTTGTAAATATATTATGTTGTAAAATTGCTTATATAGAGATAAAACGTCAACAACATGAAGATTATGCGACATAATTCTCGTTTTGTCCTTATGAGTCATTCACAATGGAAAAAAAAATCATGCATTTGACAGTCTAATAATGTTATGCATGCGTTATAAATGTGTTATAAGCAATACAATATCTTACATAGAGATAACTAGATGATTATGTAGCATAACAGCTTGCCCCTGATTACTGATAGTTATTCATGAAATAACCATGCAGTTTTGCATATTTGACATTCTAATATACAAATTTATTAATATATTATAAATGTGTTTGTGTTATGTAGAGATGAAATGTCTATGAAGATTATGTAACAACTCTTTCTGTCCCTGATTACTGCCAGTCATTTCAAATTAAATCATGCACTTTTGGATTTCTGACCATATAACAGTGTAATACATGTGTTGTAAATATATTATAAGTTGCAAAATTGCTTATATAGAGATAAAACATCAACAACATGAAGATTATGCGACATAACTCTCGTTTTGTCCTTATGAGTCATTCACAATATTGTCTATATTATATATTGTTTTTTGCTTTTTTTGCACTTTGTCTATCTTGTATATTTGTATATTATTCTTTTTATTATCTGTGTCTTGTCTTATTGCTGTCACTCTGTTGCACTGTGGAGCTTCTGTCACTAAAACAAATTCCTAGTATGTGTAAACATACCTGGCAATAAAGCTCTTCTGATTCTGATTTCTGACAATGGAAAAAAAAAACAACAACAACAAAAAAAAAAAAATGCATTTGACAGTCTAATAATGTTATACATGCATTATTAATGTGTTATAAGCACTGAATGACTTGTATAGAGATAAAACATTTACTATTAAGATTATGTAACAACTCTTTTTCTGTCCTAGAGTGCTGCCAGTCATTTGCAATGAAATAATCATTTGCATTTCTGACAGTATAATAATGTTATACATGTATTCTAAATGTGTTATAAACAATAAATGTGCTTATGCAAATATAAAACATCTACTATGAAGTTTATGTAACATAACTCTCTTTCTTTCTCTATAAATGGCTTGTTTAGGTGTGTAGGATGATATTCATGGTGCTCAAGTCATGTGTTGTGGGTAATTTAGCAAAGTCTCTGAGAAGCATCTCTCAATGAGGACCTGAAGCAGGATGTATAGAGCTGTGTTTTTGCAATAGACTAAATGTTTGTGGTTCCTCTGCCCAGTACCTTGGTTTTACAGACCTCTAGTTCAGTTCTGATGTTCAGCATAAAGACTGAGACAATATGCAGCATTATTCATAAATGAATCAGAATGAATCAGCTCTGCCCATTAAAACAACCATTTTAGACCCATTTGCCTTGATTGATGATGACAAAGGGCTCACCAAAGAAAAAAAATAAATAAACAAAGAGAGCCACAGCAAATCCATGGCATGACTGTTGAAAGTCAGCCTTACTCTACAATCAAAGGTTTTCTTGCCTATACTGCCTGTATGTCAGTGGTTCAAGACATCTTATTACTGTCATCATGTGCTGTAGTTTATTTCCTTGCATTGAACCTCATGATTGTATAATGGAGTCATTTCATCAGTGAAATAAGTGTTCACTGAACAGATTTGGAGCATGCATTCTATTGGTTGATGCATTTGCTTATGGCAGTCTTTAGAGAAAGTGTAGAGTAATCTAAATTGCACTTGCATCACATAACTGATGTTCTCTGTAGATATTTTCTAATACTTAAATTTGAATATTTTTCACATTGACTTCACGACGCAGCCTGCAATATACTACATCCTCCGTAACTACCACTTTTCATAACTGACTTTTCCGTCTGTTTGAAGAAACAGTTGGGAGTTTATTTAGACTACCTGATGGTGGCTTAAAGAGAGTAATTTGTACATTATAATGATGAAACCTACTGCCTGCTCTCTGTGGCTGACAGTATAATTGGAAGTAAGACAGGCAAGCACATTTGAAAAGACATAATAGAAGCATATTAGTCACTAATTAAGTCACATGCATTTTTCTCTTCCCCTGACACATTCATCATCCTTTAAATCCCTTCATGTGTTACTCAGTGAATAAGTGTGAAGCTGTGTTTATACGTGCATGTGTATTACAGGAAGAGAAAACGCACACAAAGGGCACATGGGTAGTAATTATCTCTCAGCAGATATAACCTGGATGACATACTGAAAATGGCCAACAAATTGCAAACTGTTTTGCCAACTGAACGACAGAAAGTCGGATTTCCACAGTTTCTGGAGGTAATGCAATTAAAGGTGCTTAAAGAAATTTCAGTTATTTTCTCTAAACTTCCTACATTGAAATAGACAATTCCTTCAAAGATGTCAGCAAATGGCTGGGTCGTTTTCTTACTGGCTCAGAAAAATCTTTACAAAATAAATGCTTGGATTATTTGAATTACATTTTTGCATAGTTACATATCGACTATTATATCGACATTTGAAGCCTTTCAGCAGTGACTGCATGATGTCGAGTTCCATCTTTTGACAATGAGAGCAACTGTATGAGGGATTCATAGCCAACTACAACAAAAGCTGAAAACATTCATTGAAGGAAACATGATGCAACAAGAGAGAAAATGTTTTGCATACAATGATCAAGGTGAATGTACTTACTTTGTCCTTGAATAAACATTATCAACTTATTTAGCTTCTGTACTAAATGAAAAAAAATGTAAACATCTTCATCAAAAGTTTACACCCCTAGCTCTTAATACATTGCATTGCTTTCTTGAGCATTAATTAATGCTTGCACCTGTACAAACCTATGCAAAGACCAATGCTTTATGCATGAATAGGTATGATAACTAATGAAATCACATTGCAGATACAGGTGTGAAATCTTTCAGTAGTGCATAACATGATAACATGAGCATCATCCAGAAATCATATTCAAAGTTTGTTTTTCCATCAGTGGATAGAATAGGGAAATTATCAGTCTCTTAAATTTGTCTGCAGTGCTTGTCATTGTCTTTACAGGAAATATTTGGATGCGTCTTGCTGCAGTTTTCTGCCAGACATCGTATTTTCCCAGACTGCCCTTCGTCACTCGTAGGGCAAAATCAGGGCTTAAAATAGCATTGGGCAGCAGAATGTGAGGAAGACTCTCCCCAGCTCTCTTTCTCTGTCTTATTCATAGACTCTCATTCTCTCTCTGATACAGGCCATCAGATCGATGTATCTCTGGCATTGCGCTCTGTTTCTCTGGCCCACACTGCATCTGTTTAAATAGCTTCCGCTTTCTCATTTTGCAAATCCCATATATCATTACCCAACAAATGTAACCTGCTCTACCATACTGAAGTGAAAATTCCAGCATTCTGAATACATAAGGAAAGAAAGAAAGCCAGTGATTTATTATTATTTTTTTTAAAGCTAAGGCCTCAATCGTCATAATTACCTTGACACAGTCAGGAACGGTTTACAATCAGTGATGCAGTGATTTGATGTAGGGCATGGCAGGACCTGCCGTGGAACCAGGAGGGCGTCCAGATGAGACAAAAACATTGACTCAATTGCCTGAATTGAGAAACATGAGTCACGCTGTTCAGTTTGCTTAATCAAGAGAACAAAGCTTTTTGATTTCTTGTGTATTATTATTCAGATAAATCACAGGGGGTGTTGCGATTTAAAATCAGCTGGGTTGCGGAACAATATTCACAGTTTATGTTATGAATTTTTATGCATGTTTGAAAGGATGTTAAAAGAGGGAGATTAAAGGATTCTTCACCCTCAGAAACCCCAGCCTTGATATTGATGATGCATTTTCTTTTTAGAAAGTCATCGGTTATTAAAATCATATGCATATTTTGTTTTCGGGTGCATGTTCAAAAAATGCAATATTGCTACGTTGACTTTTCAAGGCTGCAACATTTCAAAATGGTGGATGCAACTGAAAATGCTTGGGTTTGACTTTCATGAGAAACATGAAGGCTACAAGGCTGGAATTTGGATATGTTTATGCAAGTTCATTTACAGATAAATAAATTCATGTATGTACTATTTATCTGTACATGAACTTTTAGTTGGCAGTGAACACTACTTCATAATAAATAATAATAAATAATCAAGTAATAAGGATAAAAAAAAAAAAAAAGATCAAATAAACATTTCCCTGCCAAAACCGTTGTGAGCTGCTGCTAAGTGTAGTTTCAACACATATTTAGTGAAAGATATGTATTATTTAATAGCTTTAAATAACTTGCAATTTTGCTACAGTGTGTCTCTGGAGGTTAAACAAAACAGATTTAACAGTTTAGACTAGCAGTGCCTCAAAGTTATTTCTTTGAAGAAGAAATTAACCAAAAATAAGAACTGTGCACAACAAAGAGTTGCATCTAAAAGCCTTAGGTCCAATAATACAGCTGTTGCACACTGAGACAACGTACTCTTCACCCAACACAACAGTTTGTCAGTGCTGCCACGAAACTTGTCACACTCACTCTTAAACGCACATAAATATTCTCACTCTTTTCCCTCCATCATCCTCTCCCTTTCAATGTCTGTCTTTCGATCCATTCCTTCATTTTCCTCTTTAGCAAGACCTCCGAGAGGCTGTGACACCTTTATCAGACTTGTTAGTTTGCTGAATCAATGGTTGCGGTGTAATCTGAATGGAGGAGCGGAAGCAAAGGTGAGTCTATTTGCAAACACAATCACAACAATATATCCAGCAGTCCCCCGAAGAACCATCTGCCCGCTTAACCTCCTAAAACACACTCTAAATCTACAATGAGGGTCTATTCAGCAGCTACAAATGGCAGTTGTTGACAGGTTATTAGCATCATAGGATTTATTCAGTCATTAACTGTCAGGAGTTTCCGATGGTTCAACGATTAATTTTCGTCATGGTTTCAAACGAACGAATCACTCATCGCACTGGCATGTTTTCAACTGGGCTCAGATCCATTAAAGTAACTGGAGTAGTTCGGCTTGTGTGTAAATTTGTGATTTATAATTATACTTCTGCAAATAGTTTTGGGTCAGTGTCACCAGGAACACTTCCATGTAAAATACTGGGGACACTCTCTAATATTAGTCGTTTAACATGATATGAATTAATGTGAAACCCAACGGGGACAATATATGTTGTACATATGCTATCTACTTATTTATATTTATTTATTTATTTAGAATTTTTAGAATGCTTTAGTGGGCGATTATGTCTGGCTCCACTGCAATACTAGAAAGTCAGATTCTGTTCCTTATAATGTACAGGGCCAATAAATGTTGCTGATAGAGCTGGATTCAGAGCAGCTTGGCTCAGTACAATAACAGAAAATCATTCTGACTCTAGTAGGCCTTAGTGTGACAGTACAAACCATGCAGCAATTATATCAACAGCATTAATTATTAGCCTTGTCCACCTTTTTTTCAGGCAGAGGTGTCAAGTCAGATGAAGTCTAAATGAATTTTTCATTGGTTAGGAGTGAGCTATTGGTTTAGAATGTGGGCTGGTTACAGATGGTGATAAACTAATAATGATTTGTGATGAATTATGAAGACCACACACACATTCAGATTCATTGACATGCATTTTACTGTCAGTCCAGCAAGCTCCACCCGTCTTGATTACAGAACATCACATATGCATGGCTATTTCCAGGAACAACACTAATTTCGGTAAAATGTGCTTGCAACATAAAATATTTAATGTTTATTATTCATATATATTGCCCTCTTTTCGGTTGCACTTTATTTAGACATTCTACTAACTTTGCAACTACATTTCAACTAACTCTCATTGATTTGCTACTACTCTCATTAGAGTTTTAGTACACTGTTAGGTTAGGGTTAGTAGAATAAGCTGACTTGCAAAGTTACTTATAGTCAGTAGAATGTCTGTTGGGGAGCATCAAAATAAAGACGGGAAGCTGTAACAGAATTGGGGGCTCGTCCG
This sequence comes from Culter alburnus, assembly GCA_028476615.1. NCBI lineage: Eukaryota > Metazoa > Chordata > Actinopteri > Cypriniformes > Xenocyprididae > Culter > Culter alburnus. The sequence goes on along the minus strand of JAOTNS010003979.1, from coordinate 768,855 downwards.
GGATGTGAAACCAGGACCTTTCGCACCACAAGCAGGAATCAAATCCACTTCTTTATATTTTTCAGTAAAATACACAGTAGAATGATTTAACACTCTCGGGTCGGCGGTCACGCCGACGTGACCACCACGTTTTTTTTTCTAACCAGTGTGAAAGAGACTCAAAATACTCCGTCAATGTTGCACATACAATTAAGAGCTATACACCATTTTAATCTGTGGAATATCTTCTTTTATTTGTGTACACTCAGAGTAAAAACAAAATGTTGTGATTTTTGTAAAATAAAGAAAACTAACATGATGCATGATCTCTCGTCTCCTCTGAACGAAGTCCAATCTGATAGTTCTCAGAAAATGAACTGTAACTTAGTGAATACTAATGACAAAAAAATTAGACTTATGTCTAAAAAAACGTTGAAATGTCAGGTTTTAAATCGTGTAAACTAAAATTCTGTGTTTATGTAATCTGTATGAAAAGAGAGCCATGTCAGAAGTCCGTGATTCAGCTCATTATCCGCTAATGCGGCCACGCCCACGGAGCCAGCGCTATTCAGAGGCAAATTCAGAGGCAATGCATGCATTCATCGTCTCAATCGTGTATTTATTGTCTTGAAAAGTGTTTATCTGGATGTTAAAGCCATGGTTAGCGAGCTCTAGAAGACATGCAGTTAGTTCCTGGTTCTTCTTCTTCTTTATATGGATTTGTGGACTAAAGGTGCACAGAGCGCCCTCCGGCTGCAAGTATGAATTGAAAACAGTATCCAGCATTCATAGTGAAGACAATAAATATTGAATAAATATTACTCCTCTGTATAGAAAATTGACAAACATATTATCAATCAATATTTCTATTTCTCCATCAATATTTCTCCAAATGCGCATGCTTTTAGGCTAAAAGCCTATATGAAATGCCATAGAGGTAACATAACTGTTCAGACACTTTGGACCACAGAAATGCATTACATTTTAAAGAATATAATAGAATACCATTATTTTAAATTGTAATCATATTTCACAGTATTGCAGTTTTTTCTGTATGTTTGATTTACACCATGATGAGCTGAGACATGATTTTTTCACAGCCTACCTGACTGAAAGAGCTCATTATTTATGCAGGTCATTAGAGCTCTTTATGCGATTCTTTTGTCTTCTCAGGTGAGAATCACCCATTATTCATGATGATTCACGCCTCCACGCATACTGTGTTTCTTGACCAAAGATGTTTTAGAAAATTTAAATCTCTCTATTGTTTTATAAGCAGGCAGCATAATTTTTACCTCATTTTGAAGCAAAAACTCTAGTCTACAACCTCAAATACCCAGAAGTCTTGTGAACAAAGATTTAATATATATTTTTTGGCTTTATTTCAGTGACTTAAGTTTTTTGTTATTCCTTCAAAAATACAAACATGTACATACATGTTCCTCACATATTATTGTAGCCTAGTTTGTGCTGAATACAGTGTAATGACACTTTTTCCATTAATATGTTTATGAACAACTGAAAAAAGCACAAATGTCAGGGCATGTCAAACCTTCTCCAGGCCCAAAAAACCTCAGACCCCTGAGGGTTAAAACTGCAGTGATTATGAATCAGAATTAAGACAAATGTTTCTTACAGTCATTTGAAAAACAGAAAAGCCTAATTTGAAAAAGATAACATTAATATAAGTAAATAGAGCTGTTTCTAATGTATATATGAACGCATTCACAAAAACACAGTGAACTCTTTTAGTTAAAATACAAACTACACTGACCTGAATACTAGGGATGTCATGAGCTGATACATAAATATGTAACTAAAATAGTAATTTAGTAAAATAAATATAAAACAGAACAAATGTAAGTGTTCATACTGATGCTTTACAAGCTCATTTGGGAATGAGTGTTGACACCATGTTGAATTTGTTATTTCAGTATACTATATACTGTATATATATAGCCTTGTATAGATGTGTATAGATCACTCAAGCCATGATCCAGGTCACATCTGCATTCAAACCTTCATAGGTTCAGAGGTCAGGGGCCTCATTTATAAAGCGTGCATATGCACAGATTTGGTCTTAGAGTGTGCGTATGCTTAAATCCACGCCAATGCTCATATTTATAAAAACAGTCTTTGACGTGGAAAAGTGCTTAGGGTCTGAGCAGATGTACACACTTTTATTGGTCAGATTACTGCAGGTTTTTGGAAATCTAAGCTATTCTTGCAGCTCGCCAAGGATGTGGACGATGACTGGTGATCTTTTATATGTAAATGGCATTGATTAGGTGTCGTTTACAACGCAGAGAACTGAAACCATTCAGCTGCGTGCAAGTTCAAGATCATTTGCGATTTATAGATTCCACATCTGAAAGAGAGGCGTACGCTCGTTTTCAACAATGTGTATGTTCATTCTATGAATCACCCATACGTAAATCGGAGAAATGATCGTAAGATCCAATTTAGGACGGTTTCTGCGCAACGTTTTATAAATGAGGCCCCGGGAGAGAAAGATTAGTTTCATTCCTTCCATCTCAGTGGGAAAGGTTGAGATTTGCTTCAAAAACAACAAAGCAGCACTAATATAAGATTGGTTTTATGAAGCTCAACAGCTGCTTCCTGCTTTATCACCACCGAAAATCTTCAATGGCATCGGCATTCTGCCAAACATGCTTTCAGTGCCGTTATTAGAGTGACTTCAGCTGAAAGATGTGAAATATGACACATCTATATGATAGATCTGCATCTCACATCTCACAATGCCTCTGGAACATGGACAACTTACAATTCATGTACATTTAATAGTCATATTTTCTGGGTAATTGCTTTAATTAACTGTATCCCTGAATCATGGTAGAAAAAGAAACTCACACGTCACACTCGAGTCTGTGTCGAACCCATTTTAAAAGCTCAACCGGAAATATACTGTATTCGCTTCAACCTTGCAGTAGAAACTAACAGTATATCCTGTTATAACGGCACAGCGGACGTCTTCTCATGAATGTTTAGTTAAAGATTTATATAACTTAAACAAGACTTAAGAGGATAGATAGTAATGATTTCTCATTAAAGGCACAGTATGTAAGTGTCGATTTTTTGATCTGTGTTTTGATCTTGATGATGCCGTGAATGAGCGTGGAATCACGGGAGTTGTCGTCTTCACCTCCACAGCCGATGGAAAGCAATCTGACGGGATCATATTCATGGATGAGCTAATGTATTAAAGTTTTATTAATGTTACTGTGGTATGAAGCAGTCCAAGAGCGTGGGACCTTTTACCTTGCTGTTTTTATTAGGCTTTATATGCTGCTCCCCTCGTTTTGTTGTTTATGCATATTTTACAATTAAAGTTACGATGAAAGTTACGTTTGCCGTTCACTTCCTTCTTCCTTGAACTGGAACTTTGTTACAGCTACATTTGACAACTTAAATTCATATTATTTTATTTCATTCTAATGAAAGTGCTGAATTACTACAGGACACTTTATCTGACGAATTAAAATTGTGGGGTAACGCAGTGCTGTTTTACTTTCACAATGCAGGGTATTGAAATCTTGTTTGAATGCACGTTCGCGTTTTACTTTCTCTTTCAATTTTGCAATCGAGCTTACTCTGTGAATAGGGAGCAGCAGTGCTGAGCATGAATTGTACAAGATAAGACATTTATCAGACACTTATGCTCTGTTGTGCAACGAATCCTCCGCCATGGTCTTGTCAGTCATCTCGTCATGTGATCAGTGAAATCTGATTCCTGCCGCACTACCTATGGCTCTGCTGCTCGCGTTGGATGAGCTGGATGGAATTGAAGTGACCGTTATCCAACTGAATTAAATGTTTTGTATTTTTATAAAAAGCAAAACAACAGTGGAGGAGTGATGTAAATATAGCAGTGGTGGCATATTCTATCCTTATATTACCCTCATGCTCCGTCACGGCAATATCACGAGACAGTTGTTCACCTCTATGAGAAATCTTGCGAGATCTCGTGGCACAAGACCTCATCACACCCCTAATAGATAGACAGATAGCAGTCATGAAGTTAAACATCTAATCAGCAGTTAACACTGCTAAGATAAAGTTTCATTAATGATTCCCTATATAACGCTATCTTCAATAATAAAGTTGTTTAGGCAGCCGACCCTGGCGTGTCGTCCTGGACACGGTGTGAAATCCACCCAGGCAGCGGGTGAATGGTTCTGCGTGTCTGTGAACATGCACGGGATGAGCTCCTGCATGACGCGGGTCCTCACCGCTCTTAGAAATGGCTTTATGAATAATGAATAGCTCTGTGTCTGGGTCTGAGCTCGGTGTCTCTGCCTGCCGCTGCCATACTCTGACACCTCGCGCCATGCGTCTGCTCTGGCAATTTCAGCCCCAGATGGAGAGAAACAAAGGGAAGAGAAGAGAGATCTATCCTTCCGGGAAAGGGATGGAGAGAAGGAGATAAGTGACTAGCTGCTGATGAGTCAATGGATGGGATGGGCCTGTGCCTGACAAACGAAAAACGAGGGAGAGAGAAACAGAGGGCAGACAAGGAGAGAAAAGGAGGGAGAATGAGAGCAGGGAATCGGAGAGAGGAAGGGAACGGCGAGGAGAGAGACTGTGGATGAGTCAAAGAGAAAGCCAGGCCTGACAGAGGGAAAGAAAGTGTCATGGGCAAAAGATATGAGACAGACCGTGTATAGAGGGATTTATACTCACTAATTAAAGGGGCAGTTCACCCAAAAATGAAAATGCTCTCATCAAAAAGGATGCAAAAGCACCATAAAGTCCATATGACTTGTGCACTGTTCAAGGTTTTTTGAAGTGAGTAACAGACCAAAATATAATATTCATCTCTAGTGTGTGTCTGTTAACCACTGCAACTGGATTGAAATAGTGAGCTAAACTGATCAGTGATAAGTTACAGTGACTGGGAGGGGACATGTTCGGTTCACTTAGTTTTGTTGTGGCCACGACATATAAACTCGTGGGAACGTAATAATATGTCGTGGCCACAAGATATTAATTTGTGTGAACGTGATAACTCGTGGCCACAAGGTCATTTTTGTCAAGGTAACGACATCCTTATGTCATGGCTCCGCGATGTAAAGTCGTGGCCTTGAGATCATGTGGTGAGGGAACGATATATTTTTCTCGTGGCCACAATCTGCGCGACCATGGCAACCTTGAATTATCAGAAATGGATAAGATTATAATAATATTTATTTTTAATTTAGAAAAAGAATGGAATTAAGAAATTATTATATTAACACATGCATATGCATATTATATTGTTGCCTATTGCGCGCGATGTTGCTTAGACAGCATTCGATTGAAGTTTATCAATAAATGTTTAAATGTTGTACATTTTAATCCCATCCAACAGTCTTTTGAATCCATTCACTGATCGTTTATTTTTTAATATTTTTATATTATTATTAGTTACATTTTTAAATTTATTTGCTTTATTTTCCCCTTCATTTCCCATATCTCTTTATTTAATTAACATTCTGTACTTTACTGAAAGTTTGTATTCTGTAAATACTGTAAATGCCGATCATGCCATTAAAGTTTTGACTTTTTTGACTAAGTAGCTTGTCTGTTTTCACTTGTAGCCCTTGACAGCATTCGAATTAAGTAAAAAAAAAAATGTGTTACTATTAATAGGCTATAGCCTATGTTAAAAGAACATTTTGTTTATTATTTGTATATAACCTATGGAAGCTTTATTTATGATTTTATTTTATTCTGTAGGTGCACAGGAATTTTAGTTATTTATGGGAGTTTCACACACACACACACACACACACACACACACACACACACACACATATATATCTATATATATCTATCTATCTATATATCTATATATATTATATATATATATATATATATATATATATATTCCTTAATTACACCCTTATTTTCATTCTTAATTAAAAATAAATATTATTATGGTCTTATCCATTTCTGACAATTCCAGGTTGCTATAGTCGCGCAGACGGTTTACACATTTAACTCATGACCACGAGATATGCAAATGAGACATTATGTATTAAATATGCACAAATTTGCATATATTTCCAAGACGTAAATCTGAACATTGGATAGCTGGATAAACTGTGCAGTTTAGTGTATGCAGGTGCTTTTGAAACTGAGATTTCTGACTAAAAATCTCAAAATATTTTGAGAAAACAGCCTTTAAAGATATGTATACTGTATTGTATGTGAAATCTACAGATGCAAATAGATCAAGTGCGATAAAATAAACACTTAAATTTGGAATGTTTTCATTCATTTGGGATGTTTTCTTTCCACTAGTCTGAAAGAAGATGAAGCAAATCTCAAAAACCAGTGCATGAAAAACATTGTTTTTTGTTTTTGTTTTGTGTTTTTTTCTTTAGAGTCTTGCCTTAAACTGGACTGAACCCCCTAAATGACTTTAAACAATAGTGCTGTTCATGTACAGAATACCTGAGTTATTTTTGAAATTGTTGAAACATTTTTTTTGTTTATGCAATTTAAGCTGCAGCTTTCAAAAAGATTGCTCCTAAACCACACGGCCGGAGTGAGAGACAGACCAGTGTCAAAATCTGCAAACAACTCAGGACACCTACATCTGTTTTCTAACACTGTTCAAAAGACAGAGACTTCACTGCATGTTGTTTTCTTTGGTTCTGTGCAGATTTAAAGGTGGACTCAGCATTATTTCAAATACACTGTTTGGAAGTTAGTTGGGCCGAGCAGCAACAAACGTGTAAGCATTAAAATCAGCGTTAAAAACTGCAGAGATGGGACACAACACAAAGAGCTCAAAAGAATATCACTGGAATTAAGGTTTATGCCTGGGCAAAACGCTTTAGGACCCGCGTTTATATTACGTCAGCTGTGATAAACAGACATCCACTCGCATTGCATGTGTAACAGTGGCCAGATAGTGAGAGTTTTGCTGTTAAACCACTACACACTGACGGCCGCTAGAGAATAGGGTGTTTAGCGTCATTGTTAGAGCACTCACCTCACCTGCCAGCAACAGACGGGCCGCGGTTCGAGAGAGGGGTGGGTTTGTTTGGGTTGATTTAAAATATCAACATGTCAAACAGCGTTGTTCAAAATCTACTTACCGCACCTTTAATGTAAAAGCGGTCTTCACTTACATTAATACTGTGGAGTAAGCACTTAGAAGTGGAGTGAAAACTGTATTCACGTGCAGTGTGTATGCAGCCAGTGTGATGCTGATTATGCCTTCATCTAACCAATCAGTGTTTGAGCAGTACAGTGACATCATGCAGCAGATTTGTGACAACACAATAAGACTGAGCCGTCTTACATGCACACACTATATCCGTGCAAAGTCTAATGTTGTTCATATAAGAACATCCATGCATTTATGGCTTTCACAGAAACATGCATGATTTCATGCCCACAAAGACAGACAACACACCCAAGCACAAGTGCCTAACCAGGCAGCTGATAGAAAATTACTGCCTTAACTCATTTTGCTAGGGTAATTTATTTGTCTAAGGTAATTTAATTGTGTATGAGATTGAAGTTAAGTGAGGTATAGTGATGCTATTTTACGGTACATGCTTTTTGCACAAGGTAAGAAGGATGATCTCATGCATGTCATTCGACACTCTGGGATTCCCATGGAAACATGATCTATCTTTCAACTTATCACAGAAACAACACTTAACAAGAATCGAGTCAACTTGAAATCAAAATTCACCATATTTTGCATGTTGCTGGTCTTATTGTGAACAATCATCAGTGCATGTTATTCCAAAGTTTCTTCGCAAATCTTCATAAAAATGTACTAATTGGGTCAGTCTCTGTTTGGTTTTTCCTTTTCAGCTAACATCAAGTCAGCATGGGTGAGGAAAATATCGTTAACCATTAGCCAAATAACTGTTCAGCCATTGTTTTTTGGCTGCTGTTGCAATGCAGCCTTTTTAAAAATCTTGCCAATAGTTAATGCATTATTTTAATGCAGGTTAACAATAATGCAATAAAGGTTACAGCAATAATGGCAAATAATGATAGATTGGAAAAATAAGTGTTAACCTTGGATACGTCAAGACACTTTAAGGGTGAACTTGATGTTCAGCCTCCACGTCCCTTAGAAGAAAAAAGGCCAGTCCATCCCTGAGGAAAATGTTATTGCTCAGAGGTTTCTCTTTCACAGCTCTTTAATGGAGATCTCAACTATATTTCCGTGAAGTATCGGCTTTGTCATGTTGTCATTAGTTATATGTTACATTATATGTTTATTATGTAATGTTAAGTTATGTTGCATTGTTAATGTTATGTTTATTTTATGTTACATTATAGATTAAGTCATGTTTATGTTATTGTAGCCCCTCTAGTTCGCACCTGCCCGCTCTAAGCGGGACGCGAACCCGGGCCCGTCCGCATGGGAGTCGGATGCTCTAACAAGGAGGCTAAAGGCTGCAACCTCAGTAACTAGAGCATCTCTTGAGATCAGAGTTATTGTTGTGTTATATGTTATGTTACAGTAAGTTCTGTTATAGTGTTACATATTCATATTATGTTACATTTTTATGTTTTTTGTTAAGTTTATGTTCTATTGTTATGTTACAGTATGCTATGTTTATGTTGTTACATTGTTATTTTAATGTTATGTTAATGTTATAGTTTATGTGTTACATTATGTTAATGTTATGTTTATATTATGTTACATTATAGGTTAAGTCATGTTTGTTTTGCTGTTATATTGTTGTGTTAAGTGTTGTGTTACAGTAAGTTCTGTTATGATTATGTTACAGTGTTACATATTTATGCTGTTACATTGTAATGTTTATATTATGTTACAGTATGTTTGTTGTGTTATAGCTGTTATATGTTTGTTATGTTTATGTTGTTATGTTAACTTTAGGTTCTATTGTTATATGTTTGTTATGTTACATTATCTTATTTTAATGTTATGTGCATGTTGTTACAGCATGTTTTATGTTAATGTTATGTTACAGTATGTTCTGTTGTGTTGATGTTATAGTTTGTTATGTGTTACATTATGTTATTTTTGTCTATATTATGTTACATTATAGGTTACGTCATGTTTATGTCATGTTGTTATATTGTTGTTTTATATGTTGTGTTACAGTAAGTTCTGTTATGATAATGTTACACATGTATGTTGTTATATTGTAACGTTTATATTGTTACAGTATGTTTGTTGTGTTACAGTTGTTATATGCTTATGTTTATGTTGTTATGTTAACTTTAAGTTCTATTGTTATGTTTGTTATGTTACACTATCTTATTTTAATGTTATGTGCATGTTGTTACAGTATGTTTTATGTTAATTTTATGTTACAGTATGTTCTGTTGTGTTAATGTTATAGTTTGTTATGTGTTACATTGTTATTTTGTCTATATTATGTTACATTATAGGTTAAGTAATGTTTATGTTATGTTGTTCTATTGTTGTTTTATGTTGTTACAGTGTTATGTTATGATGTTACAGTGTTACATATTTGTTGTTACATTGTTGTTTATGTTATGTTACAGTATGTTTGTTGTTACAGTTGTTATATGCTTGTTTATGTTGTTATGTTACTTTAAGTTCTATATGTTGTTATGTTATCTTATTTTAAGTTATGTGCATGCTGTTACAGTATGTTTATGTTAATTGTATGTTACAGTATGTTCTGTTGTTAATGTATAGTTTGTTATGTGTTACATTGTTATTTTGTCTATATTATGTTACATTATAGGTTAAGTAATGTTTATGTTATGTTGTTATATTGTTGTTTTATGTTGTTACAGTGTTATGTTATGATGTTACAGTGTTACATATTTGTTGTTACATTGTTGTTTATGTTATGTTACAGTATGTTTGTTGTGTTATAGCTGCTATATGGTTATGTTTATGTTGTTATTTTGTGTTTATGTTATATTGTTATGTTACAATATGCTATGTTAAGTTACATTATGTAATTTTAATGTTATGTAAATTTTGTTACAGTATGTTCTGTTATGTAAATGTTATAGTTTATGTGTTACATTTTGTTAATTTTACGTTTATACTGTATCATGTTACATTATACGTTAAGTCATGTTTATGTTATTTTGTTATATTATTGTTATGTTATATGTTATGTTACAGTACGTTCTGTTATTATTATGTTACAGTATGTTTGTTGTGTTATAACTGTTAAATGTGTTATGTTTGTGTTATGTTAAACTCATGTTATATTGTTATGCTACAGTATGCTATGTTTATGTTACATTACATTATGTGTTATTTTAATGTTATGTACATTTTGTTACAGTATGTTCTGTTATATTAATGATATAGTTTGTTATGTTACATTATGTTAACTTTATGTTTATATTATGTTACATAATAGGTTAAGTCATGTTTATGTTATCTTGTTAGGTTACACTTTATTTTAAGGTGTCCGTGTTACAGTGTAATTATGCATATTTAAGTGCTGTGTAATAATAATTAACTGCATGTACTTACTATAGGGTTAGGGTTAGGATGATGGTTTGGTTTAGGGTTAGTTGCATGTAATTATGCATAATTTATGTTATGTTACAGTATGTTTGTTGTGTTATAGCTGTTATATGATTATGTTATGTTAAGTTTATGTTCTATTGTTATGTTACAGTACTCGCCCCGCTCTGCGCGGTCCTCGGGCGTGGGAGTCGGATGCTCTAACAAGGAGGCTAAAGGCTGCAACCTCTAGCGTCAGTCGCTAGAGCATCTCTTGAGATCAGAGGAGTGAAGTTTACTTGCACAGCAACTATTAGCTGGCCTTCGTTACATATGCTTATGTTGTTTTTATTACAGTTGTTTTATATTTATGCTGTTATGTTAATGCTATAAGTTTACATTATGTTATGTTACACTGTGTTATATGTTGTAATGTGTAATGTTATAATGTTGTTCTTGTACACTTTTGAGACTACTGTTCTCTTTCTCAAGAGAGAATTATCTGAGGAACATTAGGCTTCAGTAAACATCTCATTTTGCTGTCTGTTTAATCTCAGTTTTCTAATAACTTAAAATAATTGAGACATTAGAAAGATCTCATTTGTGATTTTTTCTTCACTACGTGAGCCCACGGATAAAATCAATTACTCATCGACTAGCATGAACACTCAGGAATGTGTCACAGAAGAAAAATGAATTGCATTTGCTGTTTTGTGTTGACTGTCAAATCACTGTCAGCATATTTTGATATCCTTTGTATGTTGATGCAGGAAAATATTCAAGCGTCTATATGTGAGTTTATCTGTTCTAAGCCGACTGTTGCTGAAGATGTCTGAGTGTTCATTCCGTATGTGCGTATGTTTATTTGTATGTATGAGGGGGAATGCATGTTTTGCATGCTGGTCTTCTTTAAATAGCCCCTGATTTTAATCTCCAGACAGCACATTCTTGACAGCTCCAGCCTGTTTGCCTCCTCTGCCACCTTCTTTATTTAACTCTCTCTCTCTTTCTCCCTCTCGCTCTCTTATAGTCTACCTCTATTTTCCCCTCTCTCTGGTATTCTGACCATTGCTCTCTGGCCCCTAAAGCCGTTGTCTCTTCTGCTCTGCGTCTGCATCTGAAAAGCCCAGTGGATTTACAGGGTTTACTGTCAGCTCCTCTCTTTCTCTCTCTCTCTATTCCCGCATGCTTCCTGCTCACGCTCATCTTTTTCTTGCTCTCTCTCCCTTTGCCACATGCTATTCCATTTTTCACGCCATTCCTTTCCGTCTGGTGACACTGTCGTTATTCTCATTATGATCTCCGTGCTTCCGTTGTCTTAGTTCGCTGGAGCGAAAGTGACCGCCAAGGCTCAGATGGGTCGTTTTCTTTCTATTTTATTTATTTATTTATTTTTGGTATAAATTTAAAAGTCTGTGTGCATGTGATGTGGATGTATTCAGGGCTGTTTACTCAAGTAAATGGATTGCCTCCTTAAAAACAAAAGATTAATAAAATGATGAGCCTGACGCAAATGATGTACAATTACTCTAAAACTAAAATTAAAATTTTTACATTATGTTTATGTTCTATTGTTATGTTTCAGTATGTTATGTTTATGTTATTTTACATTATATGTTATTTTAATGTTATGCACATGTTGTTACAATATGGTTTGTTAATGTTATGTTACAGTATGTTGTTATGTTAATTTTATGTCACATTATAGGTTAAGTCATGTTTATGTTATGTTGTTATATTATTGTTGTGTTATGTGTTATGTTACAGTCAGTTCTATTATGATAATGTTACAGTGTTACATATTGCCTTGCCTTGCCTTTATGTTCTATTGTTATGTTACAGTATATGATATTTTAATGTTATGCACGTTACAATATGTTTTATGTTAATGTTATGTTACAATATGTTATAATAAAAAATATTTAAAGCTAAATAGAAATAAAAACATGAAATAAAAATGAAAAACTGTAAATATGAAAATAATAGATTAATAAATAAAATAATAGTACATAATTAATATTGAACACACACACACACACACACACACATATATATATATATATATATATATATATATATATTAAAAAAAATGGTGCAATAATGCAAGCAATGAAATAATGAAATATGCTTTTTACTGTATTATTGTAGTTCATTTATTTAAATCAATGTAAAATTAAAAAAAAAAAAAAAAAAAACTGCATATATTTAATGAAACTCTGATTTGAATTTTGAAAAAGTAGAATTTTAACCAACTTTAACATTATAGTATTGGTTTCTTGATAAAGTCATATGGTTTTCCTTATGCCTCCAATCCGGAACCAAAGAGAACATGAAAAGAACTGGAAGATGAATTTACATTAAATGCAAAAGCAGAGACGAGACCGAGCACGACTGAGTCTGACACTGTTTTACTCCCATGATGTGTTTAGAAAGAAGGCCAAGGGTGAAATCGTTACACTCAGCATGTGCTCGCACAAAATCAACATGTCTTTTAAGTGTGCTTAGACGAATATGTCTGCTTTGTGTGTGTGTGTGTGTGTGAGTGTGAGTGTATCTATGATTTTGCGTCATCCTGCAGCGCCCCGAGAGCAGAGATCAGAGGTGAGCATCTTTCACACGCCGCGTGCGTACAAACAGTGTCAACAGTAGGTGCTGAGCAAAATGCAAAACGCAAGACATGAAACTGAGGAACGCTCTTGAACACACAGCTGTGCTCTCACCTCAGACGCAGAGGAAAGCATGACTGAGACACCGTGAGTCAGACTCACCTGCCTCGGGCCTAATTTAGCTCATATTAGCTAAGCACCACACAAACAAGATATTTACATAGGGATAAACGTCTTTCATGCACACAGGAAGTCCTTCATCGCCACTGCAAAAATACAGAATGAACCAGCGGGGTAGAGCAAAAGTCTCTAAAGAATCATCTCTATATGCCGCCTCACTAGATAGTGTCTGATGTATATAACTGTCATTACTAAAATATACAATATGATGACATATTAAAGGATTAGTTCAGTTCAGAATTAAAATTTCCTGATAATTTACTCACCCCCATGTTCATGATGTTCATGTCTTTCTTTCTTCAGTGGAAAAGAAATGAAGGTTTTTGAGAAAAACATTCTCCATATAATGGACTTCACTGGGGTTCAACGGGTTGAAGGTCCAAATGTCAGTTTCAGTGCAGCTTCAAAGAGCTCTACATGATCCCAGATGAGGAATAAGAGTCTAATCTAGAGAAACCATCGGACATTTTCTAAAAAAATAAATCAAAATGATATACTTTTTAACCACAAATGCTCGTCTTGCACTGCTCTGTGATGCTCCATGCATTACGTAATCATGTTGGAAAGGTCACGTGTGACGTAGAAGGAAGTACCGCGGTAGGGCGAACTTCAACATCGTTGTTTACCTTTTTTTGTAAAGGCCGTTTGACTTAGTCTTTGCACATTCGCTTTGTAAACACTGGATCAGTACTTCCTTCTACGTCACGCGTGACCTTTCCAACATGATTACGTCATGCGTGGAGCATCACAGAGCAGTGCAAGACGAGCATTTGTGGCTGAAAAGTGTATAATTTTTTTTTTTTTTAGAAAATGGCCAATGGTTTCTCTAGATAAGACTCTTATTCCTCGTCTGGGATCATTTGGACCTTCAACCCGTTGAACCCCAGTGAAGTCCACTATATGGAGAAAAATCCTGGAATGTTTTCCTCAAAAACCTTCATTTCTTTTCAACTGAAGAAAGAAAGACATGAACATCTTGGATGACATGGGGGTGAGTAAATTTTAAAGTCATCTAATCCTTTAATAGATATTATACATAACACCATATAATAATGCATTAAACTGATCAAAAGTGACAGTAAAGACATTTATAATGTTACAGATTCTATATAAACAAATGTTGTTCTTTTCAACTTTTTATTCATCAAAGAATCCTGTAAAATAAAATGTATCACAGTTTCCACTGTTTTCAACATGTATAATAATCATAAATGTTTCTTGAGCATCAAATCATCATATCAGAATGATTTCTGAAGGATCATGTGACACTGAAGACTGGAGTAATGATGCTGAAAATTCAGCTTTGATCACAGGAATAAATTACACTTTACTATATATTCACATAGAAAACAGCTATTCTACATTTTTATTTTTAAATTTTACTGTATTTTTGATGAAATGCAGCCTTGGTGAGCAAAAGATGTTCTGCTCGAAAATAAAATAAAAATCATTATTTACACCTTTTTTTATTTTTTTATTTTTAGGTGAAATATTAAATGTGCTTCACGGTTGTTGAATATGCGAATAAAAATATATTTTTATTTGTTTCACTGCTTTTGTATGTTGGGAGTAACAGAAACTGATGGGAGAAACTGTGCCTTATTAAACTATCCATTTCGGAGACATCGAGGGCAGGGAATATATGTGCTTACTGTGCAAGTGTGAGATACTTTTAGTCGTTGTATAGAAGAGAGAGCTCGGCACGGATGTTAAAGAACCTGACCTTTCCTCGACACTCGAAGGTGTGTGAGGCTGTGAAGCGACTCGGAGCACAATCCCCATCCTTACTCAATGGCCTATTCAAAATGACATGCACTCTCACACCGCCAACAGTTCTTCCCTTTTTGCTGTCATATCTTCTTGAATCATGTAATTCTTTACTCTCAGAGCCCACAATTTGCCCACCCTGACCATATGCCAGCCATTTCTATCCTGAACAGGTCAGCTAAGTGCACACACAACATTCCTGTGTCTCCAAACAGCCCTCGTTTTTTCCAACACAATGACAGTGAAGAGAGTGGCTACATCGGATTTAGTAATGGACGAGGTACATAATGACAGACCACTCTCTCTCTCTCTCTCTCTCTCACACACACAAACACACACATTTTGACATAATTCAGCTGCTCAGCTCTTTTGAATATTACCATTTGGTGTTTGCAAACACATAAGCCCACATAAACCAAACACATTTCAATTACATGAGTGCAAAAAGACAAAAACAATGTATAAAATCATTCATTTGCTTCTTTCCGTACAACAGAGTTTGTTAGATTGTCTCCCGTCAGGCATATTTCATTATATTGTAGCTCACACATGATTTTTGTGGGTTTAGTCTTCTGTCAACATTGACAAACAAGCTCTACTCCAGCTAACAGGGAACGTTCTGGCAAGGTTCTCTCAAAGTTATGAACAAACATTATTCCATTAACATATTTGTTCAGCTTTATCTGGTCTTTGATAATGTTCCTAAAACATCAGCTCAAAAATTGTATTTATACATTTTATTTTTTTAAATGTTTTAGTTTGACGTTCATCTAACTTTTTTTTTTTTTTTTTTTTTTTAAATGTTACAACTTGTTTTAGAACATTCCGAGAAAATTCAAAAGTAACGTTTGCAGAATGATAAAATTAAATGTTTCCTTTACAAGATAAAAAGAAAAAAAACAGGACATTTTGAATGTTTAGAGAACATTCAGAAATAACGCTTTCACAACTTAAGCAGAACGTTAGCAAAATGTTCTTAGAACATATTCTTGTTGCTTTAGGGTCTGAATTATAATTTTGTTGCTGAAACAGAAACAAAAACAGGGATTACTCAATGTTAATATAAAGTATAAAAACTTTTAAAGAGGGGAAAGGTGGGTCAATCTGAGTTTCCAGCCACCAAGTAAAAATCCCATTTAATTGATTTGAACACTAAACCACTAAAGACAGACTGTGAGCTGCGAGGTTCCCAGACAGCAACATAGTGTCGGCCCAGATCTGGATCCCACATGTGGATTCCACGCGGTCCAGATGTGGGCCGGATCTGGGCCGACACTATGTTGCTGTCTGGGTTGTTAATCAGTGGTATATGCTTTAGTTGAAGCCATCAGACCACATTATTAGGGCTCGAGCACCCTATAGGAATTGCTCAATCAATTATTCTTCTCATCGCATTTTTGAGGGCCTAAACATGCTCGAAAACTCATGAAACTGTGTTGGTGAAAAGTGGTGAAAATTTACGTCTGATATGGGTTTCATAATTAGGTGTGGCAAAATGGCTCAATAGCACCACCTACTGTATATATTAGTGGTGGGCCATTATCGGCGTTAACGTGAGACTTATCAGGTGATAAAAAAAATATCGCCATTAATCTATTCTCAAAGTTGGGTTGGGAGCTGGGTATACTACGCAAGCTATGATGACTTTCACCTTGATATTTTAGCGCGGATGTATACCTTGACCCTTCGCAAAGACCCGCCCCCTTAGTTACTGTTGCTTGTCTGTCAATGGTGATAAATGCATAAGAGGACACTGACAACACGTGGTTACTTATGATATTGCTTTAAAACTGTGTAGTTTTTAAGAAAACCGTTTTGTTGCTCTGCCGTGACCATGAGGCTTGTAAACCGGTCTATTTATAGGAATGAACAATCTGCAAGATGTCAATATACACAGTTTTTCAAGTTAACTCCACCGAGGTTAATCTTAATTGTCGGACAAAATGGCGGATTTTTAGTCTAGCACACATATTCTGAATGTCTTCGGCAGAATTCCATTTTAATCTAGATTAATTCCAAGATTACAGTGAGATTAATCTAGAAAAAAAAAAAAAAAATCTATGCCCACCACTAGTATATACAAAAATGAAGCGCCCTTTGTGCTACATTTCACATACAGGTATAAATTTCAGTACACACATGTAACAGCCCAATACCTACAAAAAAGTCTCTTGGAGCAAAATCTGAAAACCAACAAGTGAGATATTTTGAATTTTCTCTGCAAAATTTTTGCAGTTTTTTGCCATTTCCAGGCATTGTACTTTAATGAACTCCTCCTAGAGCTTTAATCAGATCAACATTGAATTTGGTCAGTCTAATCAAAACGCCTTTGCGACGATCTTGAGTTTTCGCTGAAGGGCATGTCCATGGTCGCCTGACAAATTTCAATGTTTCGCCATGAAACAGGAAGTTGTTGTAACTTGGGCATACAATGCCCAATCTGCCTAAAATTTCACGTTTTATTAGAGTCCTGGCCTGAAGACATCTACATGCCAGTGACGTGGGCCCTTTCATCACTGCTTGCAGCTTTAATTTTATCTTTTTTTTTTTTTTTTTAAATAATCGTGTTTAACAGCAGAATTCCTGGTGAAAATTGCATTGATTTCACATAGACTCAATGGAGTCAATCTCCCTATGCTCTCAAACTACTCAATTATTTGCATGCTTAATATGCATATTTTGTATTAAACGTAAAATAAGTTGTTTCTATATATATTCTGTCAGCATCGTTGAGTCAATAGCTTTATATTTATACATTTTACATCATTTACAATACTTCATGGCATTGCTTGTTATTTTGTCACTTTTTTAGCTTTAAATCAAATTTTGTAATGTTGTGATTCGCCTCGTTTGGTTTGGTTCATGACTCCTAAATGAAGACTTTTCCAAAATCCCTATATGGGAAAAATACTTCTGGAACCAAGGCTACTAAAAAAGTGGATGGCAGTGTCGCAACCTCCTCTAGCATTTCAGCATTCAAGCAGCACATCTAGCTGTATTTCTTAATTTGCTTAAAGTTTTGTCACTGATAGCCCAGGGCAAGACATCTGAAACTTTTCTATTAACATCCTGCGGAGTGGTTTCCTTCTCTTTGACAAGCAACAATCATTTATTCCTAATGAAAATAGATTGAAGCTCCCCTTAGTTTCTAACCAAAAGCGTCTCTAAAGAGCTGTTCTACTGTAGCTGCTGCATTTACAGAGCCTTCAAAAACTTGGATCTGTTCAGATTTTATTGCTTTACACAGAATTACTGTGCAATTAAGTGAATACTTTTGTAAGATTTCAAATGACAATCCATCTATCTTTGTGTGTTTCTGTCACAGAGACGACGCCACCATCACAATGTGTTAGCTTTGCACTAAACAAAGCACTTAGCACTGAGGCTTGAAGTTCAATTTCGGTCTCATCCAGCCTTAGACTCTTCTTACAAATTGGCGAGTCTCACGCGCCTTGGGCAGACTAGATGCGATATGAGATTTTTCAGCAAAGGGTCCCTTCATGCTACCCTTTCCCAGCAAGATTCATGAAGTGTATGTGCTGCTGTTGGACTGTTTCTCCTATCTTTGTCATATGAGACGCTGTAGGGTTTATGGTGGCGTCTTCTCATCTTTCTATGAAACTGTGCTACTGGATATTCTTTAAATTCAGGCCTCATTTTCACAAACATCTGCTAGAAAAATTCCTAATGATTCCTAATGTTGTCTAAAATCACAGACTTGTAAAGTATGTAGTATTTCTGCCTGAAATCAGAGATTTTACTCAAGTCACCTTTATTTATATAGCGCTTTTTACAATGCAGATGAGTGACTGTTAATGAAATTTTGGAAATGCTAAACTCACGTCAGACTGGCAATTTTTCACTTAAATCACCTGGTTATACAGTATCTTCATTGATGCTTTTTGTGTATTGTACACTCTCACTGAAAAAAACAAATACTGAGCAATATTTATATATCATAACAGAACAATACTGACCAATACTTATATCTCTTAATGGAACATAACTGATCAACATTTGAATCTCTTAATTGTTTTTGAACGCTCGTTATACTCTATCGTTATACTGTATATCATCATGTCGCCCAGCCCTAAATCTTGCTCTATGGTACAGCACTACGGCAGTGAAGACATAGTATGACTTTCTATGCATTGCGAAAAGCGCTATACAAATAAATAACTCACCTCACTCTCATTCTTTTGCAACTACATGTCAACTAACTCTCATTAGAGTATTAGTAGACTCGGTTCGGGTTAGTAAAATAAGTTGACATATAGTTGCAAAGTTACTTATAGTCAGTAGAATGTCTGTTGAGAAGCATCAAAATAAAGTATTAGCAGATATTGAACAGATAGTCTACTATTACTCTAATGACTGTAGTTTCAAAGTTACTTATAGTTAGTAGATATCTGAAGTGGACTATCGAAATAAAGTGTTACTGTAAATTTGACTTGACTAGTGCAAGTGCAGATATGAGTTTCAAATAATTACTTGAAAGTGCAATGGTAATTCATCATGTGGGTGGATACACTGTATGTGCATCTATAATTTTCTGTTGTTTATTTCTAATGAATTACTTCAGGAAAATAGCTAGATTCTCTCATCCTATTTGAATTCAGTGACATTGTCAAACATTTTAAAATGTGAAAAAAAAAAAAAAAAAAAAATGCACTTGAGAACATATGTGGCCAGATTTACTAACATCTTGTAAAGAGACGCAGTGAGAAATTAGCCATGAACAGGCATGATAACGGTTATTTTTGCGGCTGACCTTATTGCATATGCATTTTTAGGAGTTTCCCTTTCAGACGCAATATTTATGGGAAGAGAGTATTGAAATAAATCATGCACATAATTTACTAAGATTTGCGGTAGTCAATTTACTGGTATCAGCGCCTTTATTTAAAGCATAAAAACATGTCTTAACACATTTCACGCTTGACATGGCTGCGATAGTTGCTTTGCTCTTGGTAGATTGCATTGGTCATAATGGAGATGAGCTGCATTAACTAAACACTAAACACAGAAAACTTTGTATATGTTTTGGCCGTTCATTTACACGACAACAGCATTTTGTCGGCCTGAAAACGCAATCTTTTGAAATCGGGTTTCAAAGTGCAAGTTTTTGAAAACGAACAATAAAAACGCAAATTTGTGAAAACAGTGATGTCATACGCATGCATGTTACGTGTTCAGTCTATAGGCACGTAATGTTTCTTTACAAAGTGACATCATTGCCAACTACTGGCCTGACAGCAGAATGCAGCATTTCTAGTCGTTTTTGTGGATCCGTGTGAATGGGGATCGTTTTTACAATGTTGTCATCTGTGCAAGAAAAAGCAAAGGAAAAAAAAAGGGGTAAGGGGTAACACGAAGTTCGAAAATATGTGAGCAGCGATATACTGTTATCGAACATCTCACACTGCTGATAGTGACGTTTATTATAGTGACTCCTATTATTATTACTATTATCATGGACCAATGGTAGTACGAAGGTGTTTTGCAGCTGGAGCAAACTTTTCCTGAGATTTTGCTTTGACAAGCCATTTCAAACTCCCAAAACGAACACAAAATGAACTTCGTTTTGGCCTGATTTAGTTAAAAATGATGTCACATCAGTTCATTCTTCGATTGTGTTTGAAGTATATCAGGCCTTTAACTCTCAGTGCTCGACGGTCGCGCAGGCGCTACCACCTTGGCTTTTTCTTACCAATTCTTATCGAAATACTCCGTCAATTTTGGACATACAAATAAGAGTTATACATCATTCAAAACTGTGAAATGTCTTCTCTTATTTATGTACACTCATAGTAAAAACAAAATGTTGTGCTTTTTGTAAAATAAAGAAAACTAACATGATGCGCAGTCTGCTGTCAGTAGATCAACCACAGAATTTTCCACTCCCATCGGCACTTTTATGGGATTGCGGTCGCACACTAATTTACCCTGATTAGTAAATTTGGCCCATAGTGTCTAAAGCAAAGCCAACATTCTTCAAATCACATTCTTCAGTCTGGTTCTGCAAGAACACTCTACATCTCTTTCAGAGATCTTGAATTTGAATGAATTCCAGGCTGAACGTGATTGGCTGTGTGGCCGAGACAGTTGTGTTGACCTCTTCAGCAGTTCCCATGGTGACAGAGTTTTGGATTTGAGAGATTTATAGTGTCAGTCACATCCAGATGGCTGGTGTACCTACAGTGACACGGATGAGGGCTGGAGAAGAGTTCGTGAGGATGAATGTGGATGAATACCTCTAGGCTAAATGAAGGTCACAGGTTAGAAGAAAAGAATGGCTTTAGTTCTCAGGGTGGCGTCGTCTACTTTTACACCTTCTTCAGGTCAATGCAGGAGCCAGACAGTGGGAATAGATCGGGTACAGAGACGAAGCCTGGACGGACTCCAAATGCTGGGGGGAATATGGGTCTTGGCCAGACAGCGGTGAGGTGACCGGCGGACATGTTGCTCCAACACACACATACACACACGACCGCTGCGCACTTGTCACTCGAATGATGAAGCACCTGGATGCTCCTCTTGTCTCTCATTTTCTCTCTCTCCTTCATGAAATCCTGTTAAACTGCAATCTTATATGCCAGTTCTACTATCTGAAGCAGAACTCTCTTTCTTTCGCCTGCCTTTTGCTGTCTCTCTAAGAATAAATGATTTTTATGTTGTTTTAGCACCTAATTCCCTAAATGCATGAGCTGAATCAGTCACAAAATCTGCACTCAATGCAGTTTGCGAGTTAGTTTTAGGTTGCATAGAGCTGCACGATTAATCGTTAAAAGATTGCAATCTCGATTTCAACACCCACGCAATCTTATTCCTAAATGACAACGATTCGGCTCAGTCTATTAAATCTTTGACGAGTACCATCACAGCGAACATTCCGATCTGCGTTCTGACCCAGAGAGAGCAGTTGTCATGTATAGATATGAAACAGCTTCACAATCCACTTTTCAACCACGCAATGTCATTATTTCTGTCTTACAGTAATTCAAATGATCACAGAAGTACTATAAACGTTTATAGTTCGGATATAAACACTGATGTCTACAGTAAAGATCAAAATAAAGAAAATCATCTATTGAAAGTAACATGGTGCTTAAAGTCCCCCTGTGGTGAAAATCAAGTTTTTAATGTTGTTTATATGTCTATGTGGTGTTTTTAATGTGCTTTAAGACAAACCAATAACGTCAACGTGTGATCATCAACGAGTGGATCTCTGAGCTGGTGTGAGTGGAGGCGGGGCTCATTTGCATATTCATAGAACCGCGTATACTAAATGAGGCAAGGGTGTAGAGTTACATTTGAACAATTTTAAGCCATGAAGAATTTTTTTTCAAGGAAACAAACATTTAAATATGTCATTTGGTGACCAAAGATTACTTTAAGGGATAAAATTATTGACTACAGGGGACTTTAAGATACACCAGTAGGTGGCAATACGTGACTGTTAACAAATGTATTTGTCATTGAATCATTCACTCGAGAGATTCGTTCAAAAACACTGATTCATCCAGTGAAGTCTTTATGAGTGAGTCATTGAATCATTCTTTTTTAAATAATTCATCCAAATAAATTAAACATTTTTTAAACAGACTGCAGCAATTATGTTATTTTGTTTAGGTGCTAATTCAGAATCGTGATGTCTGTTTTAAACAAAAAAGTCATTATTCTCAGTTTATCCAGCTCTACTGCACAGGATGCCGCATTCTACTGCAATCTGACATACTTCACTGCGACTTCACAATCTCACTGCAGCACTTTAATTCAGGTACCTGAATCTTTAAAACGCCTGGAAGTGTTCCCAGTTATGATGCTGTTCTCCATCATCTGAGGAATAACTGCTGTCACGATCAATAGAACATGTAAAAATAAGATCCTTTTTAAATAAAATTCTGATTCTTTGATTAAATAACGGCATCATTATTTGCCCCAGGCATCAGGAGTTTTGTAAATAATGCACAATTTGAATAATGAGTCTAATTTATGTAGAAACAATAGAAACTAAATTATGTATACAATAACTTTTTTGGTTACAATTTATTTCAGTGGTCCACTTTAGACATTCTACTAACTGTTTACAACTACATGTCAGCTAACTCTCAGTAGAGTATTACTGTTAGGTTATAGACTATATTTATAGTGTTATAGACTGTTAGGTTAGGGTTCAGGTTAGTAGAATAAGTTTACATGTTGTTGCAAAGTTACTTATAGAATGTCTGTTGAGGAGCATCAAAATAAAGTGTTAAAATAAAGCAGAAATTAAGCAGACAGTCTACTAATACTCTAATGACTGCTGGTTGACATGTAGTTGCAAAGTTACTTAGAGTTAGTAGGCAGCATTCTTTTAGTATTATTTACATATTATTATAGTATTTATTAATATCTAAAATTGGCTTTTGTTTTTTATTTTAATTTTTAGTAATTTTGTTACATGCTTTTGTCATTTTTCTTATTTTTTTGTACTTCTACTTAGATTTAATTTATTTTTATTTCACTTTTAATAATTTTAGTCCTTCAGCTTAAATGAACATTAGAAATGTTATAAATGTTTTAAAATAATGAATGAAGTTTATTTTTTTTTTATTTTGAGTTTTTCATCTCATATATATATATATATATATATATATTATATTATATTATTTTTTTTTTTTTTTAACTATTTTTAATACTTTTAGTTGTTTTAGTTAACAATAACAACACTAATAGCATGTGTTTAGCAATTAAGATGCAGGTTTTTGAGCTGAATTTCTACATGCAAAAGTGCCCCATCTACCGGTATTTAATGAATTTGCCCTAATGACTACAATTCAAGGGATTAAAAAAAAAAAAAATCCTTCCAGTTGCAGCAAATTGTTCACATAAGTATGTGTGTGTGTGCAAGCGTTTAATTGTGTGTATGGGGGATTTGAAGTCTCACAGAGTGCCAGTATGTGGGAGAGAGAGATGGATTCCCCAGAGTCCAGATCCGTACTGAGATCAAAGGCCACTGTACTCACCATCCATACAACCTGTCACCACTTTCCCTCAATCTCGCCCCGTGCACCACACTCCTCACCCCTCCATCCCTCAACCAAACTCCTATTAAAGTGCACAACACTGATGGACAGATGCAGTGATCCAACTGCAACACGCTGATCGATCTCTACTGTGAAGTTATGCCATATTACCCCATCCATTTAACTGAATCACTTTGTTTGGATGGTTCATTTATATCAAAAGTTTCCAAAATGATTCACTGATTCAGTCCCAGCACAACATTTCAAGACAATATTCAGTGGCTATTTCATGCTGTTATGCTTTCAACATTTAATTTAGGGTGCTTATAGTTTTATTATTTGATTTGGTATTATTTGATTAGTTAATGTTGCTTATCGCATTAACCAACGTTAACTAATGGATCCATACAGAAAAGTTTTTTTTTTTTTTTTAGTGTGAAAGTATCTGTAGGTTTTATGTTGTCACTCTAATTAAGATAAAATGCTCAAAATATTCTAAATTGTTAATGCAAAAAACATTTTGCTGCAAACAGCATTACAAGACAAAAAATAAAGTTACACTTTATTTCAATGGTCCATTCTACTGACTATAAGTAACTTTGCATGTACGTCAAACCCTAACCTTACAGTCTACTAATACTCTACTGAGAGTTAGTTGACATGTAGTAGCAAAGATACTTAAGTTACTTATATATAACTACAGTTAACAGAATGTCTAAAGTGGACCATTAAAATAAAGTGTAACCACAAATAATAAAAATAAATATAGCTGCGATCAGCAATTATCTACATTCAAGCGCTTTAAGGCCTTTAAGCACATGCGTGAAAAGGTGTTATGTTTTATTTAGCAAGCATGTAACCAATTATAGATGGAATAGACCATTTACAGCCAATACAGGCAATTTGTCATAGGAAATATATGGTTCATAAAGCTTTTTAACAGTTATCAAGATTGAGCCAAAAATATAGGACTAGTTCACAAAGTGGTTTTTGAAATAATCTCCAATATTTAACGACTGATTTGATGGACAGCGGCGGTCCTAGAGGCAAAGTTGCTCAGAATTTCAGCCATGTGGTACGAATGTTGTGGCTGTGTGCCAAAAAAAAAAAAAAAAAAAAATCCCATACACGATACTTTACGCACGTGAAAAACACGAAGGTGCCCACCGGTGGCCGATTTCTTTAGAATTTCTTACAGGTCTCTAGGTCC